>RJWH01000042.1:1500300-2072912 GCA_004363575.1 Solenodon paradoxus | reverse complement strand
TTCTGATAGGTGGCCCCTGTGCATGTCTGCTGCGTGCTCTTTAGTTGGATTGGAGAGTGGGTGCATGTACAGTGCGTGATCAAGACTCTGATTGATTGCTAGTGCGCGTGATCAAGGCTCTGACTGGTTATTAACTGATTGGTTGCTAATATTCTTGGTTACTAATGTTTATGCTTTGTTTATGAAAATAGGGAGGCGATCGTTAGGCAAACAGGGCAGTGGCTGAGGTACCTCTGAGTGTAATTTTCTGTTGGATTGCATCAGCCTGGCTTTGTGGCCTGGCCCAAGCCCCCAACAAATAAATATAATAAAATGATTTTAATTAGGAAGAAATTAATTTTTTTCCCTGAAAAGTTCCATTATATGGAGATACTCAACCCCTAGGGGATGGAACTTAATTATTTTCCTTCCTTAAATCTGAGGACTAGACTTGCTGATATCTTCTAAAGAATCTTAAAGGGAAAGGTAAATATGGCAAATTTACAGTAGAGGAACCCTAAGAACATCAACCTTAACCAAATGATGAGGGTTAACATCACCATGATGCCATATAGATATTATTGCCCCTTGGTATGTGATGAGGATGCTTTTCTTTGTGACAGTCCTTCCAAAAAAGTATATTCCCACTCTAATCATGAGAACAACAGGTCCATATTTGGGCATGTTCAACATCGTGTTCAAGACTTTCAAGTTCATGAAAATCAAGAAAACTGAGACTATCACAGAGCAAATGACACTTTAGAAATGGGATGAATCTATACAATGAGCTAGTGTGATTTGAAACTGAGCAGTGAGAGAACTGTACATGAAAAACTGATAAAATCTACATCTGGAGTTTGGTTATATCAACATGCAAAAAAACAAGAAAGAAAGAAAAGAAAAGTTGCAGAATTGAAATAAATGTTACTTGGAGAAAAAAAAAATCTCATATTTCTTTAAAACCAGGAGAAAATGTAATCAGTACTTCAAAAGGAATAAAATAAGACATTCAAATTAACCTAAAAATGACTCTATTACAAATTTTATTCCATATATTTGAACACTTAAATAGAGTGATAAATTTCTAAAAAAGTAGTTGGAAATGTTACACAATAGTTACCAGAAAGGGAATAAATCCTACCATAAGTAAAGAGTAGATTAATCTGAGTTTTAGAGAGGAGATATAAGGTATTCAAATAAAATTTCTAATATGTACCAAGTTTCATTGTATTTCATTTAACACATTAAAACAACATTAAGATAATAAGATCCTATCGATTAAGAAAAATGATACAAGAACATTCAAAAGATAAGATAAAATAAGATTTTTGTATGTACCCTGGTGGAGTAGCAGTAAGGTCAGTATATCAGAAGGACACAGGACATAGTGTTAGAATTAAAATCTGGGGGGTGGGGAACCAGTGTGAACAACTACAAATGAAAAATAAATAAAGCTCCCTTCTCCACAATCTTCTCTCCTGCCTGTCTACTGTAGTATCATTCTGCCTACACCTTTCCTAAACAAAAAAAAAAAAGAAAAAAGAAATTTTGTATGAAACTACAAACTGATTTTAAAAATAAAGAATAAAATATAAAGAATAAAATAAAATAAAAATTGCAAAATATGTAAGGATACTAATATATACTAAATTAATTTATATAACCACTGCAATTCTAATTATAATCATAAACAACATAACATGAATATTAGTTTTCAAAGTTTATCTGGAAGATAAAAATGTGAGCAAACTAAAAATGCTGAAATGTTGGAAATAAATTATTCAAATGATAACATGTCTCTGCAGACATGAGACTATATCATTAGATTAATTAAAATAATACAGAAGAACAGTAGCATATGTATGTACACTGGAAATAAATAACATACATTAGAAAGCCTTAGATGCTCTGAGAAGGAAAATATCTATATAGGTATCTGGTCTCGGAGACTTGAAGATTTAAATTTCTAAATGAATGGATTCACCTGAGCCTGACCAAGGTCTGCTGGCAGGGAAGTTCAGCAGACTTCATAGAAAGGAATTCATCAGGAATGAAGGAGGCATCACAATCTCAAGACTCTTAGGGTTGTCTGTTGTTCAGTACTGGTTCAATAATGTGGGCGAATAAAACAGGAAGAGCCCCTGGAACCAGTCAATCTGAAATAGTGGTTCTCATGTGAAAATATGTGTTTTCTTATTATTTTGTGTATTGCTTTTCAATTAATAATTTTCAGTTGGCAACAAAAAAATAGTGCCTGATGTGTTACACTTATTCCTTTTAAAGGCAATCATTTAAAATATGTCAGATGCAAGGGAGAGTATTTACAACGCGTTAGACACATTCATGCCAACATCAGAAATCTGCTTTGCTCCACTTGCTAAAATGTTACCTTATTATGCTGTTTTTTTTTACAAGAAAAGTGAGCATATTCTAAAAAACATAAAACAAAGTTTCTCTTTATAATTTGTGCTACATTTGTGCTGGAGTAGAATGAAATTCTGATTTTAATCCTGGTGATCCTTTTACTTTAATACTTAATAGGATGACTAATTTATGCCACTGTCAATTATTTTTAGTTGTACAAGGTTTATCCTTTTTTAGGCAGATTTAGTTCAACGTCTCTAAATAAGAAACCATTTTTAAGTTAAATAAACACATTTTTTGGAAAGTTTTGTGTGGGTTTTAAGTTTTCTTTCGGGAAACTCTACTAGTCATACTAGATTTCTCCTTTTAGAATCTGAATAATGTCTAACTTAATATTGAAATGTTATTAATGCCATATCTTGGTAACCCCTTCAGCTAGTTCAGGGGTCAGCCAGCTACAGTTAAGGGACTCAATCTGATTTAATGCCTGCTTTCGTAAAAAAAGATTTTTAGAAGTAACTGTCCATTTATTTACACATTCTCTGTGTCTGTTTTTTGTTTTTATTTTCCTACAACAACTCAGGTATATAGAAGCAACAGAGACCTCTTGCTGTGCAAACTTAAAATATTTACTCTTTGATCCTTTATAGAAAACCTTTGCTCACTCCTCAGGTGAACTAATTGATCCTTGTGTCTTGCCCCATCACAATAACAAACTAATACTCAGAAACCAGAGAGAATATACAGACTATAGCAGCATTCCTCATACTTCAAAAATGTTAATAAGCTCTTTGAAAGCTGAAAAGTTTTCTCTGAAACCATAATTACTTAAATTACTTTTATTATATAACTCAATAAACACATGCTATTCTCTTATGTTTCAATCTTTAATTTATTCCAAGACACATTTAAAATATTTTTTCTAAATTAGTTGTTCATAATGTGTCTTTGGGTTTATCTCTGGGCTTTTATTTTCATGCCACTAATCTGTGTGTCTGTTTTTAACAGAGCCATGACAATTTGATTAGTGTTGCTTTGTATTATAATTTGAAGTCAAGGAGTGTGATATTTCCACTTTTATTTTTTTTTTTCACATATGATTTCACTTACTCGTGGTATGTAGAAAAACCAAAGAATGAGCCAAGTCACACAAAAATCAACTTTAATCTATAAGATTAAATTACTGGTTACTGTAAAGGAAGAGGGGTTAGGCAAATTGGATAGAAGGACTAATTATATTTTAAAGGATATGATTGGACTGCTGGTCATAAATGCAATATATTATACACACACATGTCTGAAGTTTGCTTTCTGTGATGCATACTTACATAATGAACAATGTTGTTTCAGTAAGATTATAAATAAAAATAAACATTAAATGAATTTAGTTGTGTATTTTAATACAAATTAAATGAGAGTTTCAAGTATGAAAATGGCCCTATTTAATGTGATATAGCATCATTTCAATTTGACACATACACAGTACTGTAGTCCATGCAGTGATGCAGTTTTCTATTTTCTGCCATTCACATTGTCTTGAAACTTCTTTTGGAACAGGAAAAGTTGACATCATTTAGGCTCGACTTATTGAGCATATCATAAATGAAGGATATATAGTTGTTCTAAGACAATCTGTGCTGTTTTTTAATTTTCTCAAGATTATAAATTACCTGTTTATAGCACCAATTCATTTACAAACTGACATGGAATGCTGGCACTGGAATCCAATGGACGTTCTTGCTTGTAATGTCCATTAGGTAATCTTGTATGAATTCAAACGCGTCTGAGAGTATTACGAAAATGAGAAGGAAAATTATACTATTTTCAAGAGAATTTTGCATTACCTGAATACGTTCATATATCTTTATTCTGTTTAAGAACCACTGATCAACAGCAAAGGTGAAAACATTTTGAAGGAAAGGAAATACAGGCCATTGAGAATTTAGTTTGTTCAGTAAGTCAAAAATAAAAGATGATATAATATTAGTTAATGCCGAATAGCTTTTATTACGGACTTGTAAAACAAAGAGTCAAAGAATTTCACTTAACCCGAAAATTTCCGATAAGCAACATGAATTTCATCAAATAATTATAATAATCAAATATGCATAATGCAGAATAATGAAGGAATCAGACAGAACATAGAAATGTTTTATATGTGTTTGTAGGACATAAAAATCTAAAATATTTACTATTTCAAAGAGTTGTATAGTATAAAGTTTCAAGTTTGTGACTGGATAATTGCCAAAACAAGTGGTAAAAATATGTTAGACATTGTGACAGTGTAATTAAATTGAGGAAATAGCATATAAGGTACAGAAATTTGTCATGGCAAACATCCATATAATAATGAACTATAGGAATTTCTTTTCTTGATATGAATTTGTCCTTTATTATGTTTGTGAAAAAAAAAGAAAAAAAACTTATATATTACATTTCCTAAGTATATTGAGGAGAAAGGTTGACATTACTTATGCTGGACTTTTAAAGTAAGCACCATAAATGGAGAAAGATCATAAAATTGTTGTTCAAAAACTACCTCTTTAACTCTAATTATAGTAATTCCAAATTCATGTGTCAAAAGAAATGACCAGATCATTACATTTCATCGCAAGGTGATTTCTCCAATATAGACATACACTGTATTTTGATGCTCGCTTAACACCTTTAAAGATTAATTTATTCACTATAAGACTGTAAAACTACTAAAACAATTAGGAAATTATGATTCTTTTGTATAATGCATCTCTGATTTAAACATGTTTCACGTAACAACAGTTTCTACTGTTTTACCAACTATTTAAAAACACACCACGAAATTTTTCTGGGGTCGTGTCAACTATGAATATTACTTTTACTTTATTTTTCTTCCAATGCACAAGTAAACAGGGCAGCAGATACAAATGGTTGAAAAAAATAGATGGGTAGGTGCTTGGCTGACCATATTCCTTGAGAAAAAAAAATCAGATTATTAAGGTGGCAAAAACAGGACAGGGGTGGCAAAAATGGGACAGGGTTGTGCTCTGGATACTAGATAGAGGGGAGGAGGCAGAGCAATCTGAGCAGGGGCAGAGCAGCCATACCAATAAGAAGTAAGTCCTATGTGATGCAGATCAGTGATCACATAATAACGATGTGTGGGCTGCTGGGACTTCATACAAACTGCCAGAACCAGTGCAAGGAATTTTGGCACCTTAGATGAAAACAAAATTTGACATTCTTATAAGTTCCTTTGTAAGTATCCTGCCTAAAATAAATGCTGCTTTAACCATCCCAGCGTCAGAAATGTCCAATAACCCCCACAGTGCTATAATTACTCCCAAAGTACTTACCTGCAACTCCACGACATAGTGGTTTTCTACTCCCTTCTGAAGAAACAGGCTCTTGGGGTGGGAGGGAATCCTCTCCCCAAAGGTCCTGCTTCCTTACAGGAAACAGGAAGTGCAACAGCACTGCCGTAGATGCAGACAGGGTCATCTTTAATGTGTGCAAAAAGGGCAGTTGCTTTGAGGGCCAGCAGATTGGGCCCACGTCAACTCAGCAGTCTTTTTCTGAGAATTAAAGACAGCCCAAGTTTATTAAAAATGGGACAAAATTGACATTTATATTAAAATGATGGGATGGTCTGGAAATATGAAAAAAGGTATTGTCCCATTTAAAACTGTCTATATGGTCAATCTAGTGGATACACAACACTTAATCTTTTATACCTCATAGACGTGGTTTAGAATTTGTTGGTCTTGACAAAACATTGGGACTGACATGGTGCTTTATCAGTGTGAACTTTCAGGATCACCGCTTTTCATGCCTCCAGTAGTCATGCTAGAATTCAAAAGCAACTTAAACTGCCTTCAAAAGCAGTTAATTCCATTATTCAGGGACCTGCTTGCTCATGTCATCTCTTCAGAGCCTGAGAGGTTTCCTTTAGAGTCTATTAACACAAGTCTTAGCCTACTATAGCCATAATATTTTACTTTCATGATTACCAATAAAGGGAATTTTTTCTTCTTGAAATAAAAAAATATATATATATACAGGCACCATTTATGTGGACGATGGGATAGAAAACAATGACGCTTTTAAAAATAAAACTATAATTATTTTGATTACAAGTATATTTTTATATTTTATATTATTATCCCATTATAGAAAATCCTTCAAGTTTTTATTATTTTGAAGCTTTCTTCGTCTCTATGATACACCTAGGAAATTGGGTATAAAAATAATTTTATCATGAATGTAATAATGGATATATTAATAAAAGAAAAAAGATACATGAACGTGATACAGTATATCAAGTTCCAAAGACATATGATTTTGATAGGATAGCATCTTTCATATTCTCCCTTCCTCTCAGAATATATTGTGGCACAATACAAACTAGATTCCCTTTAGTTCATGACTTGTTCAGTTGCAAATTCATGCAAACTACAGGACCAGTTTGGCACCTGCTGTGATCATGAGTCTACTGCTGTTTCTCTAATCAGAAAACATTCCTATTAGATAAACCATCTGGCTTGAAAAGCATCCTTTTTTGCATTCAAAATGATTTTGTTAGACTTCAACCAAAGTATATTTTAAAAGGAAAGATGCGTCAGCAAGTCCAGTCTGTTTACTAATGGAATAGTCCTCTATTAAAATGCCACTTTCAGGACAAAAGCCATAGAAGGAAGATATCACACAATATGAACATGTTCTAGTTACATGTGAAAATATGTGTAGCAGTCACCTTTGTCTAAGGCCATCCACTGAAATCTGTTAAATGAGTCAGATATAGTCATCATTTCAACAGAGCCAACTAAATTGCATGTTATTCTGATCGCAATTATTGCCACTGAAGTGTGACATATCATGAATGTTGCTCCATGACCATCAGTATCACTGTAGATACTAGGGTACTACTTAGTTATCATTGAATCATATTTATTCCTATAGATGCATCATTTTCATTTATGCTTATATTCTTCCAATTATACATATGTGTATGTTATCACTCAGTCAAATAACAATGCAATTCTACTTCTTAATTTTATTTATGATAATTTAAAATAACTAATGTTAGTCTTTTGAATGAATTTTGGGCACTAACAAGAAAAATAAAACAGTGAAACATGACAATCCTAAAGTCACTGAAAGCTTAATGGTCTTTAATTTCTCTTAGTACAATTTTTATTGTCTGTACATGTGGTAAGATATATGTAATTTTAAACAATAGAGATATGATTCCTGAGTTCAGGAATTGTTCATCTGTGTAAAGAAATAAGACTAATATATAAAATAACTGTCTATTCATAAAAGAGTGATGGTGGCTTTTTGAAATTCAACTGAATATATAGAGATCAGAAAAAGGAAAATAAAAATGTTGAAGACAGAATTTAGAATTTTTCTGATGGTCAATTTGGTGTTAGAAGGAATGAAAAAGAAAAGGCAAGGCATTTGGAGGTAATACAAAAAGAACAGAAATCTTTAGGATATCTTTTACATAGCACAAAATGGGATTGGGATTTGGGTATGTAAAATTTAAGGTATATATAATTATCCAGAGTTCTTGAAATTCAAATCAAGCTAATTTTAATATTTTCCCACGTGATTAAATATTCTCAATTTATGTTTGTATTTTACCAATTGGACTGCATGCGCTTCACTTACAGGATGTTACATATTATACTCTGAGAATATGGCTATGATGATTTGCACATTCTGGTATTCACATGTTTTCTTTCAAAGAATGAACATTTGAATGTGCACATAATAAAGGATTGTTTTGTGATGTGCTCTGTGTGTCTGTGGGTGTGTGTGTGAGAGAGAATGATTAAAATCACTACTACTGTCTTTTTTTAAAAAAGCAAACACTTATATTGGCAATGCCATAAGTGACTATGAAGTATTTCAATTGAATTGAATTTAGGCAGTGGTTGTATACTATTGCTGCCAGACATCCACGCTATCAGGAAGGGGAAAAATCAGAATTATATAGGGCTTAATATCAAAATCTCTGGTATCTGTGATTGATTTTGAATCCTAGATCTGTTAGTTTCTATCTGTGAGTCTTAGGATAATTTACCTTATTTCATTTTGCCTCAGTTTCCTGATCAGCAACCAGTCTGAGAATCAAATTCATTAAACAGTGACTAAACACATAATTAACACTAAAAATTATTAGTCACTGCTATAGCTTTTATATAGAATTTTTTAACCCTTGACCCTGGGTCTCAAGCCCACTTCTAGACTTTACATGACCCACAACTTAGCCGCCTTAGCCACAGGATACTATATAGATATTCTTAAACGAGATGGATACATTGACTATTTTAAATACTGATTTTAATTGTTAAGAGGTAACATAAAAAAGTAGGAGAAAATTGTTTTTTTGCCTCTATCTAAACCTCCCTGTAAATTCTGTAAGTCCCTTCTATCCCTACCTCCACTCATCCAATACTAAGATCTTATTCTCCTCACAGCTGAGAATTTTAAGTTCTAATGTGACATCTTACTCATATGACTGTCTTGTGCATATGAATGATGTAGAGGCAGAGAATGATTAGAAGTATATATTTAAATAGGGTCAGATCACATGATCTTAACTTCCTGAATAACAGCCTCTTCAGTCAGGTTTTTGACATGCTTTATGAAATGAGCTTTGAATCTTGCTGTGGAATGAAATTCTTAACAGAGAACATAATATTCATTCCAAGTGCTCTCAATATGAATCCCCACGTGAAAAGTTTACACAGCAAAATTCTAGGAAAAAAATCGTACCTCCCTTGAGGAACCATAATATTCTCTCTTCATTGGCAAGAGCTTCATATAACTGATTGCCTCTTTGTCTTTGACTTGCCTTAATTATATGCAAAAACAGTGAATATGCATTTTATAAATATAATAAATCAGAGGCTTAAGTTACCAACAGATTTGGAGGGAACACAATCTCCTGTAATAGGAGTAAGCCCCCTATGAGAGGGCCATTAAAGTATTTCTTTGTGTTCATTTTTACTTAAGGAAAAAATTATAATATCACAAAAAAATTGTGAATATGTTGACACTTGCCATGTTGATGTTATATTTTAATATCTATATCTTAATATTTTTATTAGTTTCATTTGTTGGTTTAATTGTGACCCACAAAAAGTAAATTGAAATCCTAACACCTGATACTTGTGAATGGAACCTTATTTGAAAATAAGACCTCTACAGATGCAATAAAGTTAAGATACAGTCATAGTAGATTAGAGTGACCTCTAAAAAGCAGTTCTCTCTAGTAAGCACATTCATTAGTAGAAACATAGATACACACAGAGGAGAGAAGCCATGTGAAGGAGGATGCAAAAATTGGATTGATGTACTTGCAGCCAAGGATTATCCACAACCAACAGAAGCTAAGAAAAGGAAAGAAATAATTCTCTGGAGTCTTCTGAGAGCTCATGACCCAGATGGCATCTTGATTCAGACTTCTTGTCTACAGAACTGCGAGTGAATCAATATTGTTTACTTTAAGCTACCTATTTGTGGTGTTTTGTTTTGGCAGCCGTAGGAATCTAACGCAGTGTTCACCAGTCATAATACTCCAACCATACTGACCTTTTCCTTTTAATTAATTAATAATTTTACTATTTCATTTGGTAACATTGTTATAATAAATTTAAGATATCAAAATGTCATCTCAGTCTATATATTTCACCACACACCCACCACCGGAGTTCTAGTGTTCATTTACCATCACATTGTTCCCTCCTTCTTTCCCACTCCTCTCCCACATCTCTAGTAACATATTCTTGTGTCTTGTGAATTTTGTTGGGGTTTATTAATTTCTTTTAGATTCTCAAACACACAGTATATTTTGTTGCCTTGAGTCCTTTGCATTGACTGTTTCTTTCTCCTTAGAATCCTTTTTCCCATATCCCTCTATTACTGGCTTTTGCTTTTCATTAAGGACTTAACATTAAGGATCTAAATTAAATAGTTATTTGCTCTCCACCATTTCAGTCTATTTAATTCCTACATAGAAATTACATTAGGTATGCTGCATTTTTATTCATTTATTTATTTGTAGGTTTATTTTTATTTTATTCTTCCCCCACTGGAATATAAACTTTATGAGAACAAGAATTTATGAGTTTATTTAATACCTAAATAGTGTCTGACATATGTAAGCATTCAATATAAATTTACTGGATGAATGGAGTCATACTTTTTATCACTTGAAATAGAACATCATATTGTGATATCATGGGAAAAGGTCTTAGAATGTATTAGTTATTTCAATTTTATAAACATTTAGTGACATCTCTATAAGCATGACATTTATGGTACTTTTCTTTTTCTGATATTTGTTTTTAAAATTCGATCTGCAAGAATAATTGCATAGATTTTTTTTACTACGTCTTGATAACAAGTACATGGTACCGTAGAGTAGATAATATTTCCTCTGTGTTTATTTTTAATTTTTCCAAGTAGCAAGTTTGCTGTTGAAAGAAAAATAAGCTTTTAGCAAATGTTCCTTTTCTTAACCAAAAAATTCCTAATGGATCTAGTTAATATATTCTTCAGTGTCAGTCAGTTAGCTTGTCAAGAATTTAAAGTACAGTTGATTTGCTTTTCTTAGATAATATTAATGCAGTTAGTTATGCATGATGCATAAATATGTAATAGTATATATATATATATATATATATTCCTTTTTTGTGAAGGAAGATGACGGGTTGAATGCAACTGAGAACTCTAATTTCTTCTCCAGGCAGTGTTTTTCATAAATATGCCCTATAAAATTATCTCTTCTATTTGATAACTGTAGTAAAATTCTTGCCTACAGTCTCATAGAGTCTGACATTAAGATCCTTTCTAAACTCTTCTGGACTTTTTAGATACCTTCCATTTTGAACTACAATTGCAAGTTGCTGTTATTCTTAACATTCATTAGGATATTTTTTTTAATTTATTTAAAAATATAGTTCAGATTTCAAATACTTAGTGTCTTTTGTGCTTTCTTGTTGACAGCTCATAGTTTGATTTGCATGTATTAGAGAAGTATGTTAGTTCTTTCACTGGATATCTTGAAATCTCTCTTCAATATTAATTTTTCTTTAAAAAATTACTTTTAGCATTCTATTTACTATGTTAGTGTTTCACAATCTCATCATCCTATATGTATGGAGATGTTCAGCCCCTTAAGCATAGGAAGTATCCATTGTCTCTCATTTTTGTTTTCTTCATCTCCTATATTTAATTCACCAGAAAAATCTACCAGTTTTAGTTTAAAATCTATTCACTTTTCCTTCTTGCCAAAGCTATCACTGAGATGACAGAATAAACTACGGATAGACTTCTCTCTTCTCATTTAAGTACTCTACATAATTCATTACCGACACTTGAGTGACTAGGGAAAAAGTAAATTCCCCTCCTGCTTATGTCATGCTTCATACTCCGAAATAATGTGGCACTGCACTTAGTCAGACTCATTACCTGGACCCACAGGGACTACAGCAACTGAATACACAAATTTCTTCAGTAGTATTTTCCATCTTACAATAATGCAGAGATCAGGTTCAGTTTGAAGCTTTTTAATTCCTCTGTGTTGACCAGATCTGGCTGCTGTCTTCTAAATATAACTTTCAGGTCAAATATCTCTTCCTCAGAAATAACAGTCTTTAACTTCCTATCTTAAGATGTTTTCCTGCACTGTCATTCTCTGTAACAGATACTCTTCGCCAGTATTCATTTCAAGCAATACCCTGAATTTATTAACCCTCTTTGAATGGCCACATGTTTCTGTGGATGTAAGCTCCCTGTTAGTCTAGATCTGGTGGGTTTAAATCTTCTTAAATCTAACCCAATAGTTTCAACAGGTGGCAGGAACATACTACAACAATTTTGAGATCATTGGTCTGATGTTAAGACCCATTTTTAAAATTAGTTGCGCTGTTTTTAGTACACAGAGTGGTTTGGTATAGAAATAGACATGGTTGTAATTTGACAAATAAAATGAAAAAAAATGGCTTATGATATTTTGAAAAATATTCTTTAATCTTAAAATGAGAATCAAAGAAGACCTAACTTCCCAATAATCTATGGGACATCATTATGTAGAATGTGAAGCTTGGCGCTGCTTCAGTTGTTTTCTATCTCATGTCCAGCTAGGCAGAAAACAAAAAGAGTATCAGAACATAAATGACATTTTGAGTTAGGGAACACTCACACTATGGTCTTCATTTTGTATAAGTAGCAACTCTCTTTCTTACTTTAGTCATTTAAAGTTGGATCTTATGTTAATTAAAGACCGAAATAATCTGATACATTTTCTTGCTTATTACTCTGTCCACTTGTCTTAATGCAGGTATTAAAATTTGAAATTGACTTGTTTGCTGCTGCATTTACCTGCTTTTTTCTTTCCCTGTTGTTAAGCAAAAAATCAAGTTTTATAGTCACTTCCGACCAATATCTAGAGTGGTGCTTGTAACTTTCTAGTGAATGTTGAGTGAATATGTAAATATCTATGATTAATACATTTCACCTATCACATTTGTTTCCAAATATCTAAAGGTAATATTTTCATGCTTATCTACTCATTTCTATACTCATTAACATTTCTATGATTTAGTTTGCTAGCACTTTCCAAGAATATTTAATATAATTTATTAAAATCCCTTTTTTTTTCTTTTTTTTTACATTTTGTGCTCCACCAATTTATCTTTCACATTGATGCTAGGACAGAAAAGATCTTACTTGCTTAAAATTTGCTTATATTTCCTTAGAGGCAAATTCACATTTCATTGTTCACTAGATTTCAAGATTACTAGGCTTGTCTTTTTTCAGCCTGTACTATAGTCATGCTTGAGATTGCAAATCTCTTCCAATGAACTATATGTAGCAGGAAGAATTCTTAAAATGGTTCCCAAAGTCTCATCTCCTCTTGTGCATGCTTTGTGTAATACCTCCATTTGAATGTAGATAGTCCTGACTCGAACACATGATATTTTTAAACCAGAATGTCAAAGTCAGAGATGGAACAAGTCAAAGATAAACAAAGTTGCTATAGATTGTCTCCTGCTCACAAGGGAATATTGGTTCTATAACCACAAGAAAATGAATAAAGCCAACACATGAATAAGACTGGAAGCAGATCCAAAACTTCAGATAAGAACCCCAGCCTGACTGATATTTTGATAACACCTTTGTGAGACGCTAAACACAGCTCAGCTGAGACGTACTCAGAATTCTGAACTACATGCCACTTTGAGATAACATACAGGCATTATTTTGAGCTGCTCAGTTTGTGGTAATTTATTTTGTAGCAATAGAATGTTAATACATCATGCTTTTTTAATCACCCTTGCCTCTCATTCATTGTTCCCTTTAATTTCAGTCCATTTTGCCTGGTAGATAATTACCCATCCCTTAAGATCAAACTAATGTACTACATTCTTTAGAATTTTTTTCTCTTTGAAACACCTTTTCCTAACCTTAGTTTGTTTGCTTTCTCATGCCTCTTTCTCTCCCCTCAATAATTTTAATTGTTCTAGTATTTTGTTTCTTTTCAGATGTCTTTATATTAGATAACAGTATTCTCATTTTTAAGTGAAGTTATGACCCCTGTCTTAACAAGATCATTGTCACAAAGGAACCAGATTGTCAGGATCCTTCTGTTAAAATCATACCCCTTGTATCCTGAAGACCTCTGAATGATTCAGCAACATCTTCAGTTTTCATGAGAGTATGGCCTCAGTATAATTGCTACTCAGATTTCTCTCCACATTAACTTGGACTAGTGTTTAAGTCTTCAGATGACAATGGACATAGAAGTAACCACAAAATACAATTTCAATAATTGACTTACGGTTTTCAACGACAAAATGACATTTTAATTGCCTTTACTTCTCTTCTCCCAAATTATTCCCAGTGAGAATTGTAAGAAAGAAATGGATAAATAAAAATCCATCCTTAATGAAGCTAGAAACTCTCTGTAATGTTAAAATATAGATGAATAATGGTTGCTAAGTTTAATGGCAATAATGTGATGCAAAATAAAAGGAAATTTCAAACTGTATGATTAGATAATGCTGTCACAGAGAGCTCTTTGATATGGGTGGTCACCCTCTGGGATAAGATATGTTTAACAACTGCATTTGTAGATTCGTAAGAAAGATGGTGGGGACTTCTCTAGACCTTGCTATTCATCACAGAGAAATAAGATGATACCAAAGAAGGCACACATGCAGCAAACTGTGCAAAGATCAATCCATCAGGGAAGTTGGATAAATCTTTGAACTGTAAATATCCTTGAAGCTGCTGATTTCTAACAGCTAGAAGGAAACCAAAAATGAGAAATAATACCTTTCTGTTTCTGCTTGTGTGTATATATAGATAGATATACACATTTATATTGTATATATGTATGCACATATGTTTATGTAAATCATGCACACACCCTCACACAAACATATACTTAATAAAAACCTTGTTTCATAAGGAATGTCTCCATGAGCTAGAGAGATACTCTAGTAACCTGTAATTAACTGTTCGGAGGCTTGTACCATGGATATTTCCTGCAATGAGACGATGGTCTAGACACCTCTTTCAGTTAATTAAGACTTTAAAATACTAATCTCAACATTCGCAAATATTCTACAAGTTACAAAGTAAGAGACAGAAAAGCCATAAATGGTAACTAAAGAAGACATGTCAGAAATTTGTCACTTTGGAGAATATGCACAATTTTGAACAAATTGTTTGGAAAATATACCAACATAAAGTAGGTTTTCAAAACAAAGATATGAACATACCAAATCAGCAAGCAAGAAATAAATTAATCAATTGATTTAATAAATAAGAATCTAAGGAGTTTAAAAGACAAGAAGAGACTATAAAGCCTTCGCAGAAGTAAGAACACATGGAAAACATAAAAAATAATATTAGACTTCACTTGAAAGGGAATGCTAAGTTTAACAGTGAAAATGGAATAAGATTGAATTAAAGTAAGAAGATAATAAATAGAATTAAAGGAATCAGAGATAACTGACTGATAAATAAGATGGACAAAGAAGATCCAAAATGAATATTTTTAATATTCTTGAAAAAATGTTTCAAAAGGAAAGAAAAGTTGAAGATATTATCCAAAGACTTCTAGAAGTATAATAATATTTAATGTATAGATCAATAAGAAAAGCATTACTGTATGGATTGGGCAAACTGCGTCTAAGGTAAAATAATGCCTAATATTCTTTCCGAAGTTCAAATTTAGAGAATAATCCTTTTCAACTTTGAGAAAAAATGATGAAAATGCTGAGAATGAACAAAAATAGGAGCTCTGACATATTCCCAGTAGTTTCAATTTTCTCAGGCAAAGAGAAACCTGGGTATTTTATATTTTGTCAGTATTTCAATCATGATAATTTCAAACACAAAATCATAGGTAACAATATACTTATGAACTTTGTGAAAGAAATTTCTAGGTGACAAATTAGTCAACATAGCACCAAATACAAACATTAGGGGGAAAGATATGCAACAACAATTGTGCTTATTTAATTGTAAAGATAAAAGTAATCAAATGTGGAAATTATAGAATAGAGACTAACTATCATAAACCACATAAACATAGGAAAGTCACTATTATCAAAATAAAGATTATGTACAGGAAATGGAGAATTATTGCTGTGATGATTTCTTGCTGTTTTGTAGCTGAATTAAAAAATTTATTTTTTAAAGGAATGGTGAAGGTAGGAATGAAGGTGTGCAGGCAGGTAGGACTTAGAGGAAGAAGCACTTAATTATTATACTTAGTTGATTATCTTGGTTGTTCCCCACAGGCCCCAGGATGAGAACGGGTCCCTTGGGATATATGTGGTCTGCTCCTAACTGTACTCCACCAGGGAATGCCAAAATACTTTATTTTCAAATTGACATGTCAAATAACAGGTATATACTAAATTACTTTAAGTAAATTAATGTAAAGAGCCAAGAAAAACTATGCCTGGATGACAAAGTAAAATCAAAATATATGCTGTACATGAAATTCTTAATGAAAATGGGAATAAAAGATGAGCAAAATTAGCATCAATAGAGCAAAGACAACAAAAAAAGGCAAGGATTATGACAAAATATCAGGATATCAGGTGATATTTATTCAAAGAAAATGCATTATAATAAAATATTTATCTCAGTACAATTTAGAGTACATAATAATACATGAATAAGTATAATTCATATATAATTCATCAAATAAAAACTACAAAGAGATTTTCATTAACATTTCAGGAGTAAGATATTTTAATTAATTTATATCTTTCCAGTAGCATTTATTTGTCAATAGGAATAAAAATGAAGCTATAAAAGTCTAAAATTATGTGATGCATAAAGTTTATAGTAAACTTTAGTAAAGTATAGTAAAGTCAGAGCCACTTGACATATTTTCAGAATGAGATCTCAGCTTCCTATGCAGCATAATTTTCCTATACATCGAGATTCCATTATCCAAGGTTTTCAGTAAATACCAAAAAATGTATATGAAATACATATATGTTGATGTTTTCAAATCATATTCTCTAGACAAGCTTGGAGGAATCAGGAATTCTTAAAATCCTACCTAAGAACTTCAGGAAAGAGTTTTCTAAAGGATCTGACAATATCTTCACTTGTAATAGGTAGTGTTATTTGCAACCTGCTCATTCAAAAGAAGATTCTGTTCCATCTCTCCATTTATGAACAGATAAATTGTTTCATTTGTTGGGGTTTTTCAGTCAGTGAAATCCTTTTATATTTATGAAAATTATGAAATTATGTATTTTAGTATAATCCAAAATAATTAAAGGAATAATACATAACAACCAATTATGTATGTTATTCAAATCAATAAACACAATTTACTAAAATTATAGAGAAAAGATTACATCTGGGGATACTGAAAATTATTTTGCTGAAGGCCACATCCATACTGGATAACATCGCCAAGGTAGAGATATACTTTCTTAATATGTTTTAAGAGATAAAGCCAAATTCTCTCTCTATGTGTCTATTTTGCATATATATATATATATATATGTTTATAAAAATATGAAAGTTAAGCATCTGTATGGGCATTTGCACACACATATTACTTTCATGAGAAAAAGGTAATATGTATTAATGTTGAGATAAATGAAACTGATATCACTTATATTTAACATTTTCACAAATATATTAATTGAATTTACATGAAAAAGAAGCAAGGCATGAAAATTCAAAAAAGAGTGACAAAGCTAAAATTATTTGTAATGATATAATAGAGTATTTATAAGCCCCAAAAGAAACAACTATCAGAAGCAAAATATTTCTGTAAGATGTTTGGTACATAATAAATATACCAAATAAAAGTATACGTACAGATGCATAAGTGTATTTATATATATATTATATATACTTATATTTATCCATTTTTATCTATTTATAAAGTCTGTTTGAAAGAACAATAGAATAAAATATTATTTTCCCATGCAGTTACAAAATACCTGCAAATAAACAAACTAAACAACATAGAAACTATTTATGAGACTTTTATCATGTTACTTAAAATATTAAAGTGAACTTTATATTAAAAAAGAGTATCTTATTGTTGACTAGAGAGACAATTTTATAAGAGTCTCAACTAATTCTGAATCTGTGTGCAAGTTGTAATCTCTGAAGTCTGCCAAAAGAATGTATTTAATTCATATTAGAAAAGCTGACTGTAAAATTCATGTTGATGAATATTTGAAATTAGCTAGGAAATGTTTGAAAGGTGATAGTAATCAAGTGGACTTGGAATACCGAAAGATAATGAAGCATATCATTTAGTATAATAAATTTTGATAATCAAATTAATGAGATATTGCTTCATAAATGGTACAATAGTAAATAAAAAGTTCAGATTAAATGGAAAATTAAATGGAAAATTCAGATTAAATAAGAATTAATTGCATGATAAAAATGGCAACTTTTGTCTCGAGAAAATGTAAATAATGACATTATTATAGTTGGTTAGGCATGTTAAAATACTTTGTCATACAACCTCATTTCTTAGTCAATTCTAGCTGAAACAATTATATTAGGAATATGAAAAAAGAGTAGAAGAAAAGAAGGAAATCACAGAAGGAAATTTGATTTTTTTAATATTTCAATGTTTTTAAAATTAATTTTGAAATGTGTAAGGCCAATGTCAATATCTATCTATATCTATGTAATATCTACAGACTACATATGGTCTCATTTCTTGTCATTACATATATTTATATGCATATTATGTATATAATACAATATATATGTATAACACACATATGTATTTTCACAAGAAATGAAACCATCTGTAACAATATAATTAATGGTTATGACTGAGAACAGAGGTCACCTCTGTCAATATAATTTAACTACTTCATAAAACTCTGCTTCAAAGATAAGACTAAAAATCAAGAAATTATATTATTGCTTGCATAGGAAATTTTTACGAATCAACACATTTGACAGTTTGCCGACCTGGATAAAGAAGTTACTTATCAGGACATTAATTTTCTCACCACAAATTGCTTCAATATCTTTGCTTTGATGGGTCTACCAATCCTATATTACCATTTTGTCAACCTTGTCCAGTTCCAACTACATCATCACCTTAAAAAATACCTTAAATGATCCGAAATCCTTTTATGAAAAATTACTAAGATTCTCTTATGCTGGTATTTTTCCTTGCTATACTGTAAATTTATTAAATTCAGCTTTGCTTGAACAAGGCATTTTTATGGTAGTCAACTAAATACTCCAAGTCATTTGAAAATTTTATATACAAAATCATAAGAAAATTAACACATTGAAAAAATTTGAATACTTATCATAGATAAAATGTTACTTAAATATCTAATAGCACTGACAAATAAATGAGAAAAAAATGATTTCCTCAAATGAAATAGAGTTGGCTTTAAAAATACATGAAAATAAGCTTAACAAAATTATAAGAAATGCATATTAATACTAAAACGGAAGTCTGCTTATCACCTTTCAGACTAACAAAGATCAAAAAGTAGTGCAAATAGCCTTATTGCAGAATTTATCTGGGTACAGCTCCTAAGGAGATAGCATGTCAATAATTATTACAATTTTAGAACGCACATGGGCTTTGTCCAACGAATTCTATTTCCAGGAATTTAACCTCCAGATATATTCTCATAAATTGAAACATTCATATGCATGAGGTCGTTTATTTTATCTATTTCTGGAAACAGCAAAGAATTAAGATTTAAAATATATATTTTTGTGGTACAATCAAAATAACATAGTGAATGCTGCTATTATAAATTATAAGAGACCTCTGTATTTACTAATGTCAAGTTATGTTAATTTTTTAAAAATAATTGCACATGAGTGTGATTCTTTCATGCTATAATTTTAGTGGCAAAACATATAGGTACATTATTCAAAATATCTATGTAAACTCTACTGCCATGGAAGATAACTAAATGGTTGGAGGAGCAGGAGTATTTTCCGTTGCAAATTCTTCTGAACTCTTTGTCTAGAAATGTGCATCCATTAATTATTAACCTTCCTTCTGCCACAGTGAAATTGAAAAGAGCTCCTTTTACAAAATGTTCTGTGAGTCGTTGGAATATTGCATAACACTGCTTTAGAACCAATGTAATCACCTTAAGGAGATAAGAGATGCTGTGTCCATTTCTGCATGACAGACAGTGAAATCTTTAGAGAAGTAAGTTCCCTTCCACTCTACAGTTTTGCAGCAGGTTGTTAATGGCCCACTGCAACAAGAGTGATGTCCAGATGGAGACCTGGTGGATTAACGTTGCTGGAAGCGTTGGCTGCTGCATCGATGAGAAAAAAAGCTTATTGGTGGATCCAATAAAAGAAAAATCCTGGCAGGACAATGATAAGATAAATCCACCTAAAAGATGTTAACGCTGTTTAACAGCATGCATGAAATTCCTCTGTGATCTTACCCTGAAGTGATACTAAAATGGGGGAGACTTGAAAGAAACTGGATGTTTTGCAAAAGCAAGCTGGGGTATAGTAAGCTTGTGCTACTCAAATCAGTGTGGTCAGGGAATAGATCATTGTAGGATACGTGGAGGGAGAAACAATTCTTTCAGAGGAGTTTTTAACAATAACAAAATCCAAATCAGATTTATCTAGGAACTCATACTGGAGCCAACTTCTCATATATTCATGGATCTTAATTCAATCAATAAAGAATGGTCCCGACAAGCCAAAGCCACACCAGATAAAATTAAGGATATTTTTAATTCTAACTCAAATGCTCCAGATTGAGCTCCAAGTAAGTGTTTCTGAGTAATTCTCCTCTACTCCAAGCGAGGAATAACTAGTGGTGGGCGTGATAGTAAACAGGTGGTACTTGAATATTTTATCACATACCCCACGCCTCCTGCTTATTCCACCTCGCTTTACTTTCATCTTCACTGTTTTTGTCCACAACAATGCTCTCTACTTTGGTCATTCTATTCTTTGAGTCCTTGTTCAAAGTCATGTTGCCCTCCTCACCTGCAGGAAGTATGGCTGGCAGGAGCCCCTGGAGTTCTTTTTCCCACTGGTGCTGCTTGCTGAAGGAGCTGGCTGAACAGCTGGATGCAGCTTTTCAAACATCCCAGCACCACAGGAAGTAGGACAACCTCCACAGATTTCACTGTCTGTCCCTTTGCACCTCAAGTCTGCATAATATCAGGGTTCCTGACAACCAATATCCTGAAAAGATTGTTATTAGTTTGGAAAATCAAATCATAAACAATTTGAAATTAATTCTCTATCATGCACACATCACATCATAAAGAATTGAACAAAATGACAATTTCAGCCTATGGTTAGTTAATTTTATTTTCTAAATTCCTTTGGTATTTATTGCCTTTACCACTCTTGAAATTAAGGGCAAGAAAATGCTTTCTTTTTTTTAAATTTGCTCTCTATATATTTGTGACTTAATTTTAAATGCCGTTTTTGTTTTGTTTTGTTTTTGTAGAAACCTGAAAATCTTTTGAAATGACAAGACTAAGCTTATTTTATCAGAGGCCATTGTATTGGAAAATACTTTTATGCAGACTGTCGAAAAAAGAGAATAATGCTCCTTTTTCTTATATTTTATCCTAATCATTGCTTTAAGTGTTTTTCATTCATCATAGACCCCACAGTGACTATTGGATCTATGTCCTGATACGAAGCCCATAGTCCCTCTGTACTGGACTGTATAATGTCTCCCAAATTATCTTCACCCATAACTGCAGAAAATCACCTTATTTGGGCAACAATTAGGTCATGTGAAGATACAAAGGGAAAAAAGTCAGTAGAAATAGAGGTAAAGATTGGAATGACGTGATCTATAAACTAAGAGCACCAAGAATTGTAGAAACCAGTAGAAGCAAAGAGAAGGGCATGAAACAGTTTCTCCTTGAATTTTTTTAGAACATCCCTCTCAATAACTAAAATTCAAATATCTACCATCCAGAACTGTGAAAGAATAAATGCTGGTCATTTTCAGTCAACCGAATTTTGATGCTTTTTTTGAAGATTCCTAAGAAAGTAATACATATTTTGACACTGGAGATAGGTGCTGCTGTCTCAAATATCAGCACTGTGGAAGTGCCATTGGAATTGGACAACAGGTACAAGAAATTCATAGAAAAAGCAATATTGCCTTGAAGGGAATTTTGGTAGAAATATGAAGTTAAAATTGATTTGGCTGAAGGCTCACAAGATGCAAGAAGAAAAGACAGTAAAGAAAGCTAAAATTTCAGAAAACACAAGAACAGAGTAGTGATCATGAATCTAATGTTGGTAGAAATATGAATATGCAGTCATTTCTAGAGAGATATTAAAGAAAGCAACAAGTATGTTATTTGAAACCAATGGAAAGGTAAATTATAGTTATAAAATGACAGAAAACTTAGTTAAATTATGTTTTACCATTCATGGAAAATGGAGCTTGTAAGTAATGATCAAGGATATTTGGATATTTAGCTAAAGAGTCTTGAAGCAAAATATGAAAAAAATGTGACCTGGCTTCTCTTTGTTGTGTATTGCAAAATACAAAAAAAAAAAAAAAAAAAAAAAAAAAAGATAATTTGTGGAAAAAACTAAGAAGTAAAAGGGAACTAGAGCTTAATGATTTGGAAAATTCTCAGCCTATTTATATTTCAAAAGACACTAAAATATTTACTGAGGAAAATTCCAGAACTGTGACTGAGCAATCTTTTGGTGAAAAGAATAAGTGTTTGAAACATGAATCCTAAGAGCCATCTCAGTAGAAACCAGGTAGAGACATAGGGTTATCCATGAAGAACCTATGGTAATTTCTTCTGTATAGTGTCGTGGATATCCTTTACATACATGAAGATCAACATGAATTTTGAAAATTTTTTACCAGCAGAAACATTGACAGCCTGAATTAAAAAAAGGCAGAAATAGGATGAAAGGAAGGAAGAGTGGTTCTGAAAGTGACCCTGAGGTTATGGCCAGTGCCCTCTCCCAAAGTATTTAACCACATAGAATTATTATCAAATCTTAATACCTAATAGAATTTACCCTGCTGAGTTATGATCTGCTTTAGACAAGTAACTTCTTTATTCATTTTCATATTCTGCCTTTCAGAATGAGAATGGCTATTGTATGATTGTCCCACCACTGTATTTTGGAATAAGACAACTTGTTTTGCAGTATTGCACATACACTGATGAAGAGGGATTTTATACCAAGATGGATCATACACAGAGTCTCAAACATCTATGGTAGAATAGGCATAATTATCTCAAGATTACAGTTTAGCATATTGTAATCTATATGGGATTGAATTTTTATTTAATTTTTACCTTTGGTATTAAGAGACCTAGTATTTAAGTTTATATCAGTTTAATCCCAGTGTTTATACTTATTACATTATAATAGAATTATTTTAACATATAACAAGATTTTAAATCACACTGAGCAAAAGAAAGAGCACTCATCCTTTATCAGTGTGCAATCCAAGTGTATTTAATTTTCTTTCCCAACTCTGCGAGTTGTTCATTGTGTCATCAATCAGGATGACCTTACAAATTCATTTAGAAGTGCAAACACATTCAAGTGTGCCATATAGTCAATTCCTTTTTCAATGAGGCTTCTTACTGATACCACAAAGCTTTTATGTTTAAGTAAGGCTAATGACAAGACCATTACTTCAGTTATTGACCCAAACTTGCAAATATAAGAGCAGTAGAGAGGTCCTCCTAATGATGTTATTACAAAGTAAAAGCAGCTGAACAAATGCATTACTCTTTATTTTAAGTAGAGGTTGCCCTTTATAATACTGTGAACCTTACCAATATCCTGATTTATAACTAAGCAGTTCTTACCTTTGAAAAGGAGTATCTATTATAATGATGGGGCCAGCAATAAGGTGACAGTTCATTAAAAATATGAGCATTTGTATTGAGAACACAGAATACATAGTTTATCTCAATCTTGAACTGTCTCTAATACTGCATCCAGACCTGATGAATATGTCAGAGGTATTCATTTGACAGGAAACTTGAGAACTTTTTGTTAAGGGATGATGGGGCATGAGAACAGGCTTCCTCTATTAACAAAACTTTACAACTAAGCAGGAAAATAAAGTGTTTGCTAAGACTGCCATAACAAAATACAAGACTGAGTGGTTTACACAACAGAAATTTATTTTCTCACAGTTTTGAAAACAGTAAACTTGAGATCAAATGCTGGCAAGTTTTATTTATCCTAAGGCTTTTTTGTAAATGGTTGATCTCGCCTATGTCTTCCTGTGATCTCCCTTTGGTATACATTTGTGTCCAAATTTGCTCTGCTTACAAGGACATTGAAAATATTGGAATTAGGTTCACCCCAGTGACTTCATTTTGAATAAATATCTCTAAATAATATCTACGAATAAAGTCACATCTGAAGTACTCGGGAATTAGAACTTCAACATATGAATTTTGCTGAGACACAATTCAGTTTATAAGAATTCTATGTATAGCACTGTGCTTGGCAGAATATTAATCCCTGACACAGACACCTACATATTTACATCCAATTGTTCTGGAGAGTTTAAGCAGTGTCATTAAGAGGTATTATAATAGACCAGTGATAAAATGCACCAGCAAGAATGGCAGAAGCATTTTTTACTTCTGCTTTCTGCTTTTTCACTACTTGAACATAATGCCCATGGAGAATTCACCGGGTTTAGAATGCTGGAGATGCTGAAGAAAACAATTCCACTAAACTAGCAAGTACTTAGCTCCCAACTACTCTTTCCTGTGTCTACACTTAGACTTTGATTAATAGCTGCAAAACCAAAGACAGTACTGCTGCACCTGGCTCTTGCCCCAGGATTAACAAGATTTCAACTTCTTCATACTTTTCAAGAATTGAACACTAAAAAGTATTTGAAAAAAAACTGAACCTTGCTCAATCAGCCCCAATTTCTCTTATAAAGTCTTTAAGTCTAATGTTCTCTGTAAAAGAGTTGTGAGCTATCCCACGTTTCCACATTTTAATAGAAGTTGTGAACTAATGGCATTTGTTCTGTTTTGCTTTGCTTTTTATTTTTCCTAACAGAGCTAGTTTGGTTTTCTGAGATATCCATCTCACTAAGGATGGAAAAACTATCAGAAAAAGAGGCAGCCATTATGCCCAACAAAAATAACCATGTCAGTAACAGCAGTGGAGACTGGCCAAAGTGGTGGCAATTCCTGGTGGAGACAGTTCAGTCAAGAGAGACAGTTATGTCGAGGTATCTGCCTATGGTTTTCAAACAGAATGGTCTCGGGAACAGACATCCTTGTGGGAAGAAAGAACTGGAGTTGAAAAATAGAGCAGAATTCATGGAATTATCAATAAATGTGTATAAAGTAGGCTTTGGGAAATTTTAAGAAAATTTACAAGGACTGAAGTTTCAGTCACGGCAAGATAAGGGAACAAGTGAGATAAATACACTCAAGTGAGATAAATGACCTGTTATAATTGATGTGATCCAGAATAACAACCTTGTATCATTCCTATGAATGTTGTTTCTGGGAGTTGTGTACTAAAGGCATCATTCTATAAAATTCTACATCCTGCCGTATTCTACACTCAAAACTTTTCCTACAGAAATGGTTCTCCTAGAGCAGTGATGCTGTTCATGTCCATGTGATTTTGTCTTGATTTCAGTTGCCTTAAGAACCACCTTAGATATAAATATTGCAATGTTTTCCACACATATAATTGCATTTTATCTTTTTATCCTCATAAACCCTATAGGTAAATCTTATTTTGTTCATATCTAATGGAGAAAGAAATTGAATTATTTTGCTATTTCTACTATAACATATTGCAATAGTATAATTTCTAACAGAGTAAGTGCTCAATATATAATAACCATGGAAATATTTATGCATAATATATACCTACAGAATATATGTTTAAGTAAAGATGCATTTGTCATAGAATAGATGCCTAGATATTCTTGAATATGAATGCCCTGTTCATGGTCAGTTACATAGGAAAGAAGAGTAGAGTTACTTTTATTTTTCAATTTCATAAATACCCCTGGTTCCACAAACTGTTTATGAAAGACACAGATAACCATGCAAGATAAGATTTAATGTAGTATCAGATCCAATTGTAATACAGTGTATTGTATTTCTTTCGTCAAGTAAACATAGAAAAGAGACAGAATTAGAAAACAATTTCTCCGTCTTAAAATAAAAATCCATTCATTCTTCTAACACATATGTACCAAGCATTTCCTGTATACCATTCATTGTGTTCAAATATGCAGTGAGGGCAAACATTCCCTGCACTTAGATTTCTTAGATTCTATATTTAGTTATTTCTTAGAGTTTGTATTGTAGTTATTTAACTCTGGAGTTATTCACCTAGCTACTTATAAGCTTTTGCAGTTGAAGACAGCACATGAGTTATGACATTCTATTTTAAATAACAGAATCTCAACTCAAGCTACATTTAAAATACTGTACAAAAATGACTGAATATAGAAATTCATACACAGTCAAGAGTTTCTTGTATTTTACAATATTTATTGTCAATCCACTTGTATTGGATTTGTTTGTTGGTAGATTGTCTGTACGTGAGCCTTCAGATTACTTCAAGTTTATATTCTCCTAATAAAGTAATCCCAGTGGCCATAATTTTAAGAAAATTCCTTGGTATGACTGTTACTAGTCATAATGCTTCATATAGCCATTCTTGAAGGAGTCACAAATATCCAAGCAGTGACTTTTTCTCTTGAGCTATTGGAAGATAATCAACACATTGAACGGTATAAATTTCTAAAGGATTATGAAAAATTGTATATTGTTACCAACTAAGTATAATTTAATGTTGAACAGGCAAAAAAGGAAAGAACTATGTTCCAGCAATTGATGCATATTAAAATTAAGTGACTTTGGAAACAAAGCCAAATTGAGTCTTTGAATCTTGAGTCTTAAGCAAGAATTTTTCAATTTGATTTTGCTGTCAGTTTTTCTTATGAAGAATAAATAAGATCATGAGCTAAATTGTTCTTTGAAAGAATAATAAGATGCTGAATAAAAAGATATTATACATGCTCCTTAGGCAATAATTGTGAAAATTCCAGATGTCCTGATCTAATTTGTACATTTAAAATTTAACCAATCTGAACGAATATATTAGTAAAGTTATCTGGAATAGATGTTATCATAAGTGAATACTTTATTCAATGAATCTTGATAATAACCTCTTTGAAATGATCATCTTCTGAACTAAGACAATAGGAAATTTTAAAGCAAATGCTGAGAAGATTTGGGCAATGTTTCCAATTCAATAGGACTCCAGGTCTCTCTCTTAAGGCTCTTCACAGTGAGTGGTCCACTCACTGAGATCTATCCAACTTCCCTAGGATCACCTCCCTGACTTAGAAGCTCTCTCTTGAATCCTCTGACCTACTTCTTTCCAAGGGGATATTATCCTTTCTTTATTGCTTCCCCTGAAGAACCATATCACTTATATTTTCAAAAAGTGTATTTTCTTCTAATCCAGCACAAGATACATATAACCTATTGGATTCGGAATAGAGGTGAAAATAAACAACTCTAAAACTAATTATTCTTTCCTTGAAGAAATTTTTGTAAATGTGAGAAGTTTTGTGTTTTCACCATTTTAAGACAACAAAGAATTCTAGCTACATTTTCATATTAAAACAGCTTGTAATATTCAAGCAAAATTATATATCACATTTTTTGAAAACATAAGTATGTTTTCCATTGTAAATTGAAAAAAAGCTTTTAACTAATATGAAGGAAATTTAACTTTTTAATAGAAATACACACCTTATAAAATATTTTATATTCAAAATGAATTAATCTAAAGGAAGTATTTACTTGAAAAGATGGTTTTACTGTTCTGAAATGTGACACATCAGTATGATGATAACTCCATGGAGTCCTTAATGTTTAGAACAGGAAGTGACCTTAGAAAGTGACAAGTTCCTTCAAAATGTTTTGCAATTCAAGCCACTGTTCAGAGTAATTGTTTATCCATGTATGCAATTATATATACCATATTTTCAAATATGAATAGTACATGTATTTATAAACTTTGTCTCGAATATACAATTATATGCTGATTGTTTTATATATTAGTATGTTGATTTTTTTCTATAAACTATGAAGATAGTATCACTTTTTAAAAAGTGTGTATTGTATATAATGAAAACACATCAATGCTCTAGAAATTACTTCCTCCATTGACTTCTGAGAAATCATTGAACAGAGACAGCATTTATGAGAAACAAATATGCAAAAGTAAAAGCAGAAGGATCTAACACTTAAAACACAAAATTAATGAAAATAATGTCCACCATAGTGAATATTCTGCAGGAAAGATACACAAGTGGAAGCAGATAAAGACTTCTACCTGATACTTCCACTCTAGCATCTCAGATAGTCTGGAAAATTTACTTAGAAGATAAAATGAAAAATTTAATGTAAGATGCAAAAAAAATGTCTTCATTGCAGCAATGATGTCATAGAGGAATTGACTAGAAGCAGAGGGACCAGGACTAAATGAGAAATTATGTACACAAGCATAATCACAGGAAAGATTTTGCTCTATGAGAATGGAAGAAAATAATTTGCATGGAAGGAAGAACTATATTGTTGCCTATTGTCATTGAAAAAGAGTAAAGTCTAAAAAAACAAATTCAACGTCCTGTATCATAAGAAAATCTCCAGATAACATGAAATACATTCCTACAATTTTTGAATTATAAAATTTCTTCAAAAACTATGTGGGGAGAATGATAAGGATTTAAATAAGTTTTAATTTCAGTACTTAAAGATATAATTTTATTTTTAGAAGTTTTATTATTACTTATGAGAACTGTGAGGTTTTCTAATTATTTTTCCTTGGATTTAATATGTGTTATATTCACAATTTTAAAAAAATGTTTTATTTACCTTTGATTGAAGAAACTGACTATGATGTGCCTAGAGGTGAAATTCTTTGAAGCTATAAATTTGTATTAAATATTTATATTCCATGACTTCCCTTTATTTTTTGTGAGAAATTAATGCACACATTTTAAACAGGTTAATATTACACAACACGTCACTGAGAAGTTGGTTATTCTTTCCTTTTGCTTCAGTTAGATTAATTTTCAGTGTGTGTTCTCAAGTTAACTTATTATTTCTTCTGTAGTGCTTAATGCAAGATTTTTTTTCTTATCAGATTTACATTTATAGTTCTAGAATTTAAATCCCGATTTCAGTGATGTTCATTTTATTACTAAATTTAAATCCCAATCTGAGTATTAGAAAATACAGTATCTATATTAATCTCTTTTGGAATAAGATACCATTAATTAGAGCACCTACATTATGATAACATGATAGTTTAATCAGAAAATATTAGAAACCTCTAAAGGCAATAAAAGAAGACCGAAAAAATCTAGAAAAAAATGTTGATTCCTTTGTTATTGGGCTTCTGTTTCCAACAAGATTTCAATTTCTATGCCTCCCAAAAGTTTTATCCTGTGACCTCATTTTTCTGATAGATCTAAGAAGAATTTTTTTTTTCCAGTTTATTTTACTTTTTTGTGTTCTTAGGATATGAATGACAACTTTGAAATCTTTACATGTCAAAACTAGTGCTAAAAAACATTACTGCTATTTTTGAAAAATATTTTTATTGTTGTAGAATTCTGTATCAGGAATCATTTCCTTCATATATTTGAAAGATACATAATATTGTCTACTCAAAAATTTATTGAAAAATAAGTATCCATCCTTTTTTGATGGTAATACACCATCTATCTACTTTTATGATTTTGCCTCTAGCAAACCCAACAGGCTCCTGTGACTGCATATCCAGAAAGAGTCCTCTGATCTGGCTTCAGGCCTATTTATCCATGATCCTGGGAAGTCCTGCCTTCCCAGAAACCTGATAACAGGCATTCCTGTCATATCACTGGCTTAAAAGTCATTGAAACACTTAATGGTAATTGAGAAATTGAAAAGGGCTCAGTGTGGACTAACTTGACAATCAAAATCTTCAAAAGTCTCATACTTTTGTATGTTTTAACTACAGAAACACTACTAATTTCTCAATCCAAAGAATGCAAGTAACTCCTTTGTGCATCAAATGAGGAGGAAAAGAAATAATTTTGAAATATGTGAATATCTTTCACTAAATAATTTTAACCAAGGCTAGCCTTCAAGGGGAATTATTTTACCAAATACTTATCTAACATTGGGACATGCAACTCCTCTAGCCTTTATGTCTTACCTAAAGGGGATTAAAAACAATGAAAAGCATTTGTGAAAGGACTCAGGGCTACTGATACACTCAAAGGTAGATGTATCATCACAGATTTAGAGACTCTTTGCTTACTTCAACACCTATCTCTAAATCAAGAAAAAAGAAGTGAAGTGTAAAACTAGTGCTTTATTTAAGAAGTCACTAGGGGAGCCCCAAATAATAGGGAATTCAAAAATTAATATACCAGAGAAATTTTATTTCTGACACATCTATAGCAAAATGTAAAAACAGTCTAACCACTAGCCAGATAAATAAAATCTCATATAAAAGGTCTAATTGCCTTTGCTGCTGTTTTCTGGAACATCATATTGAGATTTAAAGAAAAAGTATAAGTCATACTAAAAGTCACAAAAGAAAGCATATTTGAAGAGACAAAAACCATAAAAAATCAAAAGGCAATTCTGGAAACGAAAAAGAAAAATACCTATAACAGAAAAGAAGAATGAACATTAGTACATTAAATATACACAGGAAAGTGATAATATTAAAGATACTCATAGAATATTTAGAGTATAAATTAAAGAGTAAATAAAATTTTTAAAAAGGAATAGAATATTTACAAAATGTGGAACAAATACAAAAGATGCAACTTACACATAGTGGGGACTCTGGAAGAAAGGAAAAAAATGAGCAGAAGAAATACTTGAGTCCAGACAAGCTGAAATATTTAAAAATCAATAACAATAAACTACAGATCCAGAAAGCTCAAAATAACTAAGCAAAATAAATAACAAATAGTCTATGCGTAGGTCTATTATATTTAAACTGCAGGGAACCTATTACAAAGAGAAAACATTGTAATAAGTAAGAGAGACAAACAAAACAAAACAACACCCATCTATAAAAAAATAAAGCTAAGAATTGCATTTAATTTTTCTTCAAAATTATGCAAGGAAAAAGAGTAGGTGAAATATTTAAATGTTGAAAAGATAATTGCCAATGTAGAATTATTCAACCAGTAGAATTGTCCTTGAAAGAGGATATTTTCTCAAAAGTTCTGAACCTGAGGAAGTCTTTGAAAGTAATTTGAAAAAATTGTTCTCTTTTAAATTGCTTCATTATTTATTTTGTTTGCATTCTATATGCATTTTAGGATATTGAATCTGCACCTCTGTTTGTGGATTTTTCACACTACACACCAGAGTTGTGGTGTCCTTTAACCCCTGCTTATTCTCTCCTGTCCTCCCTCCCTTATCCCTCCCACCACCCCATAGCCACAGTCTTGCATTCTGTGATTATTTTTTTGAGATCTGTTTGTTTGATATATTTCTTTATACTCCACATGTAAATGAAACAATCCTATACTTGTCTTTTCTTTTCTGACTTATTTCATTTAGCATGATCCCCTCTAGTTCTACCCATGTAGTTGCAAAGAGTGAAGGAACTTTTAAATGGAATGCTTCAGAGAAAATTAAAACGCTAAAAGTCAGAAAAGCTGATTGCATAAAAAAGAAAGAATACGAGAGAAAAATGATAAAATGAAATCTTATTTTTATTAGACTTATTGATATGTAATTTTTCAAGGTATGATTATAGCAACAATGTATCCTATACACTGATTATGCTGATTTTAATTTATGCAAAAATGAAATACGTGAAAGTAAGGAGGGAGGAAGTGAGAATGCTGTTACAAGGAATCTGTACTATCCATGAAATGGTATAGTGTTATATAAAGGGACTTAGTCATAAGTAACATACTATAAATCATGCAGAAATCAATAAAAATATTTAAAATAAGCATAATTAATATGCACAAAGAAGAGAAAAAATTGAAATGATATAATATGCTAAACTAAAGCCAAAAAAAAGATAAAGAGGCGATGACAAGAAAAGAGCAGAACAAGAGCAATGAATGCATTAACCAATACGGTAGATTCAAATAGATAAATCAATAATAATTTGAAATGTGACTAGTTTACATAAAAAATAAACAGTGACTGACAGAGTGGATAAAATTAAAGATCCAGTTATATAATGCTACCTACAAAACACTTTAAATATGAAGAAATAGATAGATACAAAGAATTAACCTATACACTAACATTTTTACAAAAATAACTAAGGTAACAAACCCAAATAAAAAATGCAAATTGTACTTAGGAAAAGTTTAGGTCACATTGAATTTGGCAGCAAGTTTAATGTACAAATAGAACCAAAGCATGAATCAGGATATAAAAATACATTGAACTTTATTAAAATAAAACATTTCTAAATATGACCTGTGAAAGACACTGTGAAAAAAGCAAAGATATAGGTTGTATATTGTAAAACGCGTTGTCAAAACAATTATCTAATAAAGGACATAGTCAAAGTATACAAATAACAATTAAAAATAAACAATAGACAAATCAATTTATAAAGAGCAAAAAATTGCAATCTAAAATAATGGATGCAGTTTTTATTCTGTAAATATGATTTGATGATTTAAAATGATAGATTTTTTTCTATAATTGCAATTTGAAAGCTCCTTTATTTGCTTGATCTTCTGTTCAGATTTATTAACTGTAAAAAAATATGTTAAATGCTTTGGGTTTCAAAGTATCTTAAAAAAAGTGGCAGTAATAACAATGACCTGAGAAATTACTGTGAAGAATAAAAGAGAAAAATTGTATTTGTGTAGTTTCTTTGCTATAAAAATCAGTCAAATAAAACGGAAATGATGCAAATAATATTTTATAGGACTCAGTTTGTTCATTAGTAAAAGTTTAATAACTCCAAGGAAAATGTACAACTGTCTCTTAAATAAAATCTTTATGAATAATATCTTATTTAATTCAATCTATTCCTGTGGCATATCCATTAAAATCAGAGGTCACTGAAAAAAATCAGCAATCATATAAAGCTCTGAAAAATTAACCCCCTAAAGCATTTGTATGTACCTCAATGACCATTGCCCTCAGTCGTTGAGTAATATCATCTTTTATAGGTTTTAAGACTTGATTTCCATCTTATTAATGTTGTAGTCATTAGGGAATTTTGAATTTCTTGTCTGATTTCCTATAAAATTTCTCTAGCAGGCTTTAAAATAACATTCATATTGATAAATATTAAAAAGTTTATAGTAAAAGCAATGTAAAATTCAGATTCCACGCTAAAAATACACATTGATGGCTATATTTATAATCTATAATTAATTACCTCAAAACTTTGCACTTTGAACCAGCAAATGTTTATTATATTGTATTTTCTGAGGGTCAGGTATCTGTATGTGGCTTAGCCAAAACCACTGGCTCAGTTTATAATGAGTTTGCTCTCAAGTTTTCAGTTGTTTATGGTCTTACCTTAAGATCCATTGCAGTGAGAACATGCTTCCAAGCTCGCTCATGGGTTTGTAGGCAGTAATTTATCTGTTAACAAGTAGGCCTGTATACAGGGTTACTTATAGTATATTACGTGACATTTCCCAGGATGAAAAAATCAAGAAAGAGTGAGAGAGAACATGATTTAGAGTGAAACAAATCCTTTTTTTTCTTCATAATTAGATAACTTTGAATTACAAAATAATATAAGCTCATATGTGTAAGACCTCATTGGTCAAATATATGACAACTTTCGAGACCCAAAATCAAATTACTAAAAGTACTTCACCATTGTCCATTGGATCACCCAACTTCACTTGTCTCTAACCCCCACATCAGTTTGAATGTCAAAGGGTTAGTTTTTGTTTTGTCTGTTCCTTTGTTTTCTTTATTCTACATATGAATGAGCTCTGGTATTTGTCTGAGTTATTTCAGTTAGCATAAACCCCTCAAGTTACATCCCCATTATTGCAAATGACAGAATTTTCATCATTTTAAGGGTTATGTAGTTTCACACACACACACACACACGCACACACTGGCATATCTTTTATCTTCTAATGGGCTCTTCCAATTCTTGGCTATTTTAAAGAATGCTGCGATAAATATGTGGGTGCATATATCTTTCCAAATAAGCCTTTTTTGGTGACTTTTGAGTAAATACTCAGAGATGGGGTGAAGGGTTTGTATGAGAATTCCATTCTCAATTTCCTGAGGAATTCCCATAGTGCTTTCCTTAATAGTTGCATTAATTTGCTACCAAGAGTGCTAATTGTTCACATTTCTTATCCTTGCCAACATTTGTTTTTTCCAGACATTCTCACAGGTGTGAGGTTGTATCCCAATGTTATTTTAATTTCTATTTCCCTAATAACAGGCAAGTAGGATATTTTATGTGACTTTTGGCCATCTGTATGTCTTAATTAATTCTTCTGCCTAGTTTTTTATTGGATTATTTGTTTTTCTGTTGTTGAGTTTTATGAGTTCTTTATGATATTAAACCCTTGTCAGATGTATGATGTTCAAATATCTTCTCCCAGTCAAAAGAATGTCTTACATTTTTGTGATAGTTTCTCTCACTGTACAGAAGATTTTTAGTTCCATATAGTTCCATTTGTTTATATTTACTTTTGTTTCTCTTGACAGTCTCCAAAGACCTCTCTAAGGTCAATGTCATAGAACATGTTACCTATGTTCTTCTGAGTATTTATGGTTTCTAGTTTTACATTCAAGTCTCTAATGCATTTCGAATTTTTATTTTTTAAAGAAAAGTTGCAGGAATGAATGAGGATAAGGAGTAGGACAGAAAAGGAAAAAGCATTTTTATTTTATTTAGTTCTTTACATGGTTGTTTTCCCTAGATCCAAAAGACTAACCCAGGTCCTTGGGATATATGTAGACTACGTTCCTCCAGAAGTGGTTTACCAAACCACTACTCCACTGGGGCATGTCCTGAATTAATTTTTGTGTATGGTGTTTAAGAGTGGTTTAGAATCATTATTCTGCATCTGTCTGTCCAGTTTTTCCATCACAATTCCTTAAACGTACTTTTCCATTGTATGCTCTTGGCTCATTTGACATAAACTGTCCACATAGTGTGGATATCTTTATCGTGATGTTCTATTCCAAATCCAAGATCTTTTTACAAACTAATCTTAGAAATGATTTTGTGGCACTTCTACTACATTCTGTTCAATACAAGTGAGTCAATGAATCTATTCCAAACACAAGAAGAAATAATTACATAAGGACATGGATACTAGGAGGCAAGGATAATTGGGGACTGCCTTAGAAGCTTTTTACTCTAGTATTTTCCATACTTTCTTGCATGAGATTTGGAATGACATATTAAGTCTTACTGGGAAATTTTAGATACCTTAATAGGACAACAAATAATATAAATATTATAAACTTCTAAATATTTCTACATTTATTAAAGGGTTTGTGGGAGAGGCAAGTAAAATTGCTAATGGTATTCATTAATAAAAAAAGTAAAAATGGGATGTTTTGGAAGAAGGCTATAAGAAAATATTCTATTTTTAATAGTATTCAGTGAGTATAGAAGTTTCCTAGAAACAACATACTGAGAAATTTTATATTAATCTCCTTCAAAGTGCTGTAAAAACTCAAAAATAATGATACAAGGATCACAAGGAATCTATAATGGAAAGAGAAATGGAACAAACCTATCAATTTAGCTTTTAGGCTGGTATATCATATGTAATACCTTGAATTCAGAAAAAAAAAAGCTTTTTTGCTTTCCTCCTTCACTTCTTCTTTCTTCTTTTCTTCTTTTTCTCCTCCCTTTTATGCTGTAAGATGATTAATGATGCAAAAACAATGCAATTGATACTACTGCTGATTAAAATATATGAATAACATTGATAATTACTTGTTAATCTCTAAAATTCTCTAAAAACAGTAAAAATTATGCTTTTATTAATACTTTGCTAAATGTCTTTTATTAATACATTTTAGGAGCCTCAAATTAAAATTTAAGTTTATACAGAGTTGAAAGATATCAATGTTATGATAGAAAATCCTGTCAAAAATTTTAACTTGAATAGTGAACCAAATAAAAGTGACCTTGAATAAAAATGGGCGCACAATTATTTAATTGATATTAAACTAGCAACTTTATTAAAGAACTATGGCTGAAAACATTCTATGAAAAATACATTCTGATGAACCAGTCTTATACTATTAGAAAACTAGGAAAGTATATCATGTCATTAAAACATAAGACACTAGAAAGTGTTTCTAGAAGAGGTTCAAGAAAAATTGTCTTTTCTAATATGGTGAACTAATGAAATTTCCTACTCTAGGAGAAGAAATCCATGTGAAAGCTGAGGAAGCAACTGATCTTTGATCTAAATTAGTGTTTCTGAAGCTTTTTGATCTCAGTACTCCTTTACTCTTAGAAATCATTAAGAACCCCAAAGAGCTTTTGTTTATGTTATTTCCTTCGATATCTTCCCATAAGAATGTTTTCAAATTTATGATCTCATTTAAAATAACAATGATACCAACAATATGTCAAACTAAAGAGAATATTTAATAAAAAATAGCTACACTTTTTAAAAGTAGAAGGAAACATTAAAGAGAATATGGGTAGCATTTTATCATTTGAAAATCTGTTTAATGTTTGGGTTAACAGTTGACAGCAGCATTCTCATAGTTGCTCTTCAGTTTGCTGCAAGGTGTTTTGTTTTGGTTTAAGCATATAAATATATGTGGAGAGTCAAACCTCAAATATATATATTGTTGGAAAAGTGAAAAGTGTTTTAGTAGTCTTTCCATATAATTAAGAATTTTTTTGATACTTTCTTAAAGGTTAGTTGAATGTGTATTCTGAAACTACATCATAGAGCTTTCTCATACTTAATTATATGAAAATCAATTGGCTCATCTTATGTTTTTGAAAGCATGCTTTTATGCATGGATTCATTATTTGAATAATGTTTCTCTGAATTATGCATTTCTACCAGTAATGACATATTTCACTGGATGTTAAAAATTAAGTCACATTCATATTTTCACCACTGATCTCATCACAAATGTCGCTGGATATTGATGATATCAAGGTCATGGTGAAAGATAATCTGTTTTCCTAATTTCTAATGTTTTATTTATAACTTCACATTTTATTATTTACTATTAAATTCAATAGTTTGAAGGGAAAGATTTTTCTGCTTCATATTGAGAAGTATTTATTGACTAAGTCTAAACAAGTTTTGTAGCTATTTTTATAGGTCTTTCAAAGAAAGCATTTTATGAAAAATAGCTAGATTTACTCACAACTCCAACAACTGCACAAGTGCTTTGCCTCCAGACAACCATAGCAATTCATCTAAATAATGAGCTTCAAACATAGTTTCAATTTCATCCCATAGAATATTGCAGAAAGAAAATACTTTATGACTAATATTTAATAAGTCAATTTTTTATTGTTTCGTCAAATAAATTAGAGAGAAAATTTACATTTTTTTCCAAATATTTTGCTATGAAGAATTCAATGATAGCTAGCACAGTTTAGTTTCATTACTTTAACTCATGCTTAATTGCCTGGAGCTTTATGTGCCATTGTTTTTGAGACATCATGCTATCACAGTAAAAAAAAAAAATGGCTGTCGGGGTGAGGTATTCAGAAGAAAAGCAGCCCAATTTCTCTGTGATACTTCACAGGCTAAACAAAGAAAAAGATTAGCATTGGGTGTGATTACTAAGATTAAAACCTAAACTTAGTAGCATATTGTATGGATAATTTACATGACGCATGATGTGGGTAAATTCAAAGTAGCTAGGGTAGACCAATGATTTATAGACTGTTGAGTCATTGAAAGGGGCTCTGACTGGGGAAAGAAAAGTGGGGCACCACTTTTGACTAGAAGATAGGTTTATTACATAGATAAAACTATTTAAATAGTCTTTTGTAATGAGATCTCCCAAACTACATTCTTCTAGGGTTTAGGGAAACAAAAGACCATGTCTGGATTAGGGCAAGGGCGAAGGCCCAGTGAGTAGCAGATGGCTTCTTTGAATAAAAGAAAGTTAGCAAAGGACAAAGCTTCTACTTCTCCAAAGCTGCCCTTTTCTTTCTTTCTTTTCTTTTTTTTTTTTTTTCACTCAACTTATCTGTAGGCCCAAACGGAATCTCTACAGTCTTGGGTAATCTATTTAGCCTCAATAAAGTAAATGATATCTTAGAATTATTAGGAAACTTGCCTTACTTTCATGCATGATCCTGGACAAGTCTTGAGGACACCTACAAATGTATAGACTACTTTTTGAGAAGTACTAATTTTCACGCAAAAATTAACTTAAAGACTAATGCTATTATTGTAATGTTAGATAGAGTACTTATTTAAGTAGTCATGACTAAGAATTCAGAACATCATACTTATCAAATTTTGATATTCACAAGACAAAGGTAACATCAAATTAATCCATAACTTTTTTATATGGGAGCTATCATAGAATTACTGTCAATCAAGACAGTTCTAAGCACAGAATTCATGTCTGAAGAACTGAGAAAAGTTGTTGAAGTGTCTTAACTCTACAATGGATACTTTATCATCATTATATCATTGGAGGGGGAAGGCTAGAAAGCTTTAGATAGTTACTTATCTTAATATGTATATACATTTCCAGTTTTTATTAAAGATTTTATAATTTGTAGGAAATAACACATTTGAAGATAAGATCTCTAGAGTCATAATTATATTTTTATTGGTTTGGTTCTTTATTCTGATATAAGGGGCTCTGGGGAAAGTACCAAAATTGTTGAGTATACCACAGCTCCCATAGGATAAGATTCTATCCTGTAAACTAGAATGTAAATTAACCCACTTGGGTCATGTAGTGTTCAATTGTCATAGTATTCATCTAAGTTTGCATTGTAATGTAGACCCTTTTTATTTATGTATCATAAAAACAGAAAACTCACTTTTCCTTGTATTTCAAAGGTATTTGTTTTCAATAATCTTGACTCTACACTTTATTTAAAAACTAGTAGCTACATAATTTAAACTATAATATCATGACTTTTTCTTACTTTATCTACTTGCAGTCAATCAATATTTTGAACTATATGTCCTTTAAATATTTTAGATGTGAATCACAATATCAGATTATCATTCATATATGAACTTGGTAAGCTTATAAATTGTACAAAATTATATTACAATAATATCTATAAATTAAATGACAAGAATTCTCCTTAGAGAAAATTCAGAGTTAAATCAGTTTTATAAAAAAAACAAAACAAAAACAGAGAATTTTTCTTGAAATATTTGAGATTTTTGTCATTTTAGAGATCATATATGAAACCAATGGTGGAAATTAAAGGATGGATTGTTCTCGTTAACATTATAACAAAATATATATGAAAAATATTGTGATAGTTTGTTTCAAAAAATGTTTTATATGCTTTATGTATTAACTTCTTTAATTCTCACAATTATACAAATTTGCTTTCTTTCATGTTAATTTAAGATAAGGACATTGAGATACAGAAAGAATTACTAATTTCACATAAATAACTAGGAAATGGTGAAATCAAATTTCAGGTCCAGGCACTCTGATCTCAATCTACAATCTTAAACTACAAATCATATTTTAAGGGAAAAAAATATCTGGAATTAGCAATGAAGATAAGAGAATATTAACATAGTTATTGCCTTGTTCAAAGATATACAGAGTGAACATTGTCCTTCTCTTAAGATTTCAGGGAAAATTAAAAAAAAAAAAAAAAATGCCAGAATTAGCTTCAGGCAAAGACAGAGGAAGAATTCTGTGAAGATATTTCAGGTTAAAGAAGGATCTCTGATATATCTGATATAAAATGAGCAGGGGTTTCAGAGATCACTGTGGAAGTGTATGAGAAAAAGCACAAGGCAGCCTTGGTATAAGAATATCAGTTATGTGAAATTTACAAAGATGTGAAGCATGCAGCTTTTAAATGGCCTTGGACTGTCAGACTGATTAGAGATCTGCTGACACCTAGCAGCAAACACTACCTGCTTATGATTCCAAGTACAATACTGAAGAATTGTATTATTAACCCTTATACTTCCCTTCTATGGCGACTGATGAAGACTCTTCTTGGATAAATCAACACTGGCTAGTACACAATTGTATATTCTATTTCTACACACTTATTTGCTCATTTTATTATGTTCTTTGAAACACATTTCTTGTTTTGTCTTTTGTAATTGCATGGACTATTAAAGATAATTGCAAGTATACAATTATATACGTATACACACGATACAAATGTTAAAGTAGTTTTATATTTATTCAGAGTATTTGCTCTATTTTATTTGAAGAAATAATTTATAGATGAAACTGCTAGCCTTCTTGTTCTCCTTTATCTCATTTGTTTTCTTTCTGTTTCCAGAGGAAACCACTATATTTTAATTTGATGTGAGTCAAAAATCTGTTTATCATTTATAAGGGTACTGCATACTTAATAAAACAATAAATATTTCATTAAAATTTCTGCATTTTATGTTCAATTTTCTTTACATAACATAGAAAAATTAATGTGATTAATAAATCATAATTGAAAACTTAAATTCAGTGAAATCATGACAGGCAAATTATAAAAAAGTTAAAAGACATCAAAAATTTGAATAAATGAAAACATTGATTTTTGTGAATATTAAGGCTCAATATTGAAAATATTACATTTCCCTAAATTAAAATATAAGTCATCTTATAAATACAATAAAATCACAACAGCATTTTGAGGTTAAGGATATTGATACATTTATTCTACAATTATTACAAAAGGTATCAAAGTTTAAATTAATATTGTCCAAGATAATTTTGCAGAAAGAAAAAATTAAATTAGGCATATGAGAAGTTCACATAGTATGTACTGAGTATGGTATCATTTTTCACCTTTGTTGACATTGACAGTTATTTTCCAATAAATGTACGGGAATTTGGTTAAAAATAAAAGTGAGGAAAAGATGGCCAATTCAATAAGTTTCACTGAAGCAACAACCTTACAGAGGAAAAAAAGGATTCTTATCTCACAATAAGCATAAACAAATTCTGATTGGGTTAAACATCTAAAATGACATATAGATATAAGTTGGTATTTAAATAACATATATCTTAGGAAGTTCAGGATAAAGAATTATCTCTAGGCAAGATTCAAAACAAATCGATAGAATATTTGCAAATCAATAATGAAAACATACTAAGTAAGGAAATCATCATGAACATGTATAGCTATTTCAAAGAAGATAAAATACAAATGTCTAATAAACTTTTAAGAGGTGCTTTACTCATCTGATAATTAGGGAGATGCAAACTGAAATTGCAATATACAATTTTACATCTATCCGATGGGCAAAAAATTAAATATTTAACAATGTGAGTTATTAAGAATATACAGAAATAAGTGTGAAGTTAAGCACTGTTGAGAACACTATAAATCATAACAAACTTTGGAAAGGAACTGGCAATGTATAATTGCTGAAAAAAAATGTATTTTTGTATACTCATATCTTCTTATTGTGTATAATCTGTAGTGACTATTTGTGTACAGAGAGAATACATAATAGCATTCCTTCTTGATTTATCAGTATTCCACAGAGATTCAAGTGCTTAAGTTCTCAAGTACTGCAAAAGTTTTGATATAATTAGTATTTCTGCTATTCATATCTGAATTTAAACCTCTGGGGTCCAAAACCATTGCAAGACTGGAAATTTTATCTTTTTTTTTTTGAATGTGTATTTATTTTTAATGTTCTTTTAAAGATACTGTTGCTGGCATTGAAAAACATAATTATGTTATGCTATTTTGAATGGGATTTAAAGCAATCAAATCTCACTTAGTGTTAATGAGATAAGCACTCTAAAATAGTTTATCTTTAGAACATATCACCTTGTCAAATAGTGAGATTTCTAACAGGTAGGATTGATGCAGAGAATCCAGAAAATCTGATGGAATATCACTCTCTATTAATTTTGAGTAACTTTGATTGCAAGTAACAGAAATCTGATTAATATTAGGTTAAACAGGTAGATATTTCGTTATGTTGCAACAAGGAGTTTAGAGTTACTGAATCAGCATTTCAGAGAGGAAATAGGATGATGGGCAAAAAGGAAAGGGAACAATGCCTGTTCATTATTTTACTTTTATCAGGCAATCAAAAGTTTTTCTAGTAACCATAGCAGCAGCTTACTTTTGCCAATATCTCATTGGTAGCAACTGGATTGCAGGATTGGTCAAAGGGAAACATTTTACCATGACTGGGTTAAACCATTCACAACCCTGCTTAGGGAAACCCTTCAGATGAAGGGATCAGCCACATAAACTAGATAGTGGAGTTTTCATGAGAAAGAAAAAGGGAAAGTCAAGAGCGTGAGCACACATCTCTTTCTCTGTGTTCCCATACTTCTACATTTAGTACAATAGTAATTTATCTGCTTATCACTTTTCCTAGATGTTTGAAAACATTCTGTATCTTAATTTCAGTTATACACATTGTGTATAGAACAATGTCTAAATAATAGGAATTTCAAATTTATTTAAGTTAATATATGCATGATTCTTAAAAAATAATTCATACATCAAGTTAAATCACATGGTTGAATAGTTGAATCTTTCATTCAACTATGAATTTCCTTTAGTGTAGTTAGGTTATTTTAAATCAGGTATTTTAAATAAAATTCTGATACTATATTATTTCCATGTATTTTGATTTTTCTAACTTCTGATTGAAAAAAACCTGAGACAGATATTTATAAACTATGAATGAATTGTAGAGGTTTTGAAAAGCATTGAATTTGCTATTCAGGCCATAAATTAAGTGACTGCATTATTTAGTACAATGGCCCCTTGGTAATCAGTAAAAGAAAAAAGTTGCCTCTCTTTTTTTTTCTAGGATCAATTGGTACTAGTAATATATAAAGACACATATTTTTTAAAATAATTACAATCTGTTAATATTGCTGCCTGTTATTCTTTTCAAAAATGATCATTTTTGTGGTTAATATGGCATGATCATATATAGTAAATAAGAAACAAGTAGACATTTTATAAACGGAGAGGTTTATGCGAATTTATTAGCAAATAATTATTTTAAAAAATAAGAATGTTAGTAAAACATATACAGAAGCTATAGTGAAAAGAAGAAAGGGATGGGATGAAGCCTCTGAAAGATATTTTCTTAAAGATATTATCTAAAATATATTTTTCTTGTTAATTTTCTTGAAAATAACTAGCAATCTTCAACTTTACTTTTTAAGCCCAGAATGTCTGAATAATAATGAAAATGTGACCTTAATATTAAAAGGAAGAAACTTGTTTCATTTAACTAAGTTACTTTTTTAGATCATTTGACTTACTCTGGTTGTGAAACCTTTCTTTCCATTGCAGATTAAATGTTGAATTGTGATTTCTTGTCAAAATAATATTCTTATAATAACAGAATGACTTTTTAAGTTTCACATTGTTTTGTTTACATAATATATAGATCCCGTCAAATATAGATTACATTTTTCCCCAGAAGAATGAAAGAAAAAGAAATTAGAATAAAAACAATGAAAGGTAATGTGTCCATGTGTCTTTTTGGATTAATTTGTCTTATAATATCAGAAATTGTTTTGTTTACTAAAACCTTTATAATCCTCCTTTCTCTTAATGCCATCCCCATGAACTCTAACAAACTTGATTTTTTTCTATAAATCTTAATAAAGCACAGCATCCTAAAATATAGTGCAGATCAATACTTATCTTCAAAATGATCTTCGTTTCTTATGTTATTTCTGTGTACCTACCAAAGTATTTTCAAATTGAAAGACAATCATAACATGGGCATCTGACATTTTCTCAATGTAAAATATGGAGAAAATAACCTGTATAAAAAGCTTTACCACTGAATTAATAGCAGGTTACTATGCAAATAATACTTATCAATAAATCACCTACTTATCATGGAAATAGTTTTTCAGAGATGTTGAATGCTGTTTTGTTTTGAAGTATGGTACTATTTTCTTTCATGAAAATAAAACAACCTACACAGCCAAGATTTGAAAATTATAAATAGTTGAAATCTTAACCTGATTTGAGTTTTGCTGATTTTAAATTATCTTATGACATAATATTTATATAATTAACTGAATCTCTTTATAACTTATTTCAGAACCCTAGGATTTAGTTGTTTGTTGTTGTTTTTTTATATAAGAATTTCCAATGTGCTTTTAAAGGTTTTGAAAACTATTCTCTAATTCCAAATCAGAGAAATAATAATTGCAACCAATTTTATTGTTGTTACAATAATGGCAAAACCGATCCAAGTGGTCCCCATTTGGTAGTATATAGTCTTAGGTAATATTCAAAAAAAAATATTAAGTAATAAACAAAAAGTGATGATCACACTAAGAATATGGAATCAAATTAAATCTCAGAGTTAAATACTAATAAAGTATTAAAATGTGGCAATAGAGTACAAAAAGAATCTCATGCTCTCTCGAGACTACTCTTAAGTGATTCATGGAAAACACATGTCTTCCCTTGGTGAATTAAGGACTGTGTTTGCTTAAATAGTAAAATGGAAGCTCAGGATATAGAAAGAATGGAGGAAAAGGTGAGATAAAACAAAGATGTGATTGTATCTCAGAATTAAACACATTACTGATACATTGTAACAAAGAATAGAAAAATTAAAATTATGCAAATAATTTTACAGAAAAACTACCATGCTATATCATAAAACAGGGTTTTAATAAATATGTCAATGCCACATAGGTTGTTTATATCCTGCGAGACTTAAAAAAGGAAGATCAGAGTTCACAAAAAATGTGTTGTTAGAATAAGAGAGTCCTTTGTAATGAATGATCTTACATAAAATGTTCTAAATTTATCTAGGAGAAATGACATTTACTGTTAATTGTCACTGGAAAGTATAGTTTCACTGAAGGAAAGGAAAAAAGTTAAAGGGCAAATGTTAAACTATTCTCAGAAAGTACAAATGAACACTTGTACAGCAAATGCATTAATAAGATGACATAAAGACTACTCAAAGATCCTTGAAAAAATCACTCGTATAGGTCCCTAAATTGAAAGTCTATTTTGTGTGTGCATTACTTTTTAATAAAATCGTATTTAAACTTCACAAGAATGCATAGTACCTTAAATAACAATAGTGTGGATCATGTCCATATAATTTAGGACAATCCATTCTATAAAGAAACACATCAAAATTATTTGTGAACAGAAATAACAAAAAATTCAGAACATTGCCTGTTTGTGTTTACCTTAATGAAAAATAGCTAACTAAATATGTCTTTCCATAGTATGGACACATAGGAAAAAAAACAAAATGTTAGAAAGAGATAAAAAACTAACACCAAATAGAGCATAGTGATTGTGTGTGTTTATGTGTGTGTGTGTGTATGCGTGTGTGTGTAAACTTCTTGTGTTCACTAACATCTACATAATGGTTGGAACCTAAGTAAATAAAATGAGGATAGATAAAAATTAGAAAAAAAAATCCTGGTTAAAAAACACTAAAGAAAAATCTTTCCTTTCAGAAAATTTCATTTAAAAACTAAAATTGTATACACTTCCTTTGTACCATGGCAATGTATGTAACTTTTTATGAAACCTTATAAGCTCTTTAAAGGTTAGATAGTATCCAATTCTTGGATATTATAAATAATTCTGCAATAAATGTGGATATAAATATATATAATACATATATATCATACATATGGGTGAAGATATATATACATATACACATATACACACATATATATGAATTATTATTTTTGTTTTCTTTGAGGAGGGGATAAATATCCAGAAATGTGATGACAGGATCATAAAAGATTTCTATTCTCAAATTTTGAAGAGTCTCCATACTTCTTCCAGAAAAGTTGCACCAATTTACATTCCCACCAATGGTATAAAAGATTTCCATTTCTGCACATCCTCGTCAACATTTACATTTCCAGTCTTTTGGATGATAGCCATTCCAACAGATGTGAGGGTGACAATCTCATTGCTGTTTTGATTTGCATTTGCCTAATAACTAGAGAGGAGGACCCCATTTTTTGGTGCTTGTTTATCACCAGCATGTGTTCTTTGAACAAATGTGTATTCAGATCTGCATATTTTTTTTGACTGGGTTGTTTGTTTTTCTGTTGTGTTTTATAAGTTTTTTAAATGTTTTTAATATTAAGCCATTGTCTGATATACCTTGGGAAAATATTGTGTCCCAGTCAATAGGATGTCTTTCAGTTTGTATGCTAGATTATTTCACTATGAAAATTTTTATTTTGATGTGATCCTATTTATTATTGTCTTGTATTTCCTTGCCAATGAAATAAAGTTCATGAGAACCTCTCTAAGGCTGATGTCATGGAACAAATTACTTATCTTTTCTTCTAAATAGTTTATCATTTTCAGTCTTACATCAAAGATTCTAATCCATTTTGATGTAATTTTTATGTATGGTATTAGAGTTGGTCTAGGTTAACTTTTTTGCATGTGGCTACCCATATGGCTACGACCATTTGTCGAAAAGACTTTCCTTTCTCCATCATACGGTCTTGACTCCTTGTTATAAATTAACTGACTATATATGTGTGATTCTATTTCTGGCGATTCAGTTTTATTTCAATGATCTGTGCTTCAGTTTCTACTTGAAAGCCATATAATTTTGAGCACTATCACTTTGTAGTATGGCTTAGCAATTAGGAGTATGATACTTCCAATTTTGCTTTTTTGTCTGAAGATTGCTTTGATAATTTGGGATCTTTTGAGATTTTACATGAATCTTAAAATTTCATATACTCTTTTATTTGTAAATAAAATAACAATGGAAATTTGATGGGAATTGCATATATTTCTTGAGGTAAGATGACCATTTAAAAATGTTAATTCTTCCCAAACATGACTATGGATTGCCTTTCTATTTCTTTTTATCTTCTATTTCCTATAAGAAAGTCTCACCATTTTCATTTTATAAGCCTTTTGCCTCCTTAGTTATGCATATTTCAAGGTATTTCATTCTTTTTGTTTCTAATGTAAATGGAATAACTTTCTTGATTTATTTTCTACTTCATTCTTTGCATATACAACATATTTTTGTATATTAAGTTTTCAGCCTTTCGTTTTATTGTACTTATTAATTATAATAGATTTTTGTTGGTATCTTTAGGGTTCTATATATATTACGATGTCATCTGCAAATGTATTTGGATTTTTTAAATTTCTTCTTGTATAATGGCTCTGACTAAGATCTCCTATACAATGATATACAGCAGTGGTGAAAGTGGATAGCCTTGTTATTCCTGATATTAGAAAGAAAACTTCCAATTTTTCACCATTGAGTATGATGTTGGCTGTGGGTTTATCATATATGGCCTTTGTTATGTTGAGATATGGTCCTTCTATTACAATTTTATGTAGAATTTCATCATAAATGAGTTCTAGATCTTGTCAACTATTTCATTGACCTTATTGATACGTGTTTTTTTTTTTTCCTTGCTTTTGCTGATGTGATATGCTACATTAGTAGATTTGCATATAGGTAACAATACGTGCATCGCCAGAATAAATCCCAGTTGGTAATGACTGACGGTCATTTTGATGTATTGTTGGATTCAATTTGCCAATATTTTACTGACCATTTTTGTATTTAGTTGATTATATTGGTCTGTAATTTTCCTTTGTAATGATGTCTTTATCTTCTTTATGTATCAGTGTAAAGTTGGCCTCACATAAAGTGTTTGGAAGTGTTTCCTCTTCTTCAATTCTTTGATATAAATTGACAGGAATAGGAATTAATTATTTTCTGAATGTCTGGTAAGATTTGCTAATAAAGTCATCTGGTCTGGGCTTTTATTTTTAGGGAGACTTTTGATTACATCTTCAATTTTCTTGCTTGTAATATTTCTATTTAGGTTTTCTAATTTCTTCTAGATTGAGTCTTAATAGGTGGTGATTTTAAAAAACATATCTGTCATGTCCTTTTATTTGTATAATTTGTTGGCGTATAAATGTTAGTAGTTGTCTCTTACAATGATTTGCATTTCTGAGGCAGCCATTGTAATTTTTCAATTTTATTTCTAATTCTAGTTATTAAAGTTTTCTTTGTTTTTCCTCTGTGAGCCTAGACAAGTATTTGTTAATTTTGTATATTTTGTGTCATCTTTGGGTTCCTTCAATCTTCTGAATTGTCATTTTAATTTCTACTTAATTTTTTATACTCATTTTTAAAATTTCCTTCACTCTACTGATTGTTGGCTTCACTGTCCATTTTATTGAGTTGTTTTACATATTAAGTTAGATTGTTTACTTGCTATTTTTCTTCTTTCTTTAGGTAGGCTTCATTGATATAAACATCCACATTAGTGTCACTTTTGCTATATATCGTAAGTTTTGGTAGCAAATGTCTTCATTCTTATTTTTCTCCAAGTACTTTTTAATTTCTCCTTTGATTTCCTCTTTTATTCAAAAGTCATACAGAAGTATGATTTTTAGGCACCAAATATGGAATTTTTCTGTTTACTTTGTGGTTTATTTCCACTTTTATGGCATTGTAATCAGAAAAGACACTTTATGTGATTTCAACATTCATAAATTTGTTGATAATTGTCATCTTTTTTCGAATATATGATCTCTCCTTGAGAATCACCAACGAGCCCTTGAGAAAAATGTTAATTCCACAATCATTTGTGAAGTGTTCAGTGTATGTCTATTAAACCCATCCGTTCTAAACTCTCATTTAAAGATATCGTTTCCTGACTACTTTTCTGCCTGCTTGATCTTTCCATTACTCTAAGTGGGGTATTGAAGTGTTCTGCTAGTACTGTATTGCTATCGATGTCTTTCTTTAATTCTTCTAATAACTGCTTTTTGAATTTTGATGCTCCTTCATTCGATGCATATACATTAATAATAATTACATCCTTTTGCTGAATTGTATCCTTCACTATTATGCAATGTCTATCCCTGACTTTTGCTAATTTTTAGTTAGACGTCTATTCTATCTGCTATAAGTATGATTGTACCGATCATTTTAGGTTATAATTTAATATGAAAATAATTTTCTAACCTTTGATTTTAAGCCTGTCTTTAGATGAGTTTCCTGAATACAGCAGAAAATAGAGTCGTTTTTAAAAATCTATTCAGCCACTCTAAAACTTTTGATTGCTGAGTTCGATTCATTAACATTCAGCATGATTATTGATATGTAAAAATGTATTGCTGTTTTGCTCCTTGTTTTTTTTTTTTTTTTTGGTGTTTATGCAGACACTATCATTGTTTATCTCTTATTTTCAGGTGCTCTGAAAGCATTCATGCTGTGTTTGGTTTCACTTTTTGTTTTCTTCTTTTTCCTCCTATGATTTTATGTTTTGAGACTACCTTGGGGATTGCATAAATGCTTATAACCTCTTTCAACTTGAAATAAGCTAATTTGAAACTCATTCTAAAAACCGATATATTTTTTCTCTACCTACCTTCATTTTATATTTTTGATGTCAACTGCCTCTGAGTGGGATTTCTTTTCATTTTAGAAAATGTTGTTTAGTATTTCTTGTATGCATGGTTTAGTGGTGATGAATTCCTTTAATTTTATTTGTTTCTAAAGTTTTTATCATCTCTTCAATTCTAAACATAATCTAAGGATTCTAGCAGTATTCTTGGTTGTAAATTTTTTTTTTTTTTTTTTAATTTCAATTATATCATGCCAGTCCCTTCTGGCCTGTGAGGTTTTTGCTGAGAACTATATTTACAGTTTTATGGGGATCTCTTTTCTTTTCTTTTCTTTTTCTTTTTTTTTTGGTAATTCACTTCTCTAGTAACTTTCAAGATTCGCTATCTTGAATTTTTATCATTTTAATGTGTCACATATATGCCTGTTCAGGTTTCTTTTATGTGAAACTTTATGAGTTTCATGTGTCTGAGATCTGCTTCTTTCCCCAAGTTAAGGGAATTTCAAGATACTATTTTTCAAATAACATTTCTTCTGGGACCCGCAAGATGTCAATCTTATTTCCCTAGATGTTCTCTCATAAGTCTCATATTCTTTCATTTTTTTTTTTTTATTTATGTTTTGTCTTTGCTTATCTGCTTGCATACAGTCTTGTGCCCTATCTTTTAATTCAGTGACTTATTTAGAGGCTTTTCCCTGTCTACTACTGAGCCTCTTTATTGTGTTCTTTAATTCAGCTGTTACAGTCTTTACATCTATTATTTCTCATTGGAACAGCCACATATGATCTCTGTCTTTCTTGCAATTTTTTTCTCTCCATGGTTCTCATGATTACAATGAGTATCAAAATTTTTGCTTTAAAATTCTTATCAGGTATTTTACCTAATTCTGTTGCATTAAGTTTTTCTCCTGGTGTTTTATTTTAGTCCATTGTGTCACATATATTTTTTGTTCCCTTCATTTTCTTTATGTTTATTTCAATTGTTTAGGCTTCCCTGATGTAAGGATCTTATTTTAGGTTATTAGTTTATACAGTGCAGTTCTCAGATTTTGGCTTGCAATGATGTAGTTCTTTCAAATATGTGATCGTAACACTTTTCAGAATTGCTAAAAACCTAGAGCCAACACTATGTTGAGTCTGAAAGTCCATCCTATAGGATTAGGGTTGGGATATGTGATGCAGATGTTTTCCTCAGAGTCACAGACATGAGAAACAAGGCACAATGAGAGAGACCCAAAAGTTTTGGGCCAGTCCATCAGCAAATCATGGTTCCATCAGTGACTACTGGATAGAGAAAATGAGGATCTGTTTGTAAAAAAGGGCACACTTTCCTATGAAACTCCCTCAGACATCCAGAGGAGCAACTGTTCCAAAAGCGGGCCTTAGGGTTGAATCTAAGTATTACCAAATAGATAGCAAACTGTTTAGCAGTAATCCCAGGGGGGCAAAAACTATTTCAAAGAAATCTCTTCAATGATTTTTCCCTTAGAGAGGGAAAATCTCAGAGAGTGGGGAAATGAAATGATCTTTGCTTGGAATTACGCAGTTTGTAGAGACATTGTAGACTTGTATGTCACTCTTTGGTAGGTAGGAGAACTGCAACTGTGAGCACAAACAGTAAGACACAGCGCATTATTGGCAGAAAGGGGGGACCTTCTTGCAATGTTAGCCTCCAGGGTCTCCACCTTACAGAAGCAAAATTTCAATTCACAAAGGAGATTATTCCTCTTTCCATTCCACACCAAGATTTTTGATTTAACAAATGAAAGTTCCCAGTTTTAAGAGCATTGCTGATGGGTGAACCCAACTCTGGAGAAAATATCTATATACCTGGTTCATTTCCAAAGACTTCATGTTGTCAGAACAGGGCAGTATGAATGCTGATGCATACCAGATTCTCTTACAGTTTATGCAAATAAATAAATGTTATTCCTCTTAAAAAAATTGCACCTGCAAGAGTGAGGGCAAGTAGTAGATGGGCAAGGAAAAGAAGAGGAAGCATCTTCATTTTAATTTTTTTTTAGCTGTTGACACTGACTTTCTTCTTCTCTGGACCCAAGACGTTAACCTAGCATATGGATTGTGTCCTTGGAGGAGACCGACCTAACTGCTGCTCCACCAGGGTACATACACAATTCCTTTTTTAAAAGTTTCTAATTCCATTCCATTTCAAAGTTCATAATCATTAATGCATGAGTCTGTATTTGTTGTGACTCTGGGGTGAGTTGAGCTCAAGATCTTAACAGTCAACCATCTTGGGCATCCCCATGCCAACCATGTATATTGCAGCATTATGTACAATAGCAAGAACTGGAAATTACCCAAGTGACTATGATCAGATAAATATATGAAAAAAAGTGGTATGTATGCAGAATGGAGTACTACACATTCCTAAGATAAAAATCTGTTGTTGACAACATGGATAGTACTTGAGTATTTTGCTAAGTGAAATACATTTGAAATAGAAGGACCAATACTGTATGATCTCATTCATATGTGGACTATAAAGAAACTAAGATAAAGAACAGATATAAATAAAATGAGCTCTTGAGAATTAGTAGTATTGGAGGCATTAGTGGGGAACGAAGCGGGAATGAGAGCAAGTGGGGTGGAAATGAGAGCAATTTGTGGTGGAGGTCCAATTTACAGTGATATATATCATATAGTGTACATATTATATCATATTATATCAGTGATTTAGTATTTGATGAATTGTGAACTTACACATCTAAATTTATATTCTTTTGTAAATAAATATTACCTCAATTGAAATAAAAGACTTACGTGTGACAAATGGTGCTATCAATTCTTTTTACTTGAGGATTAAGTATTGTTTATCTGGTTGACGTTATAAACGGGCAAGAATTCTTTGAATTGCAAATCAGTGACTTACTTGTGATATACATACCATTTGCTATAATACTTATTCAATATTGATATTGTTCTTTCCCTTCCTCCATTGTGGATTATTTTTCTGACTTCATGGGAAATTTCATATTTAATTATACATCTCTGATAATTATATAATAAAGGACATGACATACAAATATTTATTAGAGATGAAAATATTTTATTAATACAAGCAGTGAATAATCAATATGTAAAGAAAAATATTTTCTCCTATATGAGAGTTGAATATACTTACACTATTTTCTATTTTTTATTTGATAGAATTTTCAGTCCTATTTTTGATTTTTGGACAAAAAATAAAGTAACAACAAATTACAAGAATCCTTTCTAGTGTTAGTCATTGAAATGGGAAAAAGGATAAGACAAAGTACCATTTAAATAGGATATGACTAAAGAGTAGCAGAAAAGTTGGTAAGTAAAGCTGCAATGGTGTAAAACTATTATGTACAACAGACTTTCAGGGTACTAGAATTTGTTAAATTAATTACAAAAGAAAAAAGTCAGAAACATAAAACAAGGGCAAAGGCCAAAGGATAATGGGATAGTAAAATAAATACCACAAATGAAAATAGGATAACATGAGTAAATTAAGCAAGAGTCTTCCTAAAGACAATGAGCTTGTATAAAAATATGTGAACAAGTTTAGATGGCTGCAAAGTTGAACAGGATTATTCATGTTGTGGAACATAATGGTTAAGATTAAATGAATAAAAATGGCATTCAGTGGCTCATCATAAATTATTATACATTCTATGAATTTTCTTATATTTGTAATCTATTGATTCAAGCAAGGCACAGAGAATACTAAAAAATATAAAATAAAAACACACTTAATTTAAATTTTTTTGTTCTTGAGTACAGATGGGTGATACAATATATAGTATATATTATATATGATAATATAATATCTGTTCTCAATTATAATACTCTGAAAATGTTGACATTGTTCATGTATTTAATCATAATTGATTAATTTTTATGACAGGAAAAAATCTACTGTGAGTATTAACTATTATAGCATGATTTTGGAAAATGTTAAGACAGTGTAACTAAATGCTTAACTTAGCAATATGTTCCAATGAAAGCATAGTCCTTAACAATAGTAATTTTCAGGAAAAAAAATTATAAATGAACACAGAGAATTGAGCAAATGTTCAAGATGAGTCACTGGAAATGTACAATAAGGCTTAAACAATGATAATATATTAAGTCAATAACATCATACTTTGCTTTGTTAAAATGTCTTCTCAGTGGTTGTTCCTGTTTTCAATAATATCTTTAATCTCTTGCTAAAAAATCAAGCTATATAAAGAAACTCAACTGTGCTTTTAATAGAAAGAAATACACTATGTAGAAATTTCATGCATTCAAGGAGCATATGATGAATGAAATGGGGAACTGCATTGCAGACAAATTATTATGAAAGAAGGAAATAAAAGTTTTTTATAAGATATCTGAAATATGTGGAGTTTTCTACTTTACAAAGTAAATCGTGATAGTCTTTTCTTTTATGGAAAAATGGTACAGTAATGTTATCATATCATGTTGCCTTCAATATTCAATTGCATTTGATTGATCATCTTCCTGCATTAGATTGTTTTACTTGAGGACAGAGTCATGCCCATTTTATATCTTAATTCATTAAATAATAAAGAAAAATAATACTATAATAGACTTTTGGAAATCAGATTTTATGTCACAGCTACTGATTAACTTGTTTTGGAATGTTGCTTGTTTTCAAGTAATTTTTTTCTAGTAGCCCTGAATATTTAATTGATTGTCCTCCAACCCAGCTGTCTCCCTCATCTCTTATCACTGGTGGTAACTTTATGTTGAGTATGACTAACATATGCAAATTAAAAATATTTCCAGAGTGTGTGTGTGTGTGTGTGTATAAAATTCTAGTCACAATGTGTTTTCCAATAACCAGACTACTTACTCCAAGGACAGGAATCTTTACAGCAATTGCAGAAGATGTAGAGAGGGGCACTGGATAGTGTCAGATTGTTTTTTGAAGAATAATTGAGGAAGCTAAAAAACTGTGCTTTTTATCTGATTTTATTTTCTTAGCATTAAGTTTTTTGAAAATTTTACTTCTTGCTAAGAAAATTCTTGAGTCCAGTCACTATAAAAAGAATGTAAAGTTTTAAAGTAATTAATCTGATTTTTCTTTTAGGTCATCTAATCATTTGCTTTCCCAAATTCAACAATTTGTGGAGAGACCTATGATGGATATTGGAAATTTCCAGGAGCAAAGAACTGAATTCCATATCATCTAGACAAAAAAAATCTTAAACCAATAACTCGTAATAACATTTCTGAAGAAACAAATAAAGAAATAAACTTGTTTCTAAGACTGCATACATAATTTCTTCTGTGTGATTTACAAATGGATCAAATGCTATCAATTCTAGCTTATACCAGAAAAATTGTTATAGATTTATTGTGAGGACCACACATTGTAGAAGTTTATTTTCTCTTATAAAGAGTGAAAATTATAGTTTTAGAAATTCTTATGACCTTATCACTTTGTGCAAGTTTTGACTAGATTAACATCCCTAAAGCTCAACCACTTCCTCAAAAAAAGTGAGAATGCTATTGTATAATGCGTTCTAGAATTGTAAGGAAAATCAAACTTAGCAATGTTTATAAAACAATAAACATTGAGAAGTTAATGCAATAGCTGCTCAATAAATACTAACTCTCTAGCATGACAAAAGAAACTATCTTGAAACTATGCCGCTAATTCATATAATGTTTCATTTATAAATCACTTAACCAACTTAATCATTTCACTGGCATAGAAAGAATACCTTTCCAAAGTATGTGATCTCCTTAACCTTGTAATAGCAACATAAGATGGGAGTACAAAAGCATCTTGGGAATTTATAGTATGAAATCTCATGCCTTCACTTGTTTTTAAAGACATTTAAATGTTGTTGTTTTTTTTTTTTTCAGAGGTTATAGAAATAGTAAAATAACAAATACACAAAAAGCTAGCAAATATATTGTTAACAAAGACTCAAAATGACCCAGAATTAATTACCAATCCTGGGTGGTAGGTTGATTTCATTATTTTTTGTACTTTATTTTTTTTTTGAATTTGGAAATCTAGTTGGAGCTGACCTTGTCAGTTGCTTCTTTTGTTTATTTATTTTGGTTTGAAGGTATTTTTAAAGCCAACAGACTTGGTATGTATGTTTCATTGAATTCTTCAGGTAAGAAACTTAAAATAATATTTTTGAAAAAGTAATCTTTCAGTATGTTTATAGGGAGTAACCTAAGACCTAATGCAGTAATAATATTGATTTTTGTAACATGACTTGGTAATTCACAAATAATCATTTACACTGCAGGATTATTATCAAGCATTGAAATGATCACACACATTTAATTTCAATTTAATATTATAATAGCACCCCTGTGATTTAGGCAGCTAAGGTAGCTAAAACATAGGCCATGTAAAGTCTATGAACTCAGGGTCAAAACTCAAGTCTTCTGGGAAAGGTCAAACCAAATTACGAATATATATACGAAAATCTGAACTGTCTCATTAATAATAACTAAATGTGATAAAATAGATATACTTGAAAGACTTACCTTGTTTCAATGTATCATTCTAGGCAGAGGACTGCAATCATTTTGACTGTGATTTTAGCTGAGTTGACATTGATGCAGTCATTGACGGCAAACTACAGAACTTTGCTTTTAGGACATTTGTGGATGTCCTAAATTTGTAGAAAATTTTTGGGTTATAGTGCTCGCTAAGATAAGGAATGTTCTCATAATTTTTCCCTAAACTTTCCTCTTATGTAATACTTGGCCACACCAAAGACTAGTTAGAGCTAATTTAAAGATCTCTCTACAAAAGATAAATAATCATATAAATAAATTACAATTGGAATGTTATTAATTTTCAGTAAAAACAATAAAAACATTCTACACTGCTTAATTTTTTTCATAAACGGATTTTATTCATCTTACTTGAAAATACTTGTTATAATACTAATTTTCTTTATTCCAATGAAAAGAAAATCAGTAAATAGCTCATATAGGTAGAATTTCTGGCCTCATTTTTAGGTAAGCATTCTCTGTTAGATATCACAAATGTAATATCATATATTTATCAGTTTTTTCAAGATTGAGTTTAACTTGCTATGGCAACGATTCTTATATACACAAACTATTAAATGCAAAAGAAATTACAGAAATTTGAAAATATTTAAAAAACATTGGAAATAGATGTAGTAAAAGTGACACTACAAAAAGCACACAAATCAAAGAAGAAAATTGTGAGAATTTCAGCCAGATACAAAGCAAAACAAAAAACAGAAAAAAAAGTTTACATTATTTTTTGCATAAATATCTAAAAGTGGAATTAATAGTTTGAATGGTAGTTTCGGTTTAATATTTTGAGGTTCATTCATACATTTTCCATAGGGGTTGCAATCAGTACATTCCTATTAACAGTGTAAGAGAGATTCTTTTTTCTTTGAACCAGTGTCAACACTTGTTATTTCTGGTATTTTTTATATAGGTGTTTCACATAGGTGTGAAATGATACTTTATTGTTCTGATTTGTACTTTCATTTGTCGGAAAATATATTCATGGCCCTATCTTCATAGCAGCACAATTTGCAATAACAAGTCAAGGAATGAACATGAATGCTCATGTACAGGTGACTGGATAAAGAGGATGCAATATATATATATATATAATCAATAAAAATCACTTCAGCTGCTAAGAACGAAAAAATCTTGACTTTTACAGCTGAGATGGAATTTAGGATTATGCTAAGGGACTTGACATGATTATGCTAAGCGAAATAAGTTAGAAAGAAAAATTGAAATATAAGATGGTTTTACTCACATGTGGAATATAAAGAAATAAAATTAACAAACCAACAATAAAAAATAAAATTATCTTACACTCTGAAAATAAGACTGTGATAAATGGTTGAGTGAAAAGGAGGAGGAAACATGGGGTTAAAGTAGGAAAAACGACAGTAGTAACTGGCCCAATATCACTGAAGGTGGGCACTGTAGTATGTATTAATTGACTGAGATGAGAATCTATTCTCCTGAAACTTAGAGAGTATTGTAAACTAATGAAATATCATTAAAAATAAAAATATAGTTATATGCAATTACATAATTACTTGGCTGACAAAATATAGAGGTCCAGATTTAAGTAATAATAGTTCCTAAAGGAGACAAGCCACAATACCTCTGATGTATATGACACATTAATAAAAATGATTTATATATATTTATTAATCTAAGTGAAATAAATGTCAGATGAAGCACAGTCAAAGTAATTTTTTTTAATTTACAGAAAAAATATCTGATTTAAAAATAAAAATATACAACTGATAAAAATAAGCATAAAAGTTGAATTACTTTTTATTTTAAAAATTAAAAAAAATCCTCCAGGATTTTAACAAAAATAAACAAATACAGCTTAATTACAAAGACAAAAATTATATAGGAATCAGGGTTAAAATAAGAAATTCTTAATACTGGAAAAGTAATGGAACAATATTTATAGAAATTCATGGTAATGTGAGATTTCCAGAAATTTATACTGCATCATTTTGTATTAAAGATTAAATGAAAAAGAGAATCATATATTTAAAGTTTTAAAAAATAAGCTTGTATATTACTTCTTAAAATTTTACTTGCAGACACAATTAAAATTCAAAATAGAGAAAGTCAAAGACCAAGTGACTATGGGTAGATGTTGTAACAGAGTATATCTTCTTAAATTGCTGAATCAAAATCTTACTTCTCTTTTAGTATTTTTAGCAGTTTTCCATCCAACGGTGGAATTTAGTCTCCCTTGAACCAGAGCAGAGCTTTGTGGTGACTATCATAACAACAACAAAATGTATGTTAAGTTCTAACTTATAGTACCTCAGAGTGTGACTATAGATGATGAAATAAGGCTATTGCAGATGCAATTCATTAAGACTGAAGTAGGGTGGAGACCATAAGCAATATGATTGCTGTCATTTCAAGAAGTGACAATATAATGACATGCTAGAACTCCAGGAAGATTGGCAGCAAATAACAATGTCAATGTCATACAAGGTCCAATGTAGAACACTTTTAGACCTTCATGGTCTCTCAAAGTTTCTCCTCTTATTTAGGTGGACAATTAATCTCTCAAGTTAGCACATTTATATTTTTTCAGAATTCTAGATTGAAACCACTCATAATTGATTGTAGTCACCCATTAATTGGTGGTAGCTGCCCTTAAAGACTCCTGCAACTTCTGTCTTTGTAGCTGAATGTAAATTATCTAGACCTCTGTATCGAAGCACTTAAGATTTTGAAGAAAACGGCAAATAATTCTGTAAGAAATAAAACAACAAATATTAGCATTAGGATTATCAGAACAGGTTGGCATTGATCTCTTCATCAAGATTCTTGACTAAACCATGATTTAGCTCTACCCTGAGTTCATAGAAAAGAGACAGCACTGTGATTAAACTTGCTTAACACTTGTTTTTGCTCTAATTTGTTCATTAGCTTTCCTTACATTTTCTGTTTATGTTAAATATTGTCTATGTATCTCGATGAGTAAAGGTATTCTGTAGCTAATTCAGCACATGGGCTGGCCTGTATGTGGAGTATATTTAAATCATTTTTACATGAAAATAGAGCTTGATGATTTTATACCAAGTTTCGCATCTTATTTAGGGTGTCCAGATAATTGATGGTTGTTGTAATCACGGCATTATGAATTCTGTAGTTGAGCTTTCCGAACGACGGCAAAACTACAACAGAAAAGAGCAATCCAAGATTCACTGGCAGATATGTCTTTTTTTGGTGAAGAAAAATTAGAAAATTTTCTTCTGCTAATTCTAATGATTATTTTCCTGGAAATTTATTATCATGTCCTACCACATAAGGTCCATTATATTAAGATTACTGAGGATAATAGGAGTGAAATTTTGTGTATTTAGAAATAATTAGAAAACAGAAACCTTGAGGGATTATAAATAGGTACCAGTACCAACTAGTAGGGGATTCTCTAGTAACCTTGCAGTTCATAAATCCAGAAATATTTAAACAATTAGACCTATAGTTTATTTTGATAACAAAGATAATAATCATCTAGTTTTGTTTATGTTATTGAATGACTTCCAGGAATGAAAATTACCAAATATTAAAAATTTTATTTTTAAATAATTGCAAAAATTTTAGGAAGTCTGAAGATGAAAACTACAATATTTAGTCATGGCAACAAATACTTTCTTAGGTAATACAGGAATCTTGGTAACATTAATTAATATACCTACAATTAATTGAAGAGTTAATGTATTGAAGGTGAAGTGTAATTAAAGATTGTATGTTTCCTAAATTTGAAATGGTCATAACATAGAAGAAAAATGGCAGTAGTAAGAATAATATTAGGGAAAATTGGAATGTTGGTTAAAGGGGTATAGCATATAGGGAAGGTTCCAATTAAGTACTAGAGGTTAGAAGGAAGTTCTTTTTTGATGTCTTCACAAAAGCTGCTTCCCAGTTACCTTAAATGATTATATATAATTTATTGGGAAGACTGAGAATCTAGAGTGTTTCTCACTAATTTTCTTAGTAGCAATTATTCTAAAATCTCTTTATCAGTATGTGATAAAAAGAAACTGACATTATTGTCTGGTATAAAGATATAGTTTCCCACAGAAAATGGAACAACCAACAGATTAATCTCTAGCTGGAAAGTGAGCTCACTGGTGCCACTTGCAATCTAAACATTAAGGTTTAATCATAACAACGAGCTTGGAGAAGACATTTTGGAATTTTAGATCAATACTCAGGAACACTGAACAGGAGAGAGAGAGATGGGTTGAGGAGTGAGAGAGAGAGACTCCATTAAAAAATGGCAAAGCTAGTTGTAGCACTTATGGTCTTCTACATGATCTGAAGGATCTGAGTGGAGGTTATGTCTTGTAGTTTACTTTTAGCTTAAGTTCCTTGGGAAACTTTTTTGTGAATATAAAAGCTTAGGAGTTGAATGTCTGTAATTTGTTCCATTGGGAAACAAATCTAAAGGTCAGTTTTCTGAAATTTTACTTCAGCACTTAACATTAAGAGTGCCTGATAAGGTTTCTTCCCATAAGTAGGTTTCTTCCCATAAGTAGGTTTGTTTGTTTGTTTGTTTTTGTTTTTAAAGAGAGGAAGGAAAGAAGAGAGAGGGGCTTAAACATCTTTACTTTTCTTTTTTTTCCTTTTGGCTGTTCCTGGCCTCAAGACACAAACTTGTCCTGGTGCGTTACCTGGTCCACACCCCAGCTGTCTCAGTTGCCTGAGCCATAGGGCATATCATCTAATAACAATCTTGAATTTCTATAATTTCTACAAAGCCTGTCTTATGAACTGAAGACATTTTAGTCTTCCTGTGATTATCCTTGGGTGGGGGTGTGGGGGGAAACTTGGAACTTCTGATGTAAGATTGCATTAAACCCTTTACAAAATGTGTTCATAAATAGAAGACTCAAAGTAAAGGAGAAGATTACCAGATGAATGAAGTTTCTAAGAAGAAGCTATGAGCATAGTGCATGTGCTCCTGTTGGAGTGGAGTCCCATGGTCACGACAATAAGAGCAAAGTGTTTATCACTGCTACTGAGATTCCTAAGATAGTTTTTCAAATTCTAATTTCATATACTTTTCTTCATTTATCATTTTTTCTGAGGACTCAAAAGTGAACACTCTAAGCATCAGACTTAAATTTAGCACATATTTTGCTTTTCAAATTAAATGAGCTGCCCATATTATTGAACAACCAGGTGAGTTTTGGAAATACAAAGTTTAAAATTGCTTTTCTGCCATAAGAACATCTGTTTTATGGCAAAAAGAAAAAAAATGGTTCAGCTAACCAGAAACACTAGAGGCAATATTATGAATTGCCATTAAGGTTTAATTAAATTAAGTCCATTTGTTCAAAGAAATTTAAAGTTGCTAGTTTATGTTTATTGCTCACCTTTGCATTTTTATCAGTGTGGTGGGATTCAGACTGGTTATGCACCAAAGAGGTCATCTACAATCTTGTTGAAGTTTTCTAAGTAGAGATTATTTTAGAAGATTTTAGCTTCCTTTGCATAATGGGTTGATTATTTTAAGACTTTAATTCAATATTTCAAGGCAGTCTGTAGAGTTATCTTAATGTCTCCAGAAATCATCTTTGTGAAATAAAAAACTTACAGTCATTTGTGACAGAATAATGCTTTAGTCAATGAAGAAAATGTTTATAATGATGGTACCCCAATTTTTATTGCTTAGTAGTAACATTGTAGCATTTTGCATCACAACAACTTCATCCGTATGGCGGTTTTCATCTCTCTGATAGCATTATTTTCTCTGTTCTTGATTTAATCTCATGTTGTTTTGTTCATCTTGTATAGAATTCACTACTAATCCTGCCAGTAAAAGGCCTAATAAAAAATTACCAGGAAATAAAATTAAACATAATTAAGGATTATGAGAGTAGAAAACCAGAAGTGATTAACAATCTCTAGTTCTCTCTCATTCCACAATGCTTTAATCTTAAAGGATAGAACAAAGTGATGGAAGCTATTATGGAATCTGTTTCACTAAAAGCAGGAGGCTAACAATTTGAGAAGGGTCTGTATCAAATTTAGAAAATCTTCTAGTGACCGGTATTGAAAACCAAAGAACTGTATTCTTTTCAGCAGCATATGATTACAGCCAAAGCAAAGTGTTTGTAATGCTTTAAGAAATATTTGGATTTAACTATGATGTTGATTTTGCTGCTAGTTCTGGGTGGTTTAAATTATTCAAGAATAATGGTTCAAAATATAATGTAAAAGTGGGTGGTCAGTTTGTGAGTGCTGATGTAAAGACATCTGAAAAAATACTATAAACTAAATGATCTGATTGTGAAGAAAAATGACTTGACAGAGCAAATCTTCAATATGGATGAAATTCCCCTCTTCTGGAAATAAATGAAAACTCCCTTTTTTGGAAATGGACTGTTATCCATAAGGAGACCAAATCAATATTAAGTGTTGAGATATTTAAAATTGTTTTGCTTGGGAGCAATATTACAGGCTACAAATAAAACCCTTTGTGATGTTGCACAGTGGGAAACCCAACAACTTCAAACATACTTCCACTGTACTAGAGGAGCAATAAGAAGTCATGTCTGGCCCAGTTCCTCCTCCAAGAGGTCCTCCTGAATTGCTATACAAACAAAAGAGAAAGTATTGACTAAAGATTAATACACTATTCAAAATCCTGTTTATTATTGAAAATGCTTTAAGGTATCCAACATTTTTTAAGTAATTTTCCTCCCAAAATCAACGGGGTGTTTCTCCCGCCAAACACCACTTCTTTGATCCAAACAATTTATCAAGAAGTTATAGCAGCTTTTAGGATAGAGCAGAGAATGAGCTTCCCCAGGTTATTGTTCCAACTGAAAAAGACACAGAAAATATCAATATAATTTTGGAATGATTTTAACCTCTAGATTGCATCAACAACCTTGATGAGTTAGAGTGATATCACCAAAGAAAATCTGGTAGAAATATTTAAGAGGTTCACTCATTACTTTAAAGGATTTTCCAAGAATGAAAATGCTGCCAAAATAATCATGAACCATGATATATATTTATATGTATATATGTATATATGATGATAAAACCACCTAATGAAAGGTTTCTCAGAACATATCTCTGCCATTAATCAGTATAGGTCTGTAATTCATTCCAAAGTGCGTGGATATTTTGTTGTTTGCTTGATTTGTCAAAACTGAGTTTTTGGTGCTAGAGTTACTTCAATATATGAGTAGAGTTCTCTAGAGATTCAGTTAATTGTACAACTTCTGCTACTGTGCATAAGCAAGATGAACTTTATTATGAGGTCAAATGAAAAGCTAAATAAATTCTGAATTTCTCATATCTATTGTCCTGGTAAGTTAGAAACCTCAATACATAGCTCAAATTTCCATAGAAAGTTGTAAATTTATTTGATAGTTCAAGGTAAGAGGTTTTGAAGGAAATGGCTAATGTTATCTAAGAATCTGGTGATTCTGTCCAAGCAAAGGCTCAGTTTTTCATTAGATTGCATGAAGAGTGTTCTGCTCAGAAAAGTTAGAATGCAATATGTGGTATTGTAAGGGACCAAGCATTCCTCCATATTTCCCTCAAATAATTAGTCGGGAAAAATGTTAGATCACAATTTTCTGAGGAAGCAGTAGTATACCATTCTTCATGTTTCTATAGCCTATAAAATGCACCTACAACTGATGAAATTGGATTCTGTTTTTAAAAGCTTGTGAGCAAGTGGAAGACATCAATTCTCCAAGGCTCTCATTCTGAAGAATTGAGCAGATTATCTATATATGTAAGAGTGGAGTTTTTATGGATTACTGGCAAAAAGTAAGAGGCTACTTTGTATCAAAATGTATATATATATATATATATTTATCAAATGCAACTGTGATATGCACTGCTTATTTTCCTAAGTAAATGCAAAGAAAATGCTATGAGTCTGTTTGGAAAAATATACTTTTAAAAATGCAGAATACAGATGTATTACTGAGGGATTGAGGTTAGGATTTTATTGGTATCAAATTGGGAACTGCCAAGAAGTGAGAAAGTTGAATATGCTTCTGGCCTATAAATCTTATAGAAAGTGAAAATCACATGTATTTGTCTTTTGATGGGCAGAAGGGGTGTGAGGACAGGAAAGGGAAACTGGGATTTGAAAAGTAGAAGTGATTGTAGTGATGAGCACTTCATTTGCAGTGGTGGGCACTGATTTAAACTAATCAAACAGTAATAACAATAAATACACTCAAAATTTAAAGTAGAAAAAATCATATTGACCAGTTTCAGAGAGAAAAAAAAATTTAGTGAGACACAGAGTCTGTGGGAGTATTTGAACTTCCTACCAATGACGTTTCCTTGCTACTATGGAAAAGAAATTATGAAAATATCATGTGATTAAAGTAGTGCGTAGTCCTGTTAATCAGCAGGAAACAGACTGTCCCATTTGTAAGTCTTTTTGGAAAAAAATGCCTATTCGAATTTTCCGTTCATTTTTAAATCAGGTTATTTGTTCTTTGTTATTGAGAGTAGAAAGTCTTTATGTATTCTATCAACTCATTTTCACACACACACACACATATACATATATACACACACACACATATAAAATCAAGCCCTATATGTTGCCTTTTCATTCGATTGATTGTCTTATTATGAAAAATCTTCTTATTTTGATGTAGTCCCATTAGTCTAAATTTGCTGTTGATTGTACTTCTGGTATCATATTCAAGAAATTATTGATACTACCAATTCACAAATATTGTCTTCTATTTTCAAGAGTTTACAGTTTCAGATCTTATGTTTAAATCTTTGATTTATTTTGAATTGATTTTTGTGTGTGGTGTAAGATAAGGGTATTGTTAATACACGTTTTTCCCAGCACCTTTTATTAAGGAGACAATTATTTACTGTGAATTTTTTTTTTTCAACCATTGATTTTTTTTTTTAGTTGTTCTTTTTCGCTTTTCTCCCTGGTCTCGGGTCTTAAACTTGTGTCCTTGGGATATACATGGACTATTTCCATTGACCTTATCCACTAGGTCACCAGTGTGTTGTGCCTTTAGTATTCTTGAAGCCTTTATTGAAGATCACTTTACTGTGTGTTTGTGTTGTGTGTGTGTGTGTGTGTGTGTGTGTGTGTGTGTGTGGTGTATAAAGTATTTCTGGGTTCACTGTTATGTGTCATTAGTCAAGACATGAAAATGGTCAAAAGGTATGTAGAAAGATGCTCATATCACAAATCATTAAGAAAGTATATTTGAAACTGAAATAAAATATCACATATTAATTAGAATGACTATTATAAGAATATATTTAATAAATGTATGTGAATAAATTGACACTTTTGTAAACACTTATATGAATGCAAAGTTGTACAATTGCTGTGAAAGCAATATGGGGGGGTGTTCCTCAAAAAGTAAAAAAAAAAGAAAGAATTACTGACTTTTCCAGTAATTCCACATTGGGATATATAGCCCAAATAATTGAAATGAGGTTCTTGAAGAGATGGCTGCTCCCCAGTGTTTATTGTTGCATTATTGATAATAGCAAACTGAGAGAAAAACATGACTGCATATTGATTCATGAATGTATAAAGAAAATATACTATACACATACAGTGGAATATTCTTCAGCCTAAATTGAAGAAATCCTGTCATTGACACAAAATGGATGAGTCTTGAGAACATGATGTAAGAGAAAATAAACTAGTTGCAGAACAAGTACCATATTTTGGCCCTTTCATGGGGTATCTAAAATACATACAGAATCAGAGTAGAATGGGACTTTCAAGAACTAGAGAGAAAGGGAAATAGAAATTCAATTGACAATGGGTATAAAGTTTTAAATATCTATTAAACAATATAATGCCTATGGTTACCAATATTTGGTGAGAATAAAAAACTATACTCGCATAGATCTCTGTAATGTGTTCTTGTTTTTAGAAAGGGGAGAGAACACAAAGACTTTTTTGAAGATGATGTATGATCGTTGTTAATTCTTGTATCAAATAGTATAAATTGAACATGTGCATTGTGGATTTAATGTTATATTTTAATAAAGTCTTCAAAAAATGAGTATTCTTGTTTTGTAATTGAATTATGGGCAGAAGAGTGAATACTTCCTTAGAAGTGTGACTGGAATCTATCTGTTCAGCTAAGTGATGGTGATTGCATAGTCTAGTAATTTCTTAGCGGATTTTTTCATTTAAAAGTTGAATATAAAATTCTGTGGAAATATAAAGAATCAAAAATAACCAAGATTATATAGTCTTAAAATATTTTATTAGTAGTTATATAGATTTTATAATTCATACTTCTGCTGATTAATCATAGCATAATTTTATTAAACCAAGATTATCTTAATGAAGGAAAACAAAATTGAGGACTTTACCAGATATCATCCCTTTCTGTATAGTGACATAAAAACAGGCAAAAAGACAAATAGAACATGAATATATAGTGAGATTCACAATATGTTATTGTATGATATACAGCATAGATGTCATAATGTCATGACATAATGAATTGCATACATGAATTGCAATGCGAGTATGATTTTTAATAAGTTGTGCTGTATCAGCTGGTTATCCAAATATAACAATATGAAATGTAAAATAATTAATTTAAATACATTTTCTTCTAAATATGAAAGTTAAAACAATGTAAGTCCAAAAAGATAAAATATGACAATATCTATGCTAAATAAAATGTGACAAGGAGACACAAAAACATAATATCATAAAAAAATGATATCATATATTGTACTGCATTAAGATTAAAAATATCTATATATTAAAAATCACTATTTAAAAACTGAGAAGTCAAATCACACATGAGAAGATATCAGCCTTAAATATATCTAAAATATATCTGTATATAGCATATATAAAAATCACACATGTGGAAAGAAAATTAATCAAATGAATGTAAAAATGTGTAAAATTAATAACTATATATATCACAAAGAATCATATGTAAATATCCATTCAATCTGTGAAAAATCACTGTATATAATATCTTTAAGGGAAATGTAACAGAAAACCAAATCACAGTATTTCATATACCAGAAGTGTTAAAAGTTAAGGCTGAGACAGCCAAGTGTATAACTCCCTAATTCCCACACTTTTGAAAGGAGAACAAACTGGCACAACCATTTTGTAAAATTAAAGTATATGCTGAAGCATAGTCTTTGATCCAATAATTCAGTCCTATATTTATACCCAGAAGATTTGCTTATGGTTACCTTAAGTCATGCGTCAGAATATTCACAACAACAAATAAAATAAGAGGTATATTCAATTGAAACTGAGAAAGTAGTGGCTCTCATTTCAAAACCATTTTATCCTCAGGTGGTACAACAATGTCCAAGGACAGTTTTAGTTTTCACAAGGGGTGCGTTACTGACTTCTAGTGTATAAATACTATCATTGTTGCTAATTGGTCTACTATACGCAGGTCAGAACCCAATAGCAAAGAATTATCTGGCTCAACGTGAATAGTGTAAGATCGAGAAACCTTTGTATAAAAGTTTTAAGTAAACTCTATATTATCACAAAAATGAAAAAGATGAACAGAAGTTATATATTGATTATAATTTATGAAACTTTAACACTAAATTACTAATCAAATCTACTCTGATAGTAAAAGCTTAATGATTATCTTTGATAGAGAACAGTAAATAGAAGATTCAACGGAGTCATGGCTAATTCTCTCACTGGCAGAGATGTTAGTTACATGTTTTCTTTCTGAAAATTTACCTAGTTTGTTCTATATAATTAATTTCTATATTTCTTAGTGAATAACATATTAAAAGTTTATTAGATTAGATATTCTTCCCCTGAAAACCTTTCTGACTACTATTCAATCAATAAGACATTCTAGATTTTGAATATCTTGTTCCTGGGAACTATAAAGAATGTAAATTTTTTCACTTTATCCCGAAGAATGATTAAGCTCTCTGTAATCATACATGCAAGCTCAGTTCCAGAACTACTTTTACATATCAAATGGAAAAAACTATCTCTTTCTTTAATATCAAACAAGATCAGACTTTGAGATTTTTTGGAAGAACACTCACTTTACTTTTAAAATGGAATTATGCTTTAAAATAGTAAATTATTTTCTCTGTTAAATAGATACATAAATCAAGAATTACCAATTTTCAAATATGTGTAACATGGCTTATTTAAATTTTCTGAGCAAATTTAGTATAAATGAAATACAATGTCAAGGAAGTGGCAGATCTTTAAATATTGATGTTTTCATCACTGAATATATAGATTTAACTATACTTGATACAGTAATGACGGCACAAAATATAAATACCTACTTACACATACCAAAGTTTATTTTATATAGCAACAACACAAAATACAACAATATAACACTTATTATGCTTAAAAAATAATTACACATTTACAAAAATTTGTCTTAGAGTAATTGTCAATCCAAGTGACTTTTATGTAACTTTCATGAAATGTTAGTACAAAATGTAAGTACATTGTGATATTTTAAATAATTTATGAAGCTCACTCAAGAGAACAAAATTGCAACATACTTAACAATAAATTTGGCTACTTATAAAAGCATAACATTCTGTAAAATTTTTTATTTTATCAGAAAACCACAAATTTTGAATTTTTTTATGTTCATCCGATAACATTAGCAAACACCCTCACTCATTTGTCTTTTTGAACAATCACATTTCTAAACACCAAATAAATGTAACACACTAATAAATCAATATACAGGTTATCTTTCACTTCAATATTTAAAAAAGAGTAATCAACTATGTAAATATTTTATGTATTGATATTATCTAGCATTAGTTGTGTCTTTAATGCAGCCTAGATATCACTCTATTAATTTCTTGTCTGCTCTTTATTCCTTCAGAAAAAAAGTTTTATTTTTTCTTAAATCTCTAATTCTACCAGGACACTAAAGTCAAAGTTGAAGTGTCATCTATGCATTTATAACTAGGATTTGCAGTTTCAATCATCTTGTTTCTTTTCTATTTAATATTGAACAATCTAAATGTAATCCTTTCACCAGGTTACTGAAATTCATTACCTTCTCTCTTAAGGGATCACACTAGTATCTATCTTTTGAGACATCCAAGAAACCGTTTTAACTTTATCAAGACTCTGGGACATTTTATATTGTACTGTTCTTTCTTGAAATAAACATAATTTTCATCAAGAATTCACCTTTTAGATCGTTTAGGTGTTTGGGAAATTCCCCCTTTCCTCTGAGTTTTCTCATGGACTGGAGGAATAAAAAATTAATATCAGAATTAGCAGGAGTAAATAGCAAATTTAATGGCATAAGCAAGGATAATCTACATAGCTATAAATCTGAGATAAATCAGAAACCAAAGATTTCTACTTTTTGTTGAGGCATAGGACAGTGTCTGTTTCATCACGAAAAGAGTGAGGATTTCCTGTGACAAGGAGTATATGACTTACCTTTACTCTGAAAATAAATAAAGGTTTCTTAGAGATAAACTTGTATCAGGAATAATACCTTCCCAAACTAAATTTTTCTAAGTAAGGGAACTTTAATAACTTTTTGATTAGGGAAAGTGTAGAGGCTTAGGAGGTATTGAAGTTTCTTTAAGGGAACAACAAAAGATTTAGGAAAAAGGCAGGAGCTTCTTTACCCTCAGGGTTGTCATTGCCTTAGCTTAAAAGAATCTTCGTGTTGTAATCAGGCAATAAACTGGTACCAAGAAAAATCAGTTTATCAAAAACTGAGGTATCTATGGAATTTAAGTAACATATTGGCTACTTATAGATAAACTTAGCAAGGCGAGACACGCCTAATGGATCAAATTTGCTTTCCACTGTGGCACACAAGACTTGTGGTCCATTTGATAAATTAGTGGACCCATGTAGGTGCCACAGTATTTGGTATTGCCAATGCCTAAGAAATTCCCCAAATATCTCACCTTTCCATACTTTGTGCCCTTCATGTATCTCTAAAATACCCTACATTTCCCAATATTGCCACTTCATCTTGTGCTTTATCTAAATAACCTTTATTACCTCTATGGTCGCAGAAATAAATCTGATTCAGGGTAGGTCTCCCACTTCTTAGCTTAGTGTCTCTCAATAATAAACATTTCCTTACTTCAAACACTGGGTATCCAATTGTTGTGGGGAAGTCACATTGAACTGATGGTCTATTCTACAACGATATCAGGAAATCAATTCTGAGAGATTCGGGTAATTTATTTTGAGCCTGTATACTATCTTACTGAATTTTATTAAGTTTGTGGTAAAATACACTTCCTTTTCTCACCTCTTCTATTCAGAGATTTTACATCTTATGACCCAATTTTGATGGTTCCCTCATCTAGATAGTCAAATATCACTTCTTTTTAAGTTTCAGAGTCATGCGTCCAACTGAATACCAAACATGACTACTCAAGACCTTCATAAATAAATTAGATAACAGTTTGCCCCTTGTGTCTCCTTATGTGTGTCCTTTCTCAGAGAATTCCACAATCAACTACATTGTGGTCAATAACGGTAACCTCACATCATTCTTTTATCCTTCTTTTCCTCTATTTGCATAAAGATTAGCTTTCTAATTCTTGCTTATATTTTCCAGTTATATATTTAGAATTTCAACTTATCTCCATTCCTCTTATGCATTTGTAATTCAAATACCAATATTCTTTCACACTGAGACCTTAAAAGATCACTTAACTAAAATTTTCTCATATTTCTAGACCCATTATTTTCTCTCTATGGAATCAGAATAACTTTTCCAATTCATTATATATGGCATGCTCCTCCTTACCTTAACACGCATAAATAATTTTCTCCTAGTATGAGGAGCAAATTTAAGTTATTATTAAAGGAAAATCACAATCCACAGGCAAGGGTTATTCTGAAAAGCAAACCTGATAGCTGTTACTTGAGAATATAAAATCTCACTGTTGGAATCTTCGATTAAATCAATAATGGGTTTACAGTGATAGTAATTGCTGTGGTTGTGGTATTTGTCGTGGTAGTACTGATGTGTGTGTGTGTGTGTGTGTGTGTGTGTGTGTGTGTGTGTGTGTGTGTGTGTGTGTGTGTGTGTGTTGTAAGGGTAAATTTGAGTACATCAAAAGAAAAAAATATATAGCCCAAGCTAATAATTAACTAGATGTTGGAAAGGAAAATGAGACTAGAGGTCAAAACCACAGCTATACCTGTAAGAGTAAATTCTAGTGACTTGTAATAGAGGACTAAGTCATAATTTTGATTACTATATAAAATAGTTATTAATTTAGATGATAAATAATAAAATATAAACTAATTTTAAAACGGATAAAATACTTGAAATAGGCATTTTTTCCAAAGAAGACATACAAATAGTACATTCTTTTTCTTGTTAACAGGACTACACTCTACTTTAAACCTCTAATCTTTTCACTATTTCTTTTCCAGAGTAATAAATTAGCTTTATTGGTAGGAATATCAAATAATGAGGCAAAATTTGAATAGATCTATTTGGAAACAAAAAAATATAAACCTATTACTTACTGTAGTCATTATTTTCTTGCTCTTACAACTTACTGAATAGTGCAATGTTTACAATATAGAAAGTATAATTCAGAAAACAAAATTATCAAATTATCCAAGGCTGATTTCTCAAAATGAAATTACCATTTTCCCTCCAGGTGTGAGAATGACCAAGCTGGTATAAAGAAAGGAAGTACACAGTTGATCTCACTATTATTCACATCTGAGGAAAGAGATTTCCACAAAGTTTTGTCAGTATCTTTTTAGATGAGGCAATCTATACTGAAATATGGTGCATGCTGACTTGCTCATCATTAATGTAAGAATAATACTGAGATAGGAGAGAGACGGAGTGTTTGGTCAAGCAGAAAAAAATGTAAGAGTCAGTCCACTTTAGTTTACAGTTTATGAAGTAAAAAAAAATAAACATATTCAAGTTTATAGCTCCCTAAAATCATGGGAAAAAAATCTGAACAGAAATATATTGATTATGACATTTTTTGTAAGATATAGGTCACAGGTATCTTGGTTTAAGAGACCTGCAAATGCTTGATTTCTGTCCTTTGCATTCTTTGTTACTAGCAACACTATTCGATCAAGTTTAGAGTCAAAATTTTATAGTTACTTTTGACATTTATTCTTACACTTTCCAAGTTCACTAAAAAACAGTTTTATTTTTGAATAAATTAGAAATATGATTAGTTTTATGTTTTTTTTCCACTAACTTACTAGGTCAAAGCACTCTGATCTCTCTCTATTGTGCATAGAACAGTCAAAGCTCAATGAGATTTTCTTTAAAAATTGATTGGAAATTATGCATGCATGTATTAATAGCTTATGTGAATAAACTTCTATTTTATATTTGTCAAATGGAAAGTTAAAAGCGATGTCCATTACTGAAAGAACTCATTCAATACCATTCTAACTGTATACTCTATAATAATTCTTCTCATTTATAGCTGTAAAAATTTTCCTTATTCCTTCATGGTTAGTATGGAATATTCTTTTCTGTAGAAAGTTTTCTGTCATTCTTCCTCCTCTAAATTTCTTTTTATACTCCATCACTATCTCTGTGGAGCTAAAAACACTTTCCCCTGACATTTGAGTTATTGTTCTGAATATGTTTTTCCCCTATCAGATTAGAAACTCCTTGAGGACATCTCTTTTTAAATATTAAGATACAGCAAGTTATGTTATTGTCATATTAGAATCCCTCTTCCCCCAATAGTGATTTAAAGTGATTACAATGTTACTTCTTGAACAAAACAATCATAATAAGCATGTGTATCATATACAGAGCATGTGGCATATTTGAATCCTCTATATAATCTTAATAAGTATTTTATGTAAGTGAATGAAAGGATAAAAATGTATATGAGAGAATAAAAAAAATTCAGTGAAGAGTAAAACATTTCTGACTGGCTGAACTATGAGACAGTAAAATTTAGAACGTATCTTATGGTGATGCATTTGAAATATTTGTATATGTATAAACAGAAAATGCAAGATAATTTTTACAAGTTAATACTGATATAATTTATTACCTGTGCATACAATAATTGGTTTGTTTAAAGAAGTCACATTATAATCACATTAACTCACTTCAGGATGTTTAATGTAACAATAGCACACCCTGCTGTGTCTTATTACTGAAATGAAGTTGCAGCTTGGTTTTCCTACTGATTATTCAATTGTATATCCTAGAAAAAGACATATAGTAACTTGGATCAAACTTGTTTATCTAAGGAGAACATTGGTCAATACTGCATGACCAAAGACCAGCTACCTCTTCTTTCCCTAATCACACTGCATTTGAACAATAGCAAAGACAGCTGGCATTTTCAAATATGGGCTCAATTGTGGTTACTACGCCTTGATTGACACTGTTTGCTCTGTACTCTACTTGCTATTTTGTGAGATACTACATATACTATTTGGTTTAGCAACATAATATTGTCCTAATACTTTGCATATTAGAATCACATTTATTAATGCATTTAGTACTCAAGATAAAGAATATTATTATTAATAACTAGTTAGGTAGTTAACATATAAATTATTAATACAAATTTATAGTTTAGCTACTGAATCCTAGATATCTGGTATTCCAATGGTGGTGTCTCAGCTGTTAATCTCTGTGTATTTTGCACAATAGACAGCTATGTTCCAAAATTGCATTGTCATATCTGATCTCCCAAAAATCTCACCATATAAATCAACTTCTACATAAGAATAAAATGTCCAACACTTTGCCCTAACCTCATAAGTTCTTGACTATAACTTAATACTGTACACTAAATCTTATCATGCTGAGTGACAGAATGACTGAAATTCAAGGATTCAATACTATATGTCTATACAGTTTCTTTTCTTACAGAAGTTTTACACCATTAATTTATTAATTACTTCTCTAGCTGATTATTCTATACTCTATTGGTAAGCCCTCTATTGGCTTCCCTTATTTTCCTACAAATAATGCCTCATTATAACTCACATTAATCACTTTCTGATCAAAAGCACCATTCCATTTTCTCTATTGCAATACGATGCTACCAATCTGAAAACTCTTCTCTACAACAGAACTGGATCTATTCAATATTCGGGGAAATTATTTCAAACTCATGATCTGTGTTCTCATTTGTCTCTAACTGTTCTCACACACAGTCATAAATTCAAGAGCATCTTTCTCATACTATTCTTAGTGTTTGCTCCAAACTCTTCAATTTCTGCCTTTTCAAGAAATGATTTGAAATTTTATTTTAAGAAAAAAAGGCCAGCACTTGAGCTATTCCTTATTTACCCAGTGAAATGCTTGCAGGTATTGCTGCATGCCCAATCAGGCTTATTATTTTTTTCTCATTTAAGTAAACTGTTTCTACCCTACTGAAAAAAAGTTTTTATCCATACAGCTAATTTAATAATCTTGCTTTTCTAGAAAATTTTGTCTCATCTATCACTTCTTGACTATATCTTCAAACTAAGTTTCTCTGTTGAAAACCAGAAAATATATAAAAGCATTTTCTTACTCTGAAGAGCTTTTTAATGTGAAAAAAATTCTTTCAATCTCAACTTGTTTCTTTTATCTTCTTTGCTCTCTTTCCCGTCTTGTCTTAAAACTGTTCTTGAGAACAGCCAGTTATCTAGCGATGTTTCTCCAAAAAGAACTTGGATTCTGCTTCTTTCTATTTTATGACTAGTTTCATTGGGGTTATAGTTTGTGCAATTCACTGACCATTGTTAATTCTTCCTCCTTCAGCTAATACCGTAGGAGTGCACTTCCTGACCTCCTTAAACTTTGATGTGTTGTGCTTGGTCATGTAAATGTATATAAGATTTTACAGTATCTTCATATCCCCTAAACTTTGTTCTGTTTTAATGCACAAAGCCTCATTTGTTTACTCTACTGAAGTTTAGATCCAGGGCACTCTGGGCTGCAGGAGGCCAAGAAGCCTTGAATTTTATGCTACTGTATTGGAAAACCTTAAAAAAAAAACAAAAGCAACTGACAAATAACAAGGTAAAATAATACAGGTCTGTGCTACCCCCACCCCAACCCTAGTAACAACAAATAACCAGGTATGAATTGCTCAGTCTCCAGAGCTACCCTGTTTATAAAGCCAAAACTTCAGGACTCTTTGCTTGTATACTACTTTCACATGAACCATTAGCTCAGGGTTACTTTGGTTTATGTCAAATTGAAAGAAAAGAGGTGTATAATTGATATGTGTCATACTTGGTCTTAAAAATCCCATTTGTGATTTTTGACCAACTTTTTTTTTTTTTCTCTAGTTTGGCAACTGGCAATATTCCAGATAGTGACTGCTCTGTTGTTCTGGGATCTAGAGTGAGAAACAGAGTCCATAGTTAACTCAGGAAGGACATTGAGTACTAGAGAACGATTAAAATGTGTTGTTTAAAGCTGCAGAAATATTACACTACTTACTACTACAGTGTAATCTAGCCTATTCCCATCCTTTGGGAATGAGTTTGCACTCCACTTGCACTAATTCATATTATTACCAGGAAATGCTAACTTATGCTGTGGATTTCAATTAGAAAATGTCAATGGTTTAAAATGAGAAAATTCACTTTTCTTTATGAAAGTTTCTTCAGTAAACCAAAAATTTTACTGGCTGTGATGGTGAAGAGAAGAGGCTCTGGAAATTGCAATGATATATTCAACCTTGATGGATACATGTAGCTTCCCCTCACATCTCATTGATCAAAACTGGTCATATGAGGATCACAGTGGGGTCAAGAAGCAAATGATGATTTTAGGAGGCTGAGAAGTAAAATAATTTCAACTAATTGTCATTTGATTTGTATCCAAAATACTTGCAATATCTGTAATCACCACTGACAAATCAACTGAACACATTTTAACTATATCGCTTGAGTTTTCTCTAACATTTTATATCATTAGTTTAGCCTTTATTAAATTACTCGTATTTCTGCTTCTGCTTTATGAAAGATCCTTATGATTATCAGCAATGCAAAATCATCACCAAGAGTTTTAAAGATTAACATGGACTTGCTTTGATTCAAGCACGAAAAATTGAGGATGATCTGAAAATTATCTGTTACTAAATGCCTAGAAATACTGGATTCAAATAGCAAACAAATAAAAACATTCTTTTTAAGTGGCAATGAATAAATTAAAAAAAGCAATATTTTTATGAATTTAGGTTAAAAATATTTCCTTAAATAGATTCAAAAGCATAAACCGTAAAATATATAAATAATATCACATACTAAAATTTAGGACATTTAATTAATTAAGATATATAAAGTCAATAACAAGACAAGCCATTTATGGGAAGGAAATATTTATCACTCGTACATTGTAAAAAGGATAAGCTATCTGTATCAAGAATACATAGAAAATAAATGCCTATGACTGAATGAGGGAAAAAGAAAAAAAAAAAAAGAATTGTTTAGAAAGGAAATAAAAAGCCTCAGACAGGGGATTTGAATGCTAAAATCCACATATAAAAATGAATGTGTACAGGAAAAATAAGGGAAATGCATATAATAAAATATGATTTTATAGACATCAAAAAGGGATAATGTGGTTAAATTCAATAAATTAATGTGTTAGTTAAATAATGACTCATAGCTTCTTGGCAAAATCACTAATGGGTATGAATTTTGGAGAGTAATTTTGTAATTTCTAATATATTTGAAGTTGTGTGTGCTTTATCATGGTAATACCAAATCTAGATATACTCCTTAATATCTAGATAGAGACCACATAGAAAATTGTCTGTTTTGGCACTGTAACATAAATAAATATGAAAATGCCCTAAATATTCCTTTGTAGGTGACTACATAAGCAAACTGTGACCTATTCATGATAATTCATTACATAGTAGGTAAATTGTATGAACTAGATCATCTTATATCAAGAAAACATCTACATAGATACAAATTATACATATAATGGTAATAATATAAAAAGGAAAAACATGTTTATTTATCTATATATATACATTTAAAAACCATATTATTTATTCATTCATTGATATGAGGTAAAAGTATAAATATTCGTCCATAAATATTTGCCAATTTCAAGATAGTAGCTACCTCTGAGATTAAGGGTGAATAAATGTGGTAGGCAGCCTCTAAAATGTTCCCTGATAATTCTCACTTATATAATAGTTATGATTATATAATCACCCCTCCTTCTATGGTCTAGACCTAATGACTTGCTTAAATCAATGAACTTTCACAAAAGTCTTCAGCTATTACTTCAAGAATCAGACTGTGTCTTCCATCTTGAATTTGAACTCTTGTTGGCAGAATCCAGTTGCATTATGTAAGTTAGTCTATGGAAAAACACACATTTCAAGGAGCTGAAGGAGGTCTGTGGCCAATAGTCAGTAAGAAAATGACATTATTTTCCAAGAGCCTATGCAGAAATTAATTCTGACATCAAACATATGATCTTTGAAGCACCTTGTCTCCCAGTTATGTCATCAGATATGACCATAGTCTTGGATGACCTATTAATTATATCCTGCGAGAAAGCAAGATGTAATTAGCTAAGACATATCTATATTCCTGTCCCCAAATGTAAAATTATGAATGCTTATTGTTTTAAACCATTAAGTTTTAGGGTAATTTGTAAGTGTAATAGATAACGCATACAGCAAGGATGGAAAAATAAGTGAAAATGTCTGGCAACTTGGCAAAATCTGTAGCTTTCCACCAAGACTCTTATTCTGATCCACTGTCCTTAATTTTACTTTTCTATACTGTGTGATAAAAAGAAAGAGGACTGTGATAGCTGAATACCTTCATTTCACGCATGTTAGTTAATATTTTTTAGGAAATATTATGAATTCACATATATATTTAAACTTTTATGGAAACCTTATTTTTAATATGTTTTACTTGATATATTCAAGATAATCTTATTCAGTATCAAAACTATGTAAGCAATGCATTGAGATATTTTACATTCCTATTACATGCTATATCTGGAAATCTCATTTATAGTAAACATCTCAGCTTATAAACTAAATTTTCATCAGAAGCATAGATGTAAACTATATAAAATATGCAGTTGATAAAGATTCAAATTTAAAGATTTAAAAATATATTTAAATATTTTCCAATTGTAAGTGTTAGGGTCCCCAAAGATTTGGGAGATTTGGAGATTTGATTCCAAGTGTGGACAAGAGTGACCCAGAGAAACGCTTCGAATATCTATCCAAAAAGAGTTTGTTTTGGAATTCAAAGCAGGCTAGCTCAGGAAAGGAGTAAGCCAGCAGTTGCTTGGAAGTACTCTCAGCTATTTATAGGGGGTAGGGGTGGGGCAGTTGCTCTAGGAGGCAGGATTCATGACAGGCGCTGCTGCCATTCACTCAGTCTGGAGGCAAAACATCAGCTCAGAAATTCATTAAAATGTTGATACTGACATTAGTCAAAACAATGAGGATCCTTATCAGAAGAGACAGAAATAAGTGTCTAGGATCTGCCTCTACAGCTTCCAGGAAACTGAGACAAAAGGTAGAGAGTTTTGCCTAAATTTCTACACTCACACAGAGCTCCTAGCACAAGATGGTGTCACCTAGGTCTTTCTGGGGGAAACAGCCTATCAAAAAGATTATCAATTTTTAAATTAAAAGCACATTAAAAATTTAATTATTTTAGGATTATTAGCCACATTTCAAGTACTCAATAGCCTCATGTGGCCAGTGACTCTCATCATATTATACAACTCGGGTTTAGGATATTTTTTCTGAGTCACAGTTCTGCCCCCCCTCCCCTGCCCATATACTAGTAATACCTTTTCGTAATTTTTTTTTTTTTTTACTAATTTATGTATCTTTTTCTAAACTGATCCCTGTGAAGGGTAATTAAATTCCACTTTAAAGAAGTTAATTTCAACTCTGTGTAGATTAGATTCACCAGGACAGGTTTTTTTGTTTGTGTGATGGTTCGCTTAAAATAATGCCTATATCTCATTCTCACACTCAGAAGTTCTGACTGATTTGATTGGTACTGAATAATAAAGGGACCATTGTTTTAAAAGTCCCCAAGAAAAGAAGAACTAACAATACAAGAAATTCTGTATTCCTATTTACCAATTAAAGCAATTTCTAGAATGGAAACCTTTTTATTTCTATATGATTCTATTGAAATATCAAGTAATGGAATACATAACTGCTTAGTACCAGAGACATCCTGGAAGATTACTTTCAGAATAGATTCCCTTGACGACCCAGAGATTCATGGGAAGGGGAGAGCATTACCAGAAAAAAAGGTGCAATTATGGTAGGAAGGACAAATGCATCCTGCATAGAACACCAACCATATCTGCTATGTTTCTGGGTTTTCTTTCAAATTCTAAGATTTATCTTTGCTTTTCATTGCTGCTGTTATGTAACCAATTCCCCTTGTATGTTGTTGTTTCTTAGTTTTTTGTTACCAACTACTTTTATAACCTACTGCACGTTTTGCTTTAGTTTTCTTTTCCTCATATTGGGTTTTGATTATCATTTATAACCTGAAGTCTCCTTGGACTAACCAGAATGATCCATAGCACCTCTTTGTCTCCTACATTTCGGTGAGCACTTGAAAATACTTGATTCATTGCATCTTGACTGCCAGACTTATTTTTTCACATGAAATTTTGATATTCCATATAAATACAGAAATTTTTATTGCTTTTATGTGCTAACAACTACTATATGTTGCAGGGGTAAATTTATTTCCAACAATATTACAACTCTCAGCTACTCAAAGCCTTTTTTTAAAATTCAGAGCTATAAAATTTGCTCTTGAGTATATTAGCACAATTTTACTGAGCTTAAAATGATAAATATAACTACCTGAAAAACTTATACAATTTTCAGAAAAGGTGGTTTTTTTTTTAATGTGCCAGAAAGCAGTTATTTTAAAGTCACTGATGAAATTTCTAAGCAAAGAACCATTCCTTTGCCACATTTATTTGCTTCTCTTTTAGCCTCTCTGCAATCATTTCTAGCAGAATGAAAAGATTTTCACGGAATCTGTTAGAGAAATATCCTTATCTGTTATCTCGAAAAAAAAAAAAAAAAAAAAGAGACCAAATATCTGCACAAGACTATTTTAGAACGATTTAAAAGCATGACAAATGGAAGTCTTCCTGAATGGGAACAGTTTTTTCTTCAGTTAGTAAGTTGTCTGTAGGAGCATTTCTTATGATGTCTAAAAACTGCTTATAACTTTGTATTCATTATTATAACTTCTAGAATACAGTACTCTTGAAATAAACAAAAATATAGTGAAACTACATCAAAAATATTCAGAATAGTTAGTATATTGAGACTTTAAAAACTTTCCACTTTTTGATCTTAAAGATTAGGTATTTTAGGTCAGTATACAAATTTTAAACTTATGTTTGTGAAAAGTTTTAGCTATCAGAGGAAATATTTTTGTATTATTAAGTAAAATGAAATGAAAAATAAATAAATGTTGTATGAAAGCAAAAATAACACAGAGTCAAAGCAATCTTGAGAAAGAAGAGCAAAACTGTAGGGAAGAGGTTGGTAAAGGGTACACACTTTCAGCTATAAGATTAATAAAGTTGGCAAGACATGGTAGTTGAGGTATTAAGCTCATGCACAGGGATCAGCGCAAGTGCATCAGAAGGATTCAGGTTTGTGGTCTAGGACCAGGGGAAAAAATTAAAATGAACAACTAAATAAATAAGACTTCTTCCTCTTCTCCTTTCCTACCTGCCTGCTTAAAAAAGAAGAGATTAATAAAGTATAACTATGTAATATAAAACATGGTGAGTATAGTTGATATCATTGCAACATATAATTAAAACTTAATAAGAGGGTGTAATTTAGGTATTCTCACCAAAATATAAAGAATTATAAATATCTGAGTTGATGGATTTCACAATAACCTAATGGATGAATCATTTCACATGTGTTCATATATCAGATTACCATGATGTAAACTTTAAATATTCTGCATGTGTGTCTCAATGAAATTGATTATTTTTTTGACTACTGAATTAGTTATATCATCAGAATCACAACTGGAAAAGAATGCACTATCTTTTTCCTCATGTTCTTTGTGATACCATATTCAGGCAGATGAACTAGTATCTTTATTACCACTTTTTCATATACTTCTTTACACTCTTGAATTCACTACTTCACTAGTCAATTATTTATTGATGAATTATTATGCTAAAATTGTTGTGCTAATATATGCTGGGGTACAGAATTAGGGAAAATAGTTACACTGGAAAAAAGTAGTAATTATAATAACTGCTGTTTATTGAATTTATATATACTGCATATCTTAAAATATTATCTCATTTAATATTTACAGCAAATTCAATTCTCAAAGCAAAAACACAGAGGAAATGAAAGAAAGACATGAGTGTTGTCAAAGACATGAGTGTTGTCAAATACATGAACTATTTTATATTATGCTAACATTGATGCAAAATGCTAGTCTATTCAGAAAACAATATGATTTTTCAAAAGTAAAACCAGCTATTTTATATTAAAATCATGTATTTATTTTATGGGACAAACAAATACGAAATTCAAATTGTGTTATTTAAATATCATTTTTATTAAATGTATTTCTGTTTATTTTTATGTATTCATTTTTATTAATTTTTGTGCACTCTTTCCTCTTCCTTTCCGTTTTTGTTGATTCTATAGATCTATAAACTTTATAGATTACCACATTATTATTTTCCATTTCATCATCTATATCATAGTTTATCCTAAAATAACATGAAGTGCCATTTCAAGTACATTTTTAGGAGTCAGTTGACTATAAAATATGTCCTTTCTAAAGTATTTACAAAAATATTTTGGTAGCTTTAATTCTGGGAGAGAGAGACAGAGAGTCAGGGATTGTGGGAGGCAAGGATAGAGAGAGGTCTATTCTGTCTCTCTGTGCTTCTCCTAATAAACTTATTGTGTGCTATCATAGAGCATCTGCACCCTGGGACTCGTTGGTGTTCTATTTCCATTCCCAAAATTTTGATGACTTAACTGTGAAAATGCTTCTGATTGACATCACTGGTAAGTCTTTATTTCTTCTCGTTCTGTGGAATGGGACTCAGCAAATACTGCTGCTCAATAATTTTCATTAGGACTCATTTGCTGTCTGCAATGTCCTGATCAGGGTAGCTCACAGGTGAAGTCTCAACATGCAGTAAGAGCCTCTTAACCTTCTAAGTCCCCCATGACCCAGGAGGGTCACCAGCCAGAATCCTGTACCCAATCTTCTTTCCAAGTTACCTACTTTAAGACTTTGAGCTGCCATTTATCATTTTTGGCAAACAACTATGCCTCTCTCAATCTCTCTCTCTCTCTCTCTCTCTCTCTCTCTCTCTCTCTCTCTCTCTCTGCCCCCCCCCACCCCCTCCCTTCCCTTTACCTGAATTCAAACTGCCATTCTCTGGTCTGGACAGAAAGACATGCTCTTGCACTCCCTCATTCCCCTTTCTTTCTACTTCCATTCTTTCTCCTCTCAGGTCAAGCCTCTAGTTCCCCTTGGTAAGTGGCCTTCTAGTGACTTGGAAAAGTCTCTTTTAGGACTGAGTGTATTTTTATAAGACGATCCTTCTCTATATTTCTGAAGATAGGCAGTTAGAACCCTAAATGCCCTCAGCTGGAGGGATATATGGCAAAACCTGGGGAAAATAGTGCTAGGCCCCATGTACCTCATCTTTCTTCTTCCCTCTCTGTTTTAGTCTCATTTCATAGGGTTAGTTGATTGAATTGTGGTACTAGACCTGCTAGTTAAAAGCCCACAGGGCAGCTGTCACATTCTAGAAATCTCCCTCAACAGAATAAATTGGTTCATGGTCTGTCTAGTCCTGCTAACCTCAAGGAAAACATTGTGAACACAGGCATGCATGTGAATCTTCAACCTTCCATTATTACTGAGGAATAATATTGACCCAATTGTCTTTCTTATTGTCTTACAAGTATGCTTCTCTCACTTTTTATCAAATTCTATTGTGATTCAGTGTTACTTCCTTCATGTCTTCTCTACCTGCTGAGGCTTCCATTGGACTAATTGCATCCTCAAGCTAGCAGAGCAGACAGCATGGAAGGCACACATTAAAAGGAAGTCTAATCTAAATTGCCCTTTTTGTGGAACTACATATTCTTATGATCTTCCTTTATAGGAGGACTTTCACCCCAATTATTTTAGAGAACCTCAAAAGGTTGGTGCTGCTTCTTCCCCAGGATGGCTACAGAGTTTCAAAAATCAGGACTCCTGATAAAGTTGCAGAAATTGGAAAATATGTTTTAACTATATTAAGACTCCTGAATTTGCTGCCTCCACGCACTCAAAGAAAACAATGAAGTGAGAATTTTTTTCATATTTTCTATTGACACCATGATTCTTCCTTTATAGGTTTTGCTACAGCATTCCAAACTGACGTCCTAGAAAACTGGGAATTCCTCTTTTCTGCTCAGACTAAGTCTGGAAACTGTCCCAAGGCAATAAGCTGACTCATCTTTCTTGTGTTTCATCTCTAGGTAGTCTTCTGATACTCAGTGAGAACAATGTCATAAAAATCATTGTTTCATATATTTTGACTGTGTGTGTGTGTGTGTATGCATATTTTTTAAATTTGTTACAAGCAGATGCATAAATACAGGCATTATTATTTCATTTTCACCAGAAACAGAAGAATCATAATTTAGTTATGATCAATTACGATGGAGAATAATAAAAGAATAAAGATGATTTGTATTGTAAGAGGCTTAGAAATAATTTTGAATTGTTTTAATAAATTATGTTAATTTAACTTTCATTCTTACATATATCCATGTGTTTAGTTTAGAAATAAACTAATATTCAAAGCAATTGTATTAATGCAATGTCAGTTTTTTCCAGATAGATCTATATATTCACTGAAATATCAATCAAAATTCTAGGAAGGTTTCCTCATAGCAAATGGCAAACTGATTCTAAATTCATCAAGAAACATAAAGTACTAGAATAGACAAATTTACTTTGACTTAAAAAATGAAACATTGGAAGACTTTTACTAATTTAGAGAATTACTATAAAACAACAGTAGGTAAAACAGTGTGATTGTAGTCCCAATATAAAATAAAAAGAGATGATGAAATAGAGCAGGCCCAGAAATATAACATATGGAAAAATTGATTTCAAAAAAAGATGAATAGGAAATTCTGTGAGAAAATGACAATCTTTCCAAAATATGATACTGGAACAATTGGATATGTATATGTAAAAAATAGACCTCCATTACTATCTTTACTTTTTGTTTCATTTCCTCAACCCCAGGGCAAGAACTCAAGTCCTTAGAATTTATTTACATGATCTGCATCTTAACCATCTCAGCCACCTGAGTCATTGTGGTGTGAACCTCAGTAATAACTTGCAACACATGCAAGTTTTATAGAAAATAAATCATAGCTCTAAATGTAAACTATAAGAGTTCTAGAAGTAGAAACAAAAGAAAATATCTATATGACCTTAGGTTAAGCATAGATTTTTTAGGTATGGCACTAAAATGTGATTTGCAAGGGGAAAAATAAATCAGACCTCAATGAAGCAAAAAAAAAAAAAATCTGCTTTTTGAAAGATACAGTTAAAATAATGAAAAGTATATTCATAGACATAGGAAAAACTTTAAATATATGCTAAAAGAGAATTTAGATTGAATTATTGATATATATATATCTTAAAACTAAGATATCATGCAGTTTAATTAAGAGATTGATATCATTATATGTATAGACAGATGTATGTATCTCATAAAAATCAACAACAGAAATAAGCCAGTTGAAATATGCACAAGGTATTAAATAGAAGCTTCTAAAAAAAAAGAGGGCAATAGGCACATAAAAAGATATTTATCTGGAAAATAAAATTAAAACAGCATTATAATATCATGTCAACTCTGTGAGAACGCCTCTTGACCAAAAATCTGGAAAATCTTGGGTGTAAAGTGAAGGGCAAGAAATTCTTTAATATTATTCGTAGGAATATAAATTGATAAAGCTATTAGGAAAGCAATGTGGAAATTCCTCAAAAAATGAAAATGGAAATTTTATATGATCCAGAAATACCACTTTGGCTATTTACCTGAATAACAAAAACACAAATTCAAAGAGTTATGTGCCCTCCTCCATGTTTGTTGGTGCCTAATTTTTGATAACCAAAAGATGGAAACAATCTAAGTGTCCATTGATAAGTCCATAGTGGAGATGTGATAAATTATATGTGAATAAAATTCAGCTATAAAAGTAGATGAAATCCTAGTATTTTCAGAAACATGAATGAACCTAGGTGATATGCTTTTTAGTGAATTAAGTCAAGAAGAGAAAGACAAACACCTTATGATCTCACTTCTAAGTGGTATATAGAGCAGGCAAATAAATGACTAAACAAAATAAAATAAGACAAATTGTTGTTTATAAGACCAAATTAGCGGTTATAAGAAGGAAAGGACGAAAGCAGGCAGGCAAATAAAGTAAAGGGGTTCAACTATATGGTGAAGGACAGAATTGGATTTTAGTGGTAAATCATTGTACACAGATGTTAATTTATAATGGCACACACTTTAATCTTATGTATGTTGTAATGTGAGCTTATTTTAATCGTTTTTAAAGTAAGAAGAAAAGAAATAAATAATATTTTTGCATAGAGATTCAACCAAATATGATTTATAGGTGGCAGAAGCACATGGGAAAATTCTGAAAATGATGGATTTATAAAATAATTAGAATTAAATCTCAAACATTTTTGACTTCTCATTATATAGAGGACTAAATTTAAAAACACGATGCCAAGCATTGACAAAGAGTAGAAGAATGAAACTTTCTTATTTGGTGATGATAATGCATGATAGCTACTCAAGAAATGTATGACACGTCTTAGAATTCCAACATAGATCTACCATATATCCAAGTCTTTTACTCCAAAGTTACCAGCTAGATAAATAAAAGGCATGTCTGTATAGGTATTTTCTTCATGGATATTCACAGTAGCTTTATTTGTAATAGTTCCAGACTGGAAAATATTCACATAACCAGTAAACAAATATAAAATTCTGATACATCCATGCAATTAAATGTTCTGTAGAAATTTTAAAAAAGTAACTATTGCAATACATAGTGGAATGAATCTCAAAGTAATCATGTTGAGTCAGCAATATAATATAAAATATATCTCACTGGATCAGGTAAAATTCTAGATAAATGAACAGTGAAAGAAAGCAATACATGATTTAAGAGGGCTATTGGAAGTGCATGTCAGAGAGAGAAATGTAATGACAAATGCCCAAGAAGAAACATTTAGGGATGATATATATGCTCACTATATCAACCATGGTCATAGTTTCATAAGTTTATACATAAGTGAAAACCTATCAAATTGCACAGTGTAGCTATGAGCAAGTAATGGTGCATTAATTATATTTAAATGAAATTTATATGTGTATATATAATCTCGTGATTAAATGTACATAGTTGGAAGAGTTTGCAGTATGAAACCCCATGATATTAAGGAACACTAACATCACATCATCATATAAGACCAAAGATTAAGGTCAATTAAAAAATATGTAGCATAAAGCCCTATTTTTTTTTTTTTTTGAGGTGACTGTAGTTAGCATGAAAAGGTAAACACACTTAAAGCTTTCTTGGATTATATATGATTAACATGAACTTTATAAATTCATAAGATGAATCTAACTTTTCCTAATAGTATATTTTAGAGAATTAAGACCTATAGTTTGTCAAAAAGAAGCTTTTATGTAGTGTTTTGCTGCCTACAGTACCAACTATTGCAATATATATATATATATATGTATATCCTAAAATTTATGTATCTTCATATAGAATCTTTTAGTGCAGCTTAGATACATCAATTCTGCAGAAACCATTCTAAAACGAGAGTACAAACTACATGCTTAACATCCACAGAGAGATGGGAATTGAGAGAGAAATTTTAAGGAATTCTTCCAGGAAATAGTTTTGGTATATTATTACTTAATATGAATGACACAATAACAATGAAACATCATATAAACTGAGATAAACTTAAAAAAATTACCTCGATAATTATTCAAAAGTCTAAAGTCATGTAACTTGAAAAAATCATCAAGATAACACTCATACAAAATATATTTACACATAATGAAATAATTTGATTTGCTAGAGTTTTGCTATTCACCAATTAAATGTGTAACTGTTATTCGTATGTTCAAAATGAAAATTTTCTTTTTCTTTTTATATTATTCTAATATTTTTAAATTAAATAATATTTATTGAAGCAGCCTTGCACTGCTATAGCTTTTTAAGCTTAAAGTATATATCATTATAAATGTTTACATAATGCATTGAATTCATTACTAAAAGTCTAGCTCTTTATATATCTGACTTATTCAACTTAATATAATACCCTCTAGGTATATCCATGTTGTGGCAGATGGGAGAATTTAAACTTTTCTTTATAGATGAGTAATATTCCACACTTATAAAATGCCACATCTTCTTTTCCAGTAATTTGTCAATAGGTATTTAGGTTGTTTCTAGCTCTTGGTTATTGCAAATAATGCAGCAATAAACATGGGGGCTGCATTAAAAAAATTACATGCACAATTTTTACCTATTTTGATTCAGCAATATTAGTGTACAAATTTTGTTTGTGTACCACATCTATAAGGAACTTACATAATTTAGAGTAAAAACTTCACACAAATAATGATAAAAATGAAAATTATAGACTATATACTGTTATTAACAGAAATATTTAGCAGGTGATGAAGAATATAACCATTGTGTATTTGTTGATAATCATCCCTGAAGCCTGCCAGATTCTTACATCCTGTACTTTTTATACTTGTAATATATACTTACAGACACATATATACAGACAACTTTTACTCAAAGTTTAATTTTATTTGCAAGATGTTAGTATAAGAAAATTTATAATAATAATAATGTGATACTATATATGAAGATTCTTTTTAAAATTAACTGAGATGTTTAAGATTTCCTCTTTTACTTGGAGTTAAGGTGAAGACTGTAGTTAATAAAGGTGACTGCAATTAGAGAGAAAACATATTCACCACAGGCCAGTGCTCTCCGTGGCTCAAGATAGCCATTATAACAATATTTGAGAGTTTCCATGCAGGATAAGCAAATTTGTAAAATTTGCTAGGGACACTGCCAGGACTCTATCTATACTTGTGTTCAGATTCTCTGGGGAAAAAATTATGGCATTTATCCTGACTGCAGGGAGATTCAAGTGGTCTATTCATTCATTTTTCATCTGGTTCTTAGATTTCGACCACACCTATATTAAATTGTAAACTTTACATTACACAGTCATCTCAGAATCCAGATTGTTTAAATAGATTTAAAAGCTTCAACAGCACATTTGGAGAGTTGAATAGCTATTTTAAGTCTATTAAATCATTGTTGTCTGAAGTTATCTTTGCTTAGAATTAAGTGCCACAGATTTATTCTAAGTTGCCCTTTGGGAAAACATTCTAATATTTAGTCAACTGTGTATGACGTTGTTTATCATGAAGTGTTATTTTTATATCAGTTTTCTCATTTAACTCCAAATGTCATTTTATTTTAGATGGAAGAGTTTTAATTTTATCATTAAAGATAGATAAAATTATAAAGTTTTTCTATACCTAACTTTGTCATTTTAAACTCCTTAAATATTTTTTAATTACACCATTAAACTGTCTGTGAGCAAATTCACCAACAGTACTGCCTGAAGATAATGAGTTATTATGTGAATGGAAAGTCCCCATTGTGCTGGGAAACTATAACATTTAATGTTAACAGATATATATTGGTGCTCTGACATTCAAGGTTCTGGCAACATATGAGAACTTAACAAATTTCTAGCATTTTGCCTAAACTAATAAAGACAGACTCAAAGAAAAAAAAAAGAATTACAGAAACCAGCCTATTTTCCAATTTACATGAATTTTCTTATTATATCAAAATTTACCAGAGCTAGCAATGGCATTAACCCTTATTTTGGAAAACAATTTCTGTAAATAAAAATTATAAAACAGAAATTGAAAAACAAAACACAAAGAAAAAATTTTGTTCTCACAAAGGAAAATAATTTATATTCTATGTTTTTTTTTTAATTTAGCCTGGCTATCTAGACCAAAATGTTACTTTGTTTATTTTCAAAAAAAAAAGACAAAATTAGAAAATTTTCATTCATGGCTTAGAACACAATATGCATTTTAATTTGTTTGTTATTCACAGGAATTAAACTTTTGCTGTTGAATGATTACCAAATATGCGCAATATTGCATTTTAAGATTTGTAGTCACTAATCGGTTTATAGATACATTTTGTGTTCTTAACTTGATTATAATTTCCTCATGCAAGGCATTCATATTTCTAACATTTTTATAGCCCTAGTCTCTCTCCCCCTTATTAAGACATAGATACCTCCTAATCGTCTCCATTTGGAGTCATTCTTCTTCCAGTTTGCATCAAAATAGTCTTCCTAAAGTAGGACTCTAATTTCATTACTTTTATTTTCTAGGCGAAATAAAAAAGACCTCTGGGCTATCTCCAAACTTGGAGCACTTGTTAAGATTCAGGCCTTTTTCCTGCACATCAACTATAGGCGAGGAATCAATAAAGGTGAAATCAGTTTAATATCACAGTTAGATTCCTCAACAAGATTGTTGCCTATTTGAAGTAATCAAGAAGTATTCACACAGAAGGAATTAGTGCAATAGATATTATTATAGATAGTACAAGAAACCTATATAAGTAATTTGGGATTCAAAGAATGCTCACTCAGTTTGTCCAGTTATATTATTCTCTGCAATACTATATTAAGGTATGTGTGGTATTTTTCTCACAGTTAGAAGATACTTGTATTTGATTTTTCTGTGACAGTAGAGCAGAATTTATGTAGAAACGTGGAGAAGTTTGTCAGAAAGCAGAAAACAGGCAGCTTTTAGTGAATTGTGACATGTATTTCAATGGCGACTCCATCCTAAAATGCTGAAAATATTAATACTAATATGATGAACGATGGTATTTTTTTCATACATTTTTGAAGTCTTGTAATTCTTTCACTTTAATTATAAATGTGTGCTATGATTTAGTCAAGCCGAAAAACTAGTTTTCCTGGTATAATCTCTAATATTAAGTTATCTCTTTGTATTAAAATACATGCTATATACATGTGAATATTGAGATGCTTGGAGTATAGCACATGTCATTTTTATTTATGATTCTGGACAGTCTTTCTCAAACCAAATTCTGAGAAAATTAAGCACTATTTTTTCAGTTCTCCCAAAAAATGTACAATGCTATTCTAACTGTATAAAAACAATTTTTTAAATATAGTGGATACATTACCCATTAGAAAGAAGGGGCAGTCTGTCATAGGAACTCAGTTGAGAAGGTCATTTTGAAACCTAAATCCAACTTAAGGACAAATTCTTGATGGAAGAGAAATTCAATATCAACTGTTTTTACCACTTTTTTTGGTCTAAAGAAAGGGGCCATTGGCAATAAGGATTTATAAGATGTTTTCACTACAGTTGCATTTTTCCCTTATCAGCTAACGTGAAATATATTGGTTGTTATTTAGTGTTTGTTTTCACTTCACTTTGTATTTGAAGCTTGGTTTGACTTGCCCATGCTATTATTTGTGATAATTTAGAAAGCCACTTCTGGAATGCTAGGCTTCCTTATATTAGCATACTCCTTAGTTTAATTAGTTCTTGGGACTATTTCACTCTGATACTCATTCTTAGACATTTCTATCTCCAGATTTATTCTTAACCTTGACAGGTTAAAATTAAATAGTAGGTTCTATGTTTACTTCTGTTTTATTCATGTTAAGTTCAATTACTGGCACAAATATACTTAACTTGCTTGCATATGATAGAAATGAAACTTTCACCTATCTACAATAGCAATTATTTAAAAGTTTCGTTTGACATTTTTTGTTTAAATAATCAATTCAGCTTGACATTAAGAGGAAATAATTTTCATCTCCCAAAGAAGTTCAGGACATTTTCAATTTCGCAGTGTTAAGAATGGCTCCTGATTTTAAGGAAATTCCCTTAACAAGAAAGACAATTAATACAGAGAAAACGGGTATTTGTGACAAGGACATAACCATAGCATGGAGACATTGAATGAGTTAAAAGCTAAATTGGGCAAAAGTAGCATGTTTAAACCATCAAACAGAGGAAATCATTTCATGAGCTACTGTAAGTTATTAAGTTGTAAGCGGCATTTTTTCCTGCATCACATCAAGTAGAAATATGAAATCTGTCTTTCTATACTGATCTCATTTAAGACATATTTTATGCTCCAGAATAATGATTTGTGTATCAACAATACCAAGAATGTAAACAGTAATAATGTAGAATAACAGGAACTCTCATTAATTGTTGGTTGGAGTGCAAAATAGTACAACTACTTTGCAAAACAGTCCAGAGATATCTTATTAAGCTAAACATACCCTTATTATGTGTCCAATAATCCTACTCTTAGTATTTACTCAAAGGAATTGAAAAACTATAGTCATATAGAAGTCTGTACATGAATGTTTGCAGTAGCCTTATTTATTCACAAGTTACAAAATTTGAAAGCAATCAAAATATCCTTCAGTAGTTGAATGGATGGCAAAATAAAGCAAAACAAAACAGAACTATGGGATAATCACACAGTGTACTAAAAAGAAATGGTAATTTCTAAGAAAAAGGAATTTTTTTAATTCAGAAAAAAAAAATATATATATATAACTAAGTAAAAAAAACGTCAGTTTGAAATGACTGCATGCTGTGAGTCCAACTACAACATTCTGGGAAACGCAAAACTATACAGAGATAAAAAAGAAATAGTAATTCCAAAAGTTGCATGTTTGGGGGTCAGGGGACAAGGATAGGCAAAATACAGAGGAACTTTAAGACGATGATCATCTCTGTATGACAATACCTTTTTGATAAATACATGCAGTTGTATGTTTGTCTAATCCTGTGGGTACATGATGTACAGCATTTGTGAACAGTAATGTAGACCATGGACTCTGAGTATCTACAATGGGTCAACGTAGATTGATAATTTGAGACAACTATACCAGTCTGATGGCGGTTGTTGATAATAGGGAAGACAATGCATGTGTGAGTGCAAGGGACATATGGGAAACATTTGTACTCTCACAACAAATTAATATTTTACCTAAAACAGAAACTTTCATTCAAGGCCACACTACATTTTTTTTACTTAATTTTTAGAATTTAATTAAATTTTGGAGTTTGTGGTTTAAATACATATAAATATGAGACAAATATAGATAAGAGGAATCAGTAGACTAATCCAGCCATACTCTTTGGTAGAATGAATCCATTCCCAAAATGTCATTATTGCTATATAATGTCATATGTATGAAATGAAACTTAGGCTGTCCATTTCAATAAGTACAGTGGATTCTTCCAATATGAAACATGTAGTCCTTGAGTGATGTGCATGAACTTGTGGCTCTGCTGTAAATAGGGTGACTTCTTGGTTTAGTAGCATTTTTGGAAGTATTTAATACTTGACCTTATCTCAGAATTTAGAGAAAATTCCCTTCTATTGACTAGTGTCACATTGCATTTGATCAATGATTCTTAGTATTTTTCAGGCAAACTCATTAAAAGACATAAACTATTCTTGGCCTATGTAACTATTCTAAGAGTTGTTCCTATGTCTATTAGTGAAGAAATAGAGTTACATTCCAAATCAGGATCAAAGCAATTTAGGAAGATAATCCATGCAATTAAATCCAACAAATATTTACTGAGTAACTTCTGAGTCTAAACTACATTACTTCCTCATTTGATAATGACTCATATTATTTTTGCACTGAGTTAATATACTTATATGCACTTGTTGATTGCTTACTCAGTAATTAGTTTTTGTGTGGGTTTTTTTGTACCTATGTTTATAGATTTTTATCTTGCAACCTAGAATTAACCATACTTAGAAAAGATCTTCCTCACCAGTATCTTTAATGTAGTACTCTTCCTTTGATATATTCAGATATATTACAAAGTATACAGGAATGTAGCATTAAATTCATTGGATGTATGTTCAAGAAATGGGCTTGAGGGTTAAGTCCAAGAACAAGGACCAAAAAAATGTACTGTGTATGGGGCGAGAAAACTGCCTTTCCTTCAGTTTTTTATAAAACTTTCTTCGTGTTTACTCCTTATGTACCAGTATCAATAGTATTTTTCTTTTCTTTGTCCCTTTCTGAAATATCTGAAATAGTGCATTCTACGTGTTAGTAATGCACAAATTTTTGCTTTTGCTTTTCTCTGTGATTAAGTGCTGGTCTGCCTTCCTTGAAAGGAGAAAGAGACTATAAGATGCTATTTAGAATTCTTCAGTTTCAACATCACTAAGAGCAAGCACTTAATGACACGTGAGTAAAGAAATTTACAAAATCAAATTTTTTAGGGAGTTTACAACATTTTTTAAAGGCAAGTAGGCAGGCAGGAAAGAGAGATGGAAGAAACACTATTTTATTTATTTGTTTTTTAAATTTAGATGTTCCCTCAAGCCCTGGGTCTTGAACCTGGAACCTTGATTGTATATGGAATTGCTCCCAAAGTGTTCAGGCTAACTAGGTCACCAGGGCACACCAATAAGGAATATTCTTAAAACATCAGTGGGAGTTATGTGAATAATATGAATTATTGCTATAAAGCATTCACCTTATGAACAAGATACTATAATATGTCATTTTCAGAAATTACCTCATCAAATCCTCTCACAAGCTCATGAGGCAAGACAAGCATAATTTCTATGTACACATTCATTTCCTTAGTATGCAATATCCTTTTTCATACAGACACATGCTTTACTAAAGTAATAATATGGTAAGTTATTAGTGGTAGGGTATCAAGTGAGAACTCTCTGAGTAAGTTAAAAGAAAATAAATTTTCTAGAAAATGGTGACCTCTGGACTTTTATTTTACTAATAAAGGCATTGCACTGGAGAGAAAGAAGAAATGTTTAATAATACAAGAGACTTCAGTGTCTCTAGAGGCAAAAGGAGGATGCAAAGATCATGCAAATTAAAGATCTTAATGGAGAAGAAGCAAGCCTTGCAATAGGTAATTTGAGTAAGTTTATTTGTGTTTATGTAATATGGAACCTGGTCACATATTCCCCTAACTTCAGTGAACTATGTAATCCATGTTAAAGCATGTGGAAGATGGATTCATTTCCTGGGTGGAATAATAGCTGATAGTTGGTGAATTCTGCAGAACCAAATACATGAAAACTTTTATTCAGCTGAACAGTGATTTTAATGGTGTAAATACTATCCTTAGCTTAGATTGTGGGGAGCAATAAGGAAAAAGCTTAGTCTAGATAATCAATGCCTTTGGCAGTGAAACAGAAACCTTGGCACCTGGAATGCTAGGTACCCAGCCAGTGAGGAAAACCTTGGCTGGAGGGGTTTCTGTTAACCTGCTGAGATTTAGGAAGATGTTAAATGTCAAACAGATAGCTTAAGACATTTTAGATGTAACCTCTGCTATGTAAACAATTATTGTAAACAACTTCCCCGGGTAATGACAACAAATACACAAGGAGTCTGATACTCTGGGTGACAGTCCTCAGAGACTTCACCCCCTGACCCCGCTTTAACTCTGTCTTAGTTTCTTGTCTTTCTCAGTCTTTTGCAACTCCCTTCCTTCAGCCCTGACCACAGAATTCAAGCCCGCCGTTAGATGAGGAAAACGATTCGTTGAGTGTTTTCATCATTTGCCCAAGTTTATTAAGAGAGTGAATAGTGGATGGAGATTCAAACCAAGGTCATGATTCTTCTAAGATGACATGCTTTATTATTGAATTGTGCAGGTATTGTGAGTCTGGATTGAACACCTATTTGCTCACATGATGTTGTCAATTCTGGCAGGTAGTTTTTATTATTCATCCATTTATTTATTATTTATACAGATAATGAAACTAAAAGTTAAAGAGATTAACTAACTCTTTTAAGATTACTTAATTCATGCAGACAAGGGTCAGCATTTATATCACATTCAAAATTCCTTGCCTTTTCCAGAGCATTTTAGACATATGTGTTAAAAATTTTTTAATGTAGCAGTAGCTTTGCTCTTTTAAAAAGTGTTTATTGCGATTTTGGTCTCTTTACTTTGACCTGAGTTAACAGAGTATTTTATCTAACATAGAGTCTAAATTCAATTTTTGATATCTGACTACTACTGTCTGTAAAACCTCATCGTTGTATTTCCCTTTCTGCCCCACATCTAGGTAAAGTCATATAAAACCCAGATGTTACTACCTCCTTTGGGACCTGCAAAACTGTCACCATACAATCAAGGTTAGTGTATTTGGGAACTTTTATCAAGCTATAGTCCTAAGCACCATACAAGTAAAGTCCGTCTCCTCTCTCAACCCTCTAAATAATTTTCTGACCAGTCTGGGAGCCAACACTATTCTCCACAACTACCCACTTAATATTTGTAAAATGTTTCTTATATACTTGTGCGTGTATATTATTAGTGATACCATCATAAGAAACAAATTTTAGATGTCTCACTAAAATGACTACTATAATTTACAGTATATCTTCTTAAAACTCAAGTAGAAAAATCATTTTCTGGTGGGATATATGACAGTTCATAATTTTAACAGAAGAATGGAAAAACTGGGTTCAGGAGCTGGGTGGCTACCAAGAACATTTAGGAAACAGGAAAGAGAGACAATATCACTTCTCAATCTGATTAGGATAAAGCCTTGAGTACTTACCACTGTTGATGCTGAACTCTTACAGCATTAATTGCTAATACTGTATTCAAAATGTCTACATATAGGACATCATTTAGTAACCTTTTCAAAATAACCTAGAGTTATGTGTGTTTCATTATCAAAACAATATTGAATACTAACCACAATTTAGCCACAGAGAGACGTTTCATTGGTTTCTTCTTTTTGAGTAATTTTCTATTAAGGTATCCATAATTGCAGATAAACTCAAAGAAGAAAGTTGTTCTGATTCTAGGCAGCATAAAAATTTAGATACCATCAGTACTTACCTCTTATACAGTATTATTTGACACAATAACACTATCCCCACGTGATTGTCATTTCTTCCTTGAAAGCCTTTTACATTAGCTTCAAGAGGTCATACTATTAGCAGTAGCTATTTTTACAATTCTACTTTAAAGAAAAAATTTAATTGATTTTCCATCCTCTCTACTCCTCAAATAAAGACACTTATCAAGTTCTTCTCTTTTCATTTCATTCTCCAGAAGAGAGGTAACTTACCTTTATCTTTCCACTGTTACATGTATGTATGTTACTAAGACTACATATCTAACACAAATACCTCTATAGATTCAATGGTATTTCTTTTCTCTTTTGGGTATTTTCACCTAGAAATTCAAAGTGAAAATTACTGACACCTCACCCTTTGCATGCAAAGACAGATTTTCTTAGGACTACTTCAGAAGATTATCTTATCTTTCTGACATCCTACTGTTACTAGGGGATATGCTTGCCTCCTCTGTGATCTCTGTCACCAAGGACCTTCAAGTTTTCCACAAACTTTTTGCCAGTTATTTGCCAGCATGTGAATGCATATCAGAGCACATAAACCAAGTTAAAACTGGATCTGACTGTCCATGATTTTGACTGAGAGCTTGGTTGAATTCATGTGTTTCTCACCTCAGACTTCTTAAGTAAATAAATTATTTAAGGAGAAATATAAAATATCAGTTTAGAAGAGAAATTTGTCTAAGAAATTCAGTTATTATAGCTAGATATGTAATTTAGGAGAAGTAAAATTTGTAGCACTGTATGCATTGGAAGTAACTATAATATTTTGACTAATTTTGAAAATATTAATTTGCTTAGATACTATGTTAGATACTTTTATGCTACTTTCAGGCATCATCTGTTTCTGATATTTTTGGTGATTTCTTCTACCCTGCTTTTGCCTATTAACAGACTTGGATGTTTTTCAAATATTATGACCTTAGGAAAAACATCTTGGTCCTCGCCCATTCCCACACCATACACATCTTGTTCTCTGTCTGGGTCTTATCCTGAAGGGGAAGCGTGAGAAAGGGCCTGCCTAAAATTTCGAAGTAAAAGGAAAAGATGGCTCCACAGATGAACTTCTCTCCTTTCCAATGTCATTATAGCAATCTTCGCATTTTATTAGAAAACAGTCACATGAGATTGTAGAACTTACTTTGAATAAAAACAAGGTTCTCTCTTGTTTCTAAGCATCGTGCTGAGACTTCTCATTGAAAAATAAGCATGGTGACTCAACTCCCTATCTGCCACTACTAAAGAACATCCACTTACTGATTCCTTCTTATCAAGGACTATAAAAGAATAGCAAAACCTCACTCCCTCTATATCAATGATTAGGAAAGAAACAGTAAAGTCCTCTTCTGCTTGTTATTAAAGATCCCACAGGACAACTTTCCCTTTGATAACTTTTTCAGCCAATTCAAAAATTGACATAAATGACCTAAGTCTCAGCCTACCCTCTTCTTGATCCTTTAGAAAGGACAAAAAAAATGTTCCAATTTGATGAATGTTTTTGTCTTCTTTTGGATGGTGACCATATCATTATACAATTGTCAACAAATTAAACAACTAAAGTTTAGTGAACTTTAATATCATGTTGATTAGATCTAAATTATATACAGCAGTTTAAAGGAGAACTGACATTACTCTGTGTTGATAAAATTCAAACATCTAAAAAAATATTAAGATGAATAATCAAATTATAGTTGTTTTCTCTTTTAAGTTTCTTTTATAGTAACTTTTTGTACCCAGAAAAAAATTAGTAAATTTTAACAAAAGTAGAGTTAAAGATTGTATAAGAGGAATTCAGAAATCATAAGCGATTAAAAAATTTATCACTCATGGTTCTTCTTTCAAAAATAACCAATATTAATTTAGTAACTACTGGAGTTGACTTTAAATTTAATACGTATAAAAGCAAACGGCTTATAAAATTCAATTTAAGCATAGTTGTTGATCTGTATATTAAGATCTTTATATCAAGATAGATTGGGTTATGCTAGAGATACAAGTAGCTCCGTATTTCCAGTAGTTAAATACAACAAAGGCTTCTTTCCGACAAGTCTAATAGAGTTGCTAGAGATTTTGCTCATTGGAGGCTCTTATGTTATTCTTTCAAATTCATCACCATGGGAAAAGTGAGACTGTAGGGTGTTTGACAGTTAAAATTTCCAGCAGAAAGTGAAGTACCTGACTTCCATCTATGTATCACTGGTCAGAATTATATGACCAAATCCCAGTTCAAAAGACAGGATGTGCATATATAGCCTTCCAAGTCCTAGAAGTTTACAGGGGCCATTGTGTGCGTGTGTGTATGTGTGTGCATGTGTGTAATATTGGTGAACAATGGTTAGATCTCACATGCATGAGAAAAACAGATACTAAGAACTGTTGAAATCATGCATGTTTCTTTCTACATCAATAAAGAAGGAAAAATTCATTTATATGACTAAAAATCCCTTTATTTACTGATATTAGTAAATAGATAATTTATCAAATACACTTTAAGAGGTCGCATGATTTGATTAACACTTCCTAACTCACAACTACTGAACAAAATTCAAAAGAACAAAAAATAGTATATACAGTATGTGCTATTCTTTCTCTGGCTCATTTGAAGAATCTCAAGTGTTTTAATGATCAGTGGCACTAAAAGATATATTTGATAAATTACACAGGTCAAGATTTTAAATTTCCAGGTCTCTTCTTTCTTGAGTCAACTGCTTTTGATCAAACTTAAAAAATATTTTTTTATAACACTAACTTTAATTAAAAGAAAAAAAAGAGTAAATTCACTACCTCACAACCTCACTGACCCAGCAATGATGGTAGTTCTGCACTTTCTGTATTTGCATTTAATCATTGTTCATTTGTAGACATTATTTTTGCATGTCATTAAACAGAGCATGAATATAATATTTTATCTTTTGTTGAATAATAAATTATAGGTATTGTCTCTGTATCACACTGTGTATTTAAATATAATACGATGATTATACATATTCCTAAAATAGTAAATATGAAGGATATAAGACCCTGTTGTGAAGATGACTTGTTTTCTATCTCAACTGAGCATCCTTTCTCCATAGAAAGTTAAAAAATAAATATTAGGGGAGCAATAGTCCAGTAAAAGTTATACCTATCCCACTCTCTCTTACAATTCTCTTACAATTGAGGGCTACTAAGTTTTGATCAGTATGAAGAAACTTACTGTATTTTGGAGAAGTATTTTTAAGCAGGAGTGATCATTCCTTATTAAGCTTGTTCTCATCTAAAATTTAGATATGTCTCAATTTTGGAATAGCCATCTAGAATAAGCCTATGTTCTGGATAAGATTGTCTAGATTGAAATTCTTTAGGAGATAAGCAACTGCTTTAGCCAGAATTTATGTTGTTCCTCTGTTTGATTTTATTACATGTTATTGAACTTAAAACAAGCAAAACAGAATTTATCAGCATAAAGCTGCAGTGTCACTTAATATAAATATAAATGTCTAGAAATGTATAATATTAAAAAAATCAAATTTACAAAAGTTATATATCAAAAATATTCACTCACCATTCCCTTTCCCCAAAATAACATCTATTAAAAGTTCTGTTTCATTCCTCCAAACAGATATTCATTGACCAAAATAGACTAAAATATATGTTGATAAAATATTATATAAATACATTTTTACTATGTGTTATTTTAGCAGTCGTTTTTTGTCTTTGAAAATATATATTGATATAGTTATAAATACATGTTTTCCTGATTATAACAAAATCATGGAGGCTCTATTAATATGTTAAGAATAATTTATATATTTTCAATTTCTTCTGTCCTCCCTCTCTGAAACTTTATTTCATTCTGTTTTTATCAATATTACTTTGACAATACTTTATGCCTCTTTATGTCTTTGATTCTTGTCTTTTTAAAAATGTATTCAATACTTGCTGATTATTTACCAAGAAATTTGAGGGTCAGTAGTATTCTATTTCATGATATTCTATATGTGTCTCAAAGTTTTGTTTGTACACATATATAATTTCAATACTAATTATTGATCTTTTATCATGACATCATTTTTCTTTGTATTATGTAGATTTTTCTAGTAAATATAACTAGCAAAGTTTTTATGTTTAGAAATATCAGCCGAATTCTTCCATACATTAACATATTAGGTAGGAATACATTTCTTGGACTTTCATTTTAGTCATTGCTCTACTGGATTCATATTTGGGTTACTATGGCTCTGGAGAACTTTGTGGAATGACTCTTTTTGCACATTCTAGATACTTGAGAAGTTTTTTATCCTTAAAATTCAATTGTTTCTGTGAGTACAGATGACTTTAATTTAGTTTCATACGTTAGGACGGGTTCTTTCAATATCTGGAAATTCAATTTTCTTAATTTGGGGGAAAATTTCCATAATTTTGTTATTAATTTCTCTCCCACAATTGTTTCTGTTTTCTCTATGTTCTGGGCATATTTTTTTTTTTTTTTTTTTAACCTGGGTCACTTTTTTCTATAATCTAGTGATAATTCTGAAATATATATTGGAACTTGATTGTTGGTCCACACAGATAAAGGAAAAGTTTGTTTTACATAAACAATTTTCTTTCATTTTATCTGCGTTTTAAGAATGACGTTCGATAAATTAAACTTAAATAATTTATGTTTGGTGTGCCTTGATGGTCTAGTGGATAAGGCCACCAGACATAGTCCATATACATCCCAAGGACCAAGGTTCAAGATCCAGGAAGGGTGGGGAGAAAACTAAGATGAACTACTAAATGAAATAAATTAACTCTTCTCCCTCCTCTCTCTTTCTGGCTACCTACCTACTCACATTCATTCTTGCCTGCATCTTTTATTTAAAAAGAAATTGTATGCTCAAAATTTTTCTCAAGGTCTGAGAAAATTGTCATTAGTAATTTGAGGGGAATTTTGCATTATGAAAATATTATTTTGCTACCTTTATATATAAAATACAATTTGTTTTTATACATAATTTTAGGTGAAAAATAGTTTTTCCCCAGAATCTTGAAGACTGTAATTTATTTTCTTTAGTCACTGTGTTGTCATTCTGTCTATAGTTTCTTTATATTAATAACTATTATTTCTCTAAAATTTAGAAATAATTTAATTTAGAATGGTTTTACTTTGTGTGTTCAAACTTTAGAACAAGATGTATTAAATTGATGTTTTCCATTTATTTCTATTGGCAGTAAGTTGTCGTTTACAATCTGGAAGATCTATTATTAAAAACTTTTCCCCTTTTCCTAATTTTCAGGGGTTTTTTTGCTCTCTCTTTTAGAAGATGCTTCAATTTTGTCCTTCTTCCCTCCACTAATGCTAAAAAAATAATGTACTAATTTCTTGGAGCATTTTTTTCATTATCTCAGACGCTTAAAAAGACATTTTGTTCTTTTCTTGCATATGCAATACTTTTATTAATAGAAAATGGTAGACCCTCTATGGAGAATAAAACTCCAGACTTTTTTTTTTTTTTTAAATATAAGAGACAAAACTAGGAGTGAAGACAAGCAAGCAGGAAGAGAGAGGACGAAGAAATATTTTTAATTTTATTTTTTTATTTTTCATCTTACTTGTTCCCTCTTATTTGCTCCAGGATATGACTCTGGATCCTTGGGTTGTGTATGTAGTATTTCAGTCAGAGGCAGCAGAGCAATCACTCCACCAGGGCACATGCTAAATGCTCCATATTTCTAATAGAATTAAAGCAGAGCAACTGCCTGGTGGTACCAAGCTCAGGAAACTTTAAGGATCTTATTAAACACTTGGTAAAACTGGTTTAGTTAGCCTCCATTTTACCCTCTTTTTCTGAGAGATACCAGAGTCAAACAATCCTGAGCCTCTAGTTATCAATAGAGTAAACATTTTTGTATTGTTAACACCATGGCCTTTGTGTACTGTCAGGTGCTTTATGACTTAAAACAAACTTGAATTTGGGATAGAAGAAGTTTAAATATATATCTTTGCTTTATCATCTTTAACTAGAATGCCTCATTACATTTTCTAATGAAATAATTGCCAAATATGTATACATGTAAACCAAATAAAATAAAATATGTTAAATATAAGCAGGCTGCTGAGATAATGAAAAAAGGAGGGTAAATGCCTACTTAACAGGAAGACATACACATTTTCTCATCTTGAAAATAAGGATTATGTGACTTGGGTTAGCAATGACTGTAGAAAGATTATTAATTAAATTCCTCTCGATGTTATTTATATTTTAAAATAAATATTTAATTAGTTGATTGAATTAAGTTCAAAGATGTGGTTTGAAATGCTCTAAACTAAATTAAGAAATTCCAACAAAATTTTTTAAATTTTCAAGCAATCCAATAATAACTTAATGGGAGTGAAAATTAAAGTGCCATTTGTTTTCTTATTTAAACATGTTTATGAAAAAACAAAGAAGCTATTTTCTGAGTGATCACAATCTCTTTTGTTTTCTACTCTCTCCTCACCCTCTCCTCAGCTTCCCCTCTCTCTTTCCTATGTCTCTGCATCTTTTCTTTCTCAAATTTATGTTTTGGCAAGCAGGTATGACTTCACATGTAAGTAAGAAGGGGAGAAAGAACTGAATGTTAGAAATCTGAAATTTCTTGACAAAACACAGCCACCTATGTTGGAGGACATTTTCAAGCTGACAAGACTGTACTGTGATCATTCTAACTGAATATTTAAAAACTGTGGCAAATGTCATTGATGTAAATGCTAAAATAATATACTCTGGATTTATGTAGCACAAATGAAACTCATAATGGCATAAATTCATATAAATAATTACTCATGATTTTTTTAAATTTCTTGCATGAAATTTTCTAGACAACTTGTAATAAATGTGAGGATTTTCAGCTTGACGTAGTCTCAATTGTTTAATTTTGCTTCAATTTCTTTTACTAAAGCTATAACTTTCCCAAAGACATATTTGAAATTGAGGTCAAAGAGTATTTTTCCCACAGTTTCATCTAAGAATTTTATGGCCTCAGGTCTTTTGTTGAGGCCTTTGATCCATTTTGAGGTAACCTTTGTGTATGGTGAAAACAAGTACCTAGTTACTTTTTTTCAGATGTCTTTCTAATTTTTCTCAACACCATTTATTGAATAAGTTTTTCTTCCTCCATTGTATACTCTTGGCATCTTTGTCATTGATAACTGTCTAAATATAGATGAGGCTTTATTTCTGTACTCTCAATATTATTCCACTGATCTTCTGTGTTTCCATAAGCTTCAATAGAGTTTGCTCAATTTCCTTGAAAAATTTCCCTGGAATTTTAGTTGGGAATTACACTGAATCTATACATTGCTTTGAATATAATGACAATTTTAACTATGCTGATTCTTCTAATCCATGAATATGGAATTTTTTTTTTCATTACTTTGTGTATTCTATTTCTTTTGTCAATGTTCTATAATTTTCATTCTAGGAGTCTTTCACCTTCGTTTTTGAGTTTATTCCCAAGTATTAGATCTTTCTTGGATCTTTTGTGAATGTGATTAATTTCTTAATTTATTTCCCTCTATTTCATTATCTGTATATAGGAATACTACTGATTATCCTCTGTTTATTTTATATTCTGCAACTTTGTTGTATTCATTTAATGTTTTAGCAGTATTTTGGTGGCATATTTAGGATTTTCCAGATATAATATCATGTTGTATGCAGTAACTATAGTTTTATTTTTTTAGGTCTTATTTGGATTCCGTTAATGTGCTTTTCTAGCATAGTAACATAACAAAAGATATATATTACAAATCCAAAGCTAACATCATACTCAATGGCAAATAACTAAAAGACTTTCCCCTAAGAATGAAGATGCCACTTTAACCACTATTATTAAACATGTCTCTGGAAGACCTAGTCAGAGCAATAAGGCATGAAGAAGACATTGGAGAGATTCAAATTGGAAAGGAAGAAATAAAACTATAACAATTTGCAGATGGCATGGTATTATATCTAGAAAACTCTAAAGACTCCACAAGAATGCTATTAGAAACAATATATGATCGAAGGAAGCTTACAGAGTATAATATTCATGAAAAAAGAAAAAAACATTTTAATTTGTAAACGATGACCTAGAGGAAAGAAAAATAAAAAAAAAAAATCTCATTTACAACAGCAAAAAAGATGAAATATTTGGTACTAAACTTTAAAAAGGGAATAAAAGACATGTATTGAAATCCACAAGACTGACCAAAGAGAATAAACAAAAAGATAAAGGAATAATCCATGCTCATAGATAGGAAGAAATATTATAGTTAAAATATCTATCTTACCCGAGGCAATATAGAGATTCAATACATATCTTATAAATATCCCAGGGATGTTTATAAAGGAAATTGAACAAACTATACTGAAGCCTTATGAAATCTCAAAAAAATTCATACAGCCAGTTATCATCATAAAAAAGAAACAACTACAGGATCAAATGCCATGTCTTCAAACTCTACCATAGAGTAATTACTAACAAAGGAATATTGTTTTTGAATCAAAAACTGAGAAAAAAGACCAGTGGAATATAACTGAGAGAACAGAAGTAAACCCACACTTAACATGGTAGTTAATATTCAACCAAAGATCCAAAGATCATACAATGGAGACAGGGAAACCTACTCAAGAAATGATGCTGGGAAAATCAGCCAGCCACGAGCAGGGAAAAAGTGATTTAAAAAAATTATTAAAAAATAGGAAAACCGCCCCAGCCAAACACTTCCTTACATCCAGTTCAACGATATTTTTGCAGAAGTGATACTATGACCAAAAAACACCAAAACAAAACAAAGGAAAACTCAACAACATGGTCTACATTAAACAAAAATCTTCCATACTGTAAAAGAAATCATCACTAACAAAATGCAAACCACTGAATGGGAAGAAGATATTTTCACAACATACATCAGACAAGGGCATAATTTCCAAAATATGTAAGTTGCTCATAGACCTCAACAGCACGAAGCAAACAACTCACTCACTAAAAAGGACAAAAGCCCTGAATAACCACCTTTATAGAGAAAATACACAGTTGACCTACAGACATGAAAAAATACTCTACATAACTCATCATCAGAAAAATGTAAATAAAAATCATTATCACCTCACATTAGTGAGAATTATGTATGTTAAATGATGGTAAACAAAGTTTTAAGGATGTAGGGAAAATAATTCTAAATTATTTGTGCAATTGCAGCTTAGATCAACTCTGGAAAATGGTATGGTGATTTCTCAAAAAAATAAAAAGAGGGGGCACTTCTATTTGTTCCAGTAATCTGATACGTTTAGTCGTATACCTTAAGAATTTAAAAACTCCACTCAGAATAATTATATGCACCTCTATGTTCTTATCAACACATTTTGCTATAGCTAAAACATGGAAATACCCTAAATGCCCAACAACAGATGACTGAATAAAGAAGTTTAGTTTATATACTCAATGATATTCTATACAGCTAATAAAAAGACAAAATTGTTCTTTTTGTAGCAACTTGGATGGAGCCAGAGGTGACTATGTCAAGCAAAATAAGACAGATAGAAAATGAACAAAGCATGGTTTCGATCACATGTGTAATATAAAGAATGAAAATAAATTAATAAAAACATTTCAACAAAATACGTTTGTCAAGAATGTGTATCTGTGATTATTGCTGGATGGAAGGAATTGCAAAAGGAAGATGGTGATAAGGTGGTGGCAGAAGACAGTAGAACTCTTGTTCTAAGCACTTGTTTTAAGTGGTTCTAAACTCATGTACTAAGGTTGGGTTCTAAATTCAATATTAGAAAAAATAATAGCAATATTAAAGAAATAACATAATAAGCAAATTAATCAACACTAAGAGAGTCATAACATCTTAAGTAAAGGTAATATAAGGATAACACAATTAGTGAAATTGAGACTGTTTCCAAAAAAACCATCTTCAAATAAATAATAACTAAAATTTTCCCAAAACTGAGGAAGTAACTGAATAGACAACTGGATATGAATGAAACTATCATGATATTTGGTTACCTAAATGCAGAATGAGCTACAAAACACATATTTGTGAAACTATCAAGAGTCTTAGAAAAAAAATGAATGTAGGGATGACTAGAGACTACTAACAGACTTCTCAGAAGAAATCCTACAGGCCAGGATAAAGTGGAATGGCATATTCAAAATGATCAAAGATTAACATTTCCAACCAAGTGTACACTATGCCTCAGAACTCTTTCATATATGAGAGGTAAATACTTTATCAGAAAAACAAAAAACTGAGATTTACCACCACTAGACATTCGTTACAAGAAATTTTGAACTCTCTTTAAAATGATAAAAGAAATTTCTCCAAAAATTGAAAGTGTTGAACATAAAGGTAGAATACAAAAGAAAATAGCAGCATCAAGTCTTCTTATATAAACATTCATATTAAATATATATGGACTGAACTCACCACTCAAAACATACAGAGTAACTGGATGGATCAAGCAATACCCAAACACATTCTGCCTATAAGGGATGCACTAAAGATACAAGTACTAATAGATAATTAAAGTGAGGGAGTGGAAAAAGGACCATGAAGAAAATGTATATTTCAGAAAAATTGTGACTAAAAAAAATTTCCTTATAAGTTTATATAGTAAAAATTAAATTTCTACATTAAATATTGCCATTAAAAATAAAATAAGTAGGTCATACTTAATAATATGTATATTGGAATCAAAATAGCATATTATTGTAAATGTAATACCACTTATTTAAAGACAAAAAAGCAAGAATATTAATTTATTAATGTTATTTTTCTCCTTGAAATCGTTCCAGTCCTTGCATTCAGAATTCAACCATTAAATTACATATTCATTCTAGAAAGCATTTTACTGATTATATCATTATAATTTATTGGATAAATATGCATATATTATATATATAAAATAGGTATATATACACATATATGAAGTTAACTTAATATTTTATCTATTGATTAATAGATTCTATTTTTATCATACACATTTTATATGACAGCATAAATATATATTGTGCTTGCATTTATAATTATTACAAATCAAACTAAATTAAAGAACAATGCCTTTTGAAAAGTAAACATGTCTTTTTCAATTAGATTATGCATCTATAGATGAGTATTACAATTTAAATTAGACATTAGGTCACATCACTTCTGTATTTATTTTTATTTTATAGATATAAGTTTGAGGAAAAGTTCATACAAAGAAGTTGATAAAATTGGAGTAAATTTTGGTATTGCAAATTTATGGATTCTTTGAGCTAATGCTGAATTATATACCATAAGTCTCATTATGAATGTTATTCTGTCTTCTAGTTATTTCCAAGTAGTAAAATGCTTCATTGAGTTTTACCAAATGATTATTTGCTCTGTAACTATTAACTAGTTTTTTACTATTTTTACTATTAATCTAGTAAAATTAAATGAGATCATTAGGAAAATAAAATTTCAAGAACATATTTATAAAATAATTTTAATTGTAAATTATTGAAGGATAATAGCAATTTAACATTTTATAAGATTAATGTATACATCATTATAGGTCAATAAATCAAAATCTGTATATAATACATTAAATACAACATCAACAGTCCAGTTGATGAACAGTCTGCTGTTCACCATATAATTAAATCCTTTTACTCACTTTGCTCACTTTTCTCTCCCCATTCTTTTTTAGTAACCATTTTTGTCCTATAAAATATAAATGTATTTTTGTTTGATTTTGTTGATTTGTTTATATACTATATATTCCACATATTAAGTGAATCATATAACATCTTTCTCTTTCTGGCTTATTTCACTAAGCATAAATCCTTGTAGTAAAGGATTTGTAGTAAAAGTACAAATCCTTGTAGTAAAAGATAAAATCCTTTATCTTATTTTTATAGCTTCATATTTTTTCATTGTGAATATATTATTTGCAATAATATATCACATATTCTTTATTCACTATAAAAATGTGCACTTAGGTCACTTCAACTCTTCGTTAACCTAATAATGTTGCAATCAACACAAAGAGGCATATATCTCTTCAAATTATTGTTTGTATGACATTATGAAATTTGCATTTGCAATTTTCTGAGTAATCTTCATACTACTTCCTAACGTTGAATGAATTTACACTTCCCCTGAACAGTATATGCATTTTTCTGTTCTCCACATTCTCAACAATGTTGCTTCTAGTCTTTTGGATAATAGCCATTCTCACAGATGTGAGAATGTAGGGATGTGTGTGTATATATATATTTTTTTTGCATATAATCTATTTTTAATTAAGCTAAAACTCAATCATTCTAACACCACAGGGTTATATTTTTACTATACCCCTAAGTTTTATATTTTTGTTGTCTTATTCCTTCTAAATGGGGTTTCTTTTCATCTTATAAAAATCCCTTTGTAATTTTTTTAAGTTGGTTTAGCTGTGATTAATTCCTTTCACTTTCATTTTTCTGTCAATATCTTTATTACTTCATCAATTCTAAGTGCTACCCTAAGGAAGAATATTCTTGATTGGAAGCTCTTTTCATTACATGACATTCCCTTCTAGCTTGTTAAGTTTCCAGTGAGATATACACCAACAGTTTGATGGGCAGGCAGGTCATTTGTAACTAGATTTTTTTTCTAGCTGCTTTTGAGATTCTATCTTTATCTTGAGTTTTTGACATTATAGTCATAGTATGTCTTGGTATAGGTTGTTTGGATTTCTTTGTAACAATTTGATCTTATGTCAGGAACTCTGTTTCCTTCCCCATGTTAGGGAAATTCTCAGCTATTATTTGCTCTTAATATTTCTGCCCTTTTTTCCCTTTCTTTTCTCCTTCTGGAACTCCTACAATCTGGATGTTGTTTATTTTGATGTTCTCACATATGTTACTTGTGCTGTTTTCAGTTCTTTTATTTATTTATTTTTTCTCTTTGCTGGTCTGTTTGAATGTTTTCTAGTGCCCTGTTTTCTAACTCACTGATTTGATAGGTCATTTCTTCAGTCAATAATTGAGAAGCTCCTTTGTATTTTTTAGTTCTGCTATTATACTCTACCTCTATGATGTCTGGATAGATCTTATATTTTCTCTTACTTATAGATCTTGATTTTTCATCCACTAGCCTCCTAATTTCACTGATAATCACAATACTACTACTTTGAAATTTATTTGGGTAGTTTACTGAATTCTGTTGCATTGGGGGTTTTCTCTGGGACTTTATTTTGAACAACTTTTGTGATAAATATATCTACTTTTTAATTATTGTTGGTGCACTGTGTTTATTTCTATTAGACTAAAATTATTTATTTTTCTATATTGATGTAATAGTCATGTCAGTATTTCATATTTCAAAGTTTAGACCTGTAATGGGATCTACAACTGCCAGGGCCTAGAGACTTCTGAATGTGTACACACAGACAGGATAACAGCAGATCCACACAACAAAGAGACAGCTGTTTCTCAGACTGCTGAAGTCTTTCTTGTAATTCTCTCTGAGAAAGCTGTGCCAGCAGATTAGAAAACCCATAAACCAAGCTGTGCAGGGAGTTACTGTTTCCTGTAAATTCCACATTCTGACTTCCTGCTGTTCTTCTAGAAGATTGTTGGTAGTCATAAACTGTAACCAGGAGAGAAAACTGTTCTATGGCCTGTTAATGGTGGGCAGGGATTTTGACCTCTGACCATCTTCCAATATGGTTTTTCTCAGTGCAAGCCCTTGTTCCAATATAGAGTCTGCCAGGACCAGCAGCACTTAGGAAAAGGAATCTAGGAAGACACCAAGAGGTATCTTTGTTCATGGAATGCTATTCCTCTTTTTTGACTCCTATTGTTCTCCAAAGAAAGCCCATCTGACTCCCACACTAGAATGTATACATTTCCATTTGGGGTAGATTTTCTAGATGCTGGGCCACTTGATGTGGTGTTGCTTACTTTTATGATGTTAATATTTTATGAACTTTTTATATATTTTGGATGCTAACCTTTTGTTGAACTATCAATCACTTCTGAGTTAATCTTGAAATATATATTTCTAGGAATATTTCCCTTTCTTCTTAGTTATGCAAGTTGTTGCCTTATAGGTGTTCAAGAGTCTCTTATAATACTTTGTATTTATTTAGTACCTATTATAATTTATCCTCTTGCACTTCTGATTTTACTTACTTTTATTTTCTCTCTCCTCTTTGTGAATCTGGATAGTGTATTATCTATTTTGATTGTCTTTACAAAGAGCCAGCTCTTGCTGTCACTGTTTTGAATAATCTTCTTAACTTCTGTTTCATTTATTTCTGTTGTAATTTGTATTATTTCCTTCTTTTGGCTGACTTTTGGTTTTATTATATTTTCTTTCTCTAATTCCTTGAGGAACACATAGGCTTGGGTTTTCTATTTGTTATTCTTGCTTCTTTAGGTAGGCCTGAATTTGTATAAATTTGACATTTTACTACTGCTTTTGTGGTATCCCATAGTTTCTGGTAAAGTGTCTTTTTTAAAATTCTACCTGTGCTTTCCTCGTTGACCAACAATTGTTCAGTAGAGGTTGTTTGTTCTTCACTCCTTTGCATTTTCCTCACTTTGCTTTTTTGGTTGATAACTAGTTTCATGCCATTTTATCCAAAAAGTTATTAGATATTATTTCAATCTTTGTAAATGTATTGAGACTTGCTTTGTGTTCCAAACTAAGGTCTGTATTGGATGGTTTATGAATGATTGAAATGAATGTATAATCTATTATTTATTGGTAGTGATATTATTTATAGATATGAATTAAAAACATCTTATCTAATTTATCATTTAATATCATTATTTCCTTATTGATTTTCTGTCTGGATGATCTCTTCATTAGGGTTATTGGGGTGTTCAAGTCACCAACTCTAACGGCACGTTTGTCAATATTACCCTTTGAGACTTAACGTTGCTTGATATATTGCTTTATATATTGTGTGCTCCTATGTTGGTTGTATATATATATTAATAAGTTATGTCTTCTACTTTATTGATTACTTTATCATTCTGCAATAGCCGTCTTTGTCTTGCTGTCTTTTATGACTGAAGACTATCTGATATAAGTATAGGAGTTATATTTTTCTTAATTTCCATTGTTTTCAAGCATCATTTTCATCTTTTACTATGAATCTGTTTATTTCTATATTCTATATCCTGTCACTTGTGAGTAGAATATAGTCTTATTTTTAATAAATCCATTAGTTTAGTTGTCTTTCATTGGTGAATTTAGTCCATTTACATTAATGATCTTTTTCCTGTACGAGAGCTTACTACTGCCATTTTAATTTCTGTTTTCTGGTTTTTGTCTATTTATTGCCTTATTTTCTATGAATACTCTTTTGTTTGATTTATATAGAAGATCCTCACTCAACATGTGTTGTAAAGGAGGTCTTGTGGTAGCAATGTCCTTCAGCTTTAGTTCATTTTGGAAAACCTTTATATCACTATAAAATGTGAAAGAGACTGCTGCAGGATATCTCATTCTTTGTGGGAACTTTTTATCTTGGATTGTTCTATTCTTTTCTGGCATGCAGAGCTTGCTGTCTGATGATAACCTTATGAGGATGCTTTATATGTTATTTCTTAATATTCCTGGCCATATTTAATATTCTTTCTTTGTCTTGGACTTCTGATTGTTTCATAATTCTGTGTCTCAAAGTAGGTGCCTGCATTTAGCTAACCAGGAAGTTTGTTTGTTTCATTGACATATATTTATTTCCTTCCTTAAGTATGGGATGATTTCAGTAATTATTTCTTTGAAAAATCTCTCTGTTTTAGACTCTCTCTTTACCTTCCAGGATACCTGAGATTTTTTGTTGCGTTCCTTAATGTAGCCAGATGCTCCTGGAGTGTTCAGTTTTTTTCTGTGTTAATTTTTATCTTATTCCATATGATGCATTTCTATATTTCTGTCCTCCAGGTCAATAACATGCACCTCCATTTCATCAGTTCTGCTTTCATAGCTTTCTATTTCATTCTTGATCTCATTTATTAAATTCCTCACATTCTGAATCTGTTATATTTTCATTTATTTCTCTTTCTGCCTTCTGTGCATGTCCTGCATTTTTGAGATTTTTAACTTGTTTTGCTGGCTTCTTTTATGTTGTTTTATCTATTACCCTTGCAATCTTCTAGCAGTTTTCTGTTTTTTGTTGTTGTTTTTTTTTTCTTTTATCTTGCTATTTTGCGATTGATGCTTCGAATTCTTTATCCACTAAAAGGACATAATTATCTATATTTTCAATTCTGTTTTCTTGAGAAGTGTTGTCTCCTTGTGTTTTCATATTATTTTAAAGTCTTGGATATAGTGTTCCATTTCTTTCCATGAGCTCCTGGGAACTGAACTGTGTATCCTTTGTTTTAGCACCAGGCAAACTTGCGTTTTTATAAAAATACTTTCGACATGTGAGGACTTGTGAAGTAATGTTTGCTGAGCTAAACAGGTGGCAGATGGCTACTGGGTGGGGGAAGAGGAATTCAAGGTGGGGTTTGGCAACTTTTGTTCGGAACAAGAAAGTGGTGGCTGATTTTTCTGATGGGCATCAGAGTCAACCTTCATATGTTGAATGCTAGACCTGTGTCTTGGCAGACTATCTGCTCTGGTGTAGGTGCTTTTTACTAGTTTAGCATGGGTTCTGAGGAGTGGGAGAACTGAGAGCAATCCTCTCCATTGTCCTTTTTGCAGAGGTCTCAGCTTGTGTGGAGACTGGGGTCCTATCATAAATTCTCTTCCTTGGCATTCACCCTAGTCAAGCATGCATGCCATCAAATATCATTGTTATCTCTTCCCTAAGATTCAAGGTTGGGTTAGCTGCCTTGTTATCTTACTTCTGACCGACAACTGCCATTTACCAATCTCAGTGACCATAGTCATCATGTATCCCTCTTTATTCACCTTTAGTATTACAGGTGTTTAGAATTCCTCAGAAAATCTTTCTAGTTTTGTCCCTATTGTCCCATGAGGTGCTAAAGTTTCTTAGCTTTACCTCTATATTGTGGGTTTACCTATTTGTGTCACTTCACTGAACAACTGTTAGCTTTTTCTCTTGGAAAAAGAAGAAAAATATCTTTGTTTGCATCCTAGGCTGATCTCTCAAACTGAATCTAATTTTGCATTTGGATTTTTCACAGCTAGAATTTGAGGTATTTTCCCCATATGTTAAATAATTTTGATGATGAAAATAATTAAGTAATTTCTGAAAACCCTTGGTAGACAAAACATATGTATAGGTAAAATCTACTAAAGGTTGTTTATTTGCCCATCCTTATCCTTTCACTTTGTATTCTCTGTCATTACTTGAGCTTATATTTTCATTTTTCTTATTAACATTCCAAAACATTGTTATGATTAGAGACTGGTCTTGTTCTTGATGTTGCTCTCTGTAGTTGTGGTAACTTCTGCTTCTGTTCATCATAATTGGAGTAGACCCATGAATAAACAGATCACTTAAGATAATGCATTTTTAGGAATGTATCTTAAACATAACATGTTGTGTGAGATTCTTTAAATGTTTTTTACTTCATGTTGAGTTGGACATTTATTTCTTTAATGGCATAATGAAGCTTTTAAAATAATGACTGAACCTACTTTGCTTTTGCAAATTTAACCTTCTAGTCACTTGCAAATGCTCCAGGATCTCCAAGCACATTAGCTTTCATTGAACATTACACCACTGCCTTTCCCATCCCCACCCCATTTCTAGATGGCTCATGTTTTTTAGAAAAGAAATCTGTCTTCTTAGTCAGTGCCCATTTAAATACTATACCTTCTTTAAATTTGTTCTCCTTGTGTCCTATGTCTGTACCCTACTTATTGCTCACTCTGAACTTTGTTACATGCCTTTCTGAAGTGGACTCTTCCTTGAAATTGTTCCTGCATTCTTAGCACTTGTTGATATTGTACTCATTTTTCTGTGCTTAATTCCAATTTTAAATTCCTCATTTACTCTTTAAGTCTCCCTCCTTTCTTCCTCCCTTCATTTCTTTCTTTTCAGAGTATTCCAGATTTACTCAATTTTATGAAAATTGGTATCATTATATTCATACTACAGATGCACTGTCTGGAATTATACTTATTTGCTGCTATTTATATTTTTTTTCACAAATTGCATTTTAAACCTCTCAAAAGTTGATCTATAATTTGACTCCACCAAATTGTGTTAAAATTTATTAGTGAATGACCTGTAATAAGTAATCAATAAATACATATTGTATAATTCATCTTTGGCATAACAGATACTAAAAGAGTAAACATAAATAATTTGTGTTCGAATTCACTACTTTGTTAATAAGGTTAATTCCACATCTAAATCTTACTATTATATTTAAATTGAAATATGTCATCTTCTCTTTTGCAATAAGTGTTTACTTTCTACATTTCTTTGAATTTTATTGTGCAATATATTACAAATTGGATATTTTATATCACATTCAAAATGTCATTAGATTATTAGAAGAAATGAAAAAAATCAAAATTTATACTCAAAGGATAAAAAAGCCATGTGTTAACAAAAAAAACCACAATCTTTAAATCTCTTAGTTATCAATTCTATACAAGGCACTTTTCAGGAAGGAATACTTCATAAAAACTATGTATCAGAAAGTAACTTTAGTTCCTTCACTGTTAGGTAGCGATAACTAGAAATATGTCTCAGAATAAATTTCATCTAATCTATTTTTTCTTATATATTTATTTCTTCTGTTTGACTGTCAAATATCCTCCTGGGCACCTACTAAATCTGTTATTCTTACTCATAATATCACTGATATCTTTCTGGTTTTTATTTTCTTCTCACTGAAAAGTCATGGCAAAGAGTCAATGCATATTGAAGGAACAATGATGACTGATAAAATCTTTATACCTGCTTTACATTTAAGTTACATTTACAAACTCTTTGTAGTCTACTGTTAGTGTCTATTCAACTGCAAAGTCACAGAGGGTCCTCTGAGAAAACACATAGCCAAGTGTTTAAACTATTTGCATATTTATGCTACAGTTAAATTTTTGACTGTGCAATTACCAAATTTTTTGAACAAAACTGCTTCAATTATGAAATCTTGTGAAAATAATTGGAATTGGAATGTTTTGAGTTTCAGGAAAAATGACTGGAAATGTATTTTACCTTTACAAATTCTGTACAGGTTTCAATAATCAATTATGATCAAATGACTTGTATTTCTATTCTCCAAGGACATTTCTATGAATAGCAGGCTCAGTGTAGGTTCTCTTACCTGGATTCAATGTTCCCAATAGAGTTATTTACTCAATATATAACTTACTGTCTATTAGGTGAAAGTCTTATTAACTGCATATTAGATTTGACTATTAATATCAAAAAAAAAATTGGACTTGCATTGTTTTTTGCTCAAACTGTTCTCTCCTGTATACTTACACTTGATATGATAATTTGTTAATGACTAAGATTCCTATCAGTTGATTTCTAAGTGTCAACATTTTTACTTTCCTTTAATGAAACAAATTGTATGCCTCAGAAAAATATTTCCCATGTGAAAGATTACTCAAGTATATTATGTATCTGTACATCAATGACTCCTCTGGTTTAAATTGAAATCACAATATTTTTGAAAATGAAATACATGTTTTTACTATAAAGCGGTTGAATAGCTCAGCCATAATGGATCAGTAATGAGTCATTACTGACTAAGGTGAAGAAAACAATTTCTGTGGAGTAATAAATAGCTTTGTGGCACATGCAGCATTCAGTAAGAACCAAATGTTAATGGGAATCTAGGTGCCAAGACTTTCTGTGAGTTTATAAACTATTCAGAACACAAATAATTTATATCTTATAGTAGAGAATAAAGCCACATTTTTAAATTCCCATTTCTTATTAAGCCTAAATGACTTAGGTGTTAAGAGAACAATATATACAGTTAAGAAAATTGTGTAAAATACTGATTACTCACATTTCTTTTTAAAGACAGACATATTCATATTTAAAACAGTTGCCAGAAGTGCTTCTCATTTCATTGAAACTGTTTTTTTTTTTCTCGAAAGGTTAAGCAGAGACCTCTAATGCTGTGACAAGGCCACGTGTGGCTCACTCTAAAATGTGCTTAGTATACTCATGGAATATTTCTTAAGAGCAAGAGTACTTTGAAAATGAGTTTTCAACCGGTAGAGCAAGAATTCTGTTTAGTTAAAAAGGATATAAGCTGTGGAACTGGAGCAGGATTATGGAGGGTCCTGCTATGCCAGGCATTGCATTTTATTTTCTGGACAACAGAGACTCTAAGGAGGCTCAAAGAGAAAGAGGTGACAGACACCACCCAGGAAACAGAAAGGCACTCAGGACACAGAGAAACATCTATTTACTAAGATATTTGATATCTTAATACAAAATATTTGATGTTCACTAATATTGCTTAGAATGATACAATAGTTAGATATCATCCCTGTTTGAATGAATGAATTCTTCGACAGGTCTGCCAAAATTTGTGCAATAGAATTTTGTTAGTGCTGATTTACCACAAGAAACTATCACCAGATGTCTTCAATGAGACAGATGCCTTTTATTTTAGACATTCTTTTTTCTTCTGCTCACCTAGTAGAATATGAATGCTTGGGCTGCTATGTGGAAGCTTTATAGAGGTAGCAAGTTGCAGTGTAGAAATTCAGCACATACTATATTTCATACTACCAATTTTTTTTGTATCTTTCTTGAATGAGTACACCTTGGTGGTCTAGAGAATAAGCCTGCAATCTCCAGTCAGCACAAGCTGAGTATATCCAAAGACCTAGGTTCATGTACTGGGCTGGGGGAACAGCCAAAATGAACAACTAAATTTAAAAAAAAAAAAAAAAAAAAAAAAAAATATATATATATATATATATATATATATAATGATGTGTCTTCCTCTCCCATGTTGCCTTCCTATTTACCTCCATTATTGCTTTCATCTTTACTTAAAAAAAAAACAACAACAAAAGCAAACAAACAAAAAAATACCCTCTCCTGGAAAATAACATGACACTTTAGAGAACTTGGTAAAAGGGTTACAAAGCCAAGTGAAGTCTTAGGAATGATTAGAGGACTGCTCATTTATAGGGAAAAAGAAGGGTGAAAAAACAGCCTTGTAATGTGACCTTCATAATTTTTTAAAAATAAAACTTTCACTGTATAATCTAATAAAATCTATTACATGAGGTATAGTGCAACAAGGCTAAGGAACAGAAGGTTGTTCAAGGGAACTAGGTGTTCTGGAGGAGATGCTCTTTAAGTGAAAGCAAGTGAGACTCAAATAGTTCGTTAAATATTCTGTAAAGTCAGTTGCAAAGACAGCTTGTCCCAGTATGGAACCTCACAATACGTTTTGTTAGCTTTGGGGCACTGAGAACGTTTCTTAACCTATGAGTCACTGTTCCCTCATCTATAATACAGAGATACTTTTCTTTAGTCAATTGCTGTGAACAGTTTGTGAAATGAAATGATACGTATTTGAAATTTGGCACAATTACAAGCTAAAAGAAAATATATGTACTAAATACATGCTAGTCCATAACTCTTGCTATTTTTGCATAAAGACAGAAAATGAAAAAGATATTTTCAGAATTTTAGCAGCTGCTATAGATCTTTTAGTAAAGTGGATGTTTCATAAATATTTTTGATGTATCATCAATGAGTGCTATCACAAAAATAATTTCTTTCTTGACATTTTCTTTACTGATTCAGTGTGATTCATACACAATATCATTATATAATATATATATGATAAATTTTTAATTTTCTTCACTTTATAACTACAAAGTTTATAACAAAGCATTGTATAGTATAACATGACTGTAGTATAAGAGTATAAATAATCTACGTACTTAAAGTACAGCACTCAGCAATATTTAGCATTTGTCATATGTTATACAAATCAATATGTTATAGAATACCATGAAATATAAAACATTATCTCAGTCCAGAAGAGTATGCGTTTTATTTAGCAAGACATTATTTATTCACTTATGTATGAATTCACTCAATCAATCCACAAACACTACTGGACCTTTCAATGTACCATGCACATTCTGGGTGTTAAAATGACAACAATAACAGATGATTGTTCTTTTATGGTGTTTCTGGTCCTGTGAATGAGATATGCATGTAAATAATTAAAATGAAATGTGGTAAGTATTATGAAAGTAAGATGGAAACTTTTTCATGAAGCTGACTGTTATAGGTCATTAAGATTATTTAAACATTACTGGTAATGAGTTTAGTAGAAGTTCACAGAAAAGAAAGTTAAGGCCTTCCTTCAGAGTATTCTGTGACCTAAACAATGCATTAGAGTAAATGATATAAATATAATTGCACATTACTTGAAAACAGAAATCTTCCCACATGAAATGAATATATAATAGATCCTAGAGAAGAGGTATTGGGAGAGAATAGGGTGGAGAGGATTAATTTGAGGTAAAAGAAAAGCTGAAATTGTGGTGAACTTACTATACTGTATTTGGATGTTGAGCTGTAATCATGTACACTTTATTCAATGTTATAATGTAATGTCCCTTCAATAAAATAAAAAGACCACTTGTGATACTTAAAAAAAAAAAAATAACAAGCTTAAATAATGATACTGTTTAAGAAGAAACAGGCCATTTGATAACATGATCTCATTTTTTTAAGTTCAACTGTCTATTTTGATTATCCGCCAATTATTCAGTTATACATCTTCTTGTGTTCTTCCATAACTCATACAATCTTTGTGGGAACAATTTTCAATGTTATTTGAATGAACTTTTTATTACTCATTATTGAGAACACTTTCTTGTACTGAGTGACTCATATTGGTCTCCTTCCCTCTAGATGAAGACTTGAGTGAGAGTTGCTCACTTTCGGCTTCTTATATATTTATAAATAGAAAATATTTTTCTTGTCAACTCACTTATTTATCCTAGTTCTGTCTATAGTTATATTGACTATTTAATACATTATTCATTAGGCAGCTCTTAAAAATTATTATCATTATTGTATTCACAAAAGTATTTTTATTATTAAGAGGAAAGTAGTCTTATTAGGATGAAGGCAAGCAGGCAGCAGGCAGAAAGGAAGGAAACGAGAGGAGGAAGAAGCACTTTATTTACATACCTGTGTTTAGTTGTGTGATGAACTTGTGTCCATGGACTATGTGTTGACTGGGCTCCAGGAGCAGCCTCCAGAACCTCCAGGGTGTATCAAAGTCTTCTCTTTTCAGACTAATCGTGCATAATTTCTTTAACTGTATCTACATGGTACATTCTACATCTGTGGTCATTTCTTGAAGATAAATGAAAATGCAAGTGATATTCTTCTCTAGGGATGAGTTGAAATTATTTTTTTCTATAAATCAGCAAGCATTTATTAAATATAGGCTGTACTTCTGATGATATATTAAACAAAAGTATCACCAACCATCTTGGAATTTCAAAAGGTAAAATATGGTGATAACATCTCTGGGCTTCTTATAGAGATTCTAACAAATTAACCAATGTGGCTTCTTGTTACTCATGATGTATACTTTCAATATTATGATCATTGACTAGCTGAATAATGGCAGTATTGTTGTGGTCATTGCCATATTTAGATTAGAAATAAAATCAGAAAACTTTAATAAAATACCACATTAAATAAACAATATTGTCATCATTTTAAACACAAGAAACTGAGAGTAGTAGACCTTAAATGCTTAATGCATATTATAAATAAATGATGATCTTAAGACCTAGGGGGTGTCTGAACACATTTGCTGATAACTCTCTAGATAAGGGGTCAATAGTAAGCCTTGGACTCCAGTTTTTTTCTTCATTCTCCCTATTCTTCATATTACTGCTGTAATTCTGCATTTTCTATTATAACTACCTGGCTTTTTAAGGTAAAATTTTAGTACTATTGAGCAATTAGTGATTTTTTTTTGTCATAGTGGTAGATTTATTAGGAAGAATGGCCAAACATTTCAAGTCAGAATCCTCCTCCCCCTAAAATATCAATAAGGCAGCATCAAATAGCTAAAGTTTTCCTGAGACCTGTCACCGTCACCCCTTCTTCATCTCTTCTATTGGGTCTTCCAACTCCCTTGCAGGAGCTCAGCTAAACCTGTGTGGGTCAGAGTCCCAGGCACAGAGTCTCTGCCTTCAGGAGAGCATTTGCTGGCTGGACAGGAAAGAGAAGACAATCCACCTGGGACAAGCGGCACCTGGGTCAGAGATCCTTAAAAAGCAGAGGCCTGGATCTGTGATCTCCTGGCCATTGGCCCTGGGAAGAGACTTCTGGGGAAACAGGAATAATTGTTAAAATGAGAAAGCAATATATAGTACAGTAATACCTCTGGAAAGTAAAGTGATAAAGGGTAGAATTTGGAAAATCAGTTATGCTCAGTATCTAACGTGAAAGCCTAGATTGAGTGTGGACTTTAGAATCAGGACGACACTTTGTTTTGGACACATATTCAATGTCCTAAGAAAACCATGTCTCTGTCCTATTTTTCCTTCCAGATTTCATTGTCTGACTCCTTGGTGATGATATCTACAACTGATTCTTGTAGTATTATTGAGGAAACAGTGATTTTTTTTTATGATAGTGGTAGATTTATTAGGAAGAATAAAGCTTCAATTCGAATGTATCCATGTTGCCTCTGTAGAACTAGATTTTCTCTTCTGTAAAATGAGCAGTTTGATTGCATTCTCAAGTCTGCCTAAGCTCTAAAATTCTCATTCCATGTGTCTGTTTATCATTAAAATAGCTGAAAATATCAGAGGTAAACTTTCTCTTTGGTAACTGCATGCTGTTTTCTTATATTGTAAATACATTTAATACCAATATTACACAACAACAATAAAGATAATTTCTAGTTGAATCAGTTATCTTAATCTTCATCCTGACTGAGATACAACAGTGTGTGTATAATTTAGAGTAGCATGAAAAAGCCACAGGGGGAGGAGAAAGGCCAACATGACCTTGTGATGAGGAGCACAGCAATTGTTCTTCTCACATGAAAGAGAAAAATAAGGACCAATAAACACCACTTTATAGAGTAATAGACACCAAAGAAAAGAAAGGAGGACCATTGGTAAATAATGGGGTCACTGCTGTTATCTCTTGCCGTTCTTTATTTTCTTCATGACATGAATGTAGCCTCATAAATTATTTTCTAAGCTAAAAGTGTTTTTCTTTGAAAAGAGATTCATCATCTATGATTCTGGTTCTCTCCACTAAAATGAATGGAATCAATTGCATACCCTGTAATAATGCCGAATGAAAATTACCTTGTTGAGACTATAACCCTTTTCAAATAGCATAATAATTGAAATGCTATGCTGCTACATGACAATTGTGAGAATCTTTCTTTCCCTTCTGTTTCTTATGAGACCTCAAAATCTCTCAGTGATACACTTTTAAAAAAGCCTAACACCTACAGTTTCATTTTCTTTCTCTTTAGCGTGGCAAGATATCTCAATTGTGAAATCCTCAGGAGCAATATACTGTGATTATCTGACAATTAAAATTATGTGTTTTTGATAACTTTTACATAAAACATTACAAATATGTATATGATTATAAATATAGGCATTAAAACATAAAGCATAAATACATAATGCATGCATACATATGCCTATACATATGCACACTAAAATCAAATATAGTTGTCCAATGCTTTCTAAATTCTTCACACAGAAACAGGTTTAATCTCATGATTCACAATAAACCTCTAGAGTATTATTATAACAAGTTCATTATTAGGTATATAAAGGCACCAAGAAATAAAGTGAGGTGATGTCACACAGTAAATTGATAGAGGAATCAGATATATAGAGTGATGGTGGAGGCAGATATATTGCTCTTATATCTCTATATTTCTCTGTATTTCATATGTCTGCATACTGAATATCATATCTTATCTACTGTGTATATACTATGACATTAATAAAGTTAACCAAATCTAATGTAAAATTAGTATTACATTGAATAGCTTTAAGTTGGATAATGAAGGTGTTAAGAATGGTGGTGGCTACTAATGCCTATTAAAACTTAAAATTTGAAAACTAAATATTAACCATGTCATTTTCTTCTCAAATACATCAACCATTTTCTAAATCATGATATGTTTATGGGAGGAAGCAATAAACTACTAATAAAGTATTTTATTATATCTAGCATATCTGAGGATCCCAGCAGGGGGTAAAATACAATTCATAATTCTCACAAATTTTATTCTGTCTTATTTCACTTTTCTTAGAGGGAGATGGAGCATGTGTTAACATGATGAGAGGAAGTTACAATCTTCAAAAACTAGGACAATGAGAAGAGTGATAAGGAAAAGTAAGGTTTCAAGTATATTCTTGCAGTCATTTCAAATGGAAATTAATCTAGATTTTTTCCTGTATCAAGAATATAACAGGTGCTAGTAAAATTACAGTGTGTAAGCATACAAAAGAGATTCAATATTTTATCTCATTTAATATATTTATTATCATAACATTTTATCTCCTAGGGCCTCACAAAAGAAGTAACTCATTTCTAATGGAAACTCTCAAATATCCTCAAATACCTTGGGGTGAGTCCATCTCTACACTTTGCTGATTCAGTAGTTAGCCAGAATATAGCAAAGATCAATTAAAAATATAATCTCTCGATGTGATTGTAATGCATATTCAAAGCTCAGAATCACTTTAGTCTCACTTTGCTTAGATGTTGTTATCATATTTAGCAGCGAGAATGCAAGGTCAAGAAATTTGAATTTACCATTAGGAAAAACAGAAGACTGGAGAAAGTGGCAACTATTTGTCAACAACATAGGCTATGTGATGTTGCACAATGTCAACTCTGCTGTCTCTTGAATATCATTTTATGTTCTCCAACTGCCTGACTGTAGAACTACTCCAATTCTCAATTCATCAAACTTACTAACTGCTTTCACAGGAATTTCAATAATTACATCCATTGCCTAGAAAAACTTCTCCACTCCTTACCTGACTAGTATAGTAGAATTTTACTATTGCAAACTTTAGCTAAAAGGGAACCACTTGAATTATCTTCCTTGCATAGTTCCCAATGAGTAGCAGACACAAGATATATTTGAAAAGAAGAGTAGCAATCAACATATTATTTTCACATTCAAGTAGTTGATGTCATAGGACTATGTTCAGGTACTGTTGCAGTTCCCATAGGGTTTAGTTTTTTTTTCCTCAGTCATATTGTTATCCAGGAGAAGCAGTGGGGCATATAAATCCTTTTCAAAAAAATAACTGAAGTAACATTGCAGCATAATATTATCCAGGTTTACAGAACTCCTTTAGCAACTACTAGAACTACCTTAGACTTCCTCAACTCCTATACTCATGAATGTGTAATTCCATGTCAAGATTTTCAGTGCTTCACCAAAGTGACTTGAATCATCGATGTATGTATAGAGGTGATGAGTAACTCCAGATGCCAGATTCTAATCTATTCTGATTTGTCCTTGCTCTCCTTATTTCACATGCATCTTGCATCTTCATGCCTTTCTGCCCTGCTGACTTCAGCCTCCAGTGTCAGATGAAGAGACTTATACAGACTTCTATTTAATTAGCTCACACATAGCATGAACTCTAATTCCTGTAAGAAATTCCTCATATATCACTCTCTGTGATTTTTGTTTCTCCATTGGAATCCTGACTGATCAGGCTGTGTTTTTGTTTTCCCACATATCAACTTAAACATCCCTCCTTGGAGGGTCTTGCCTTCCTTAGCTCCTCTAGTTTTGTTTTATCCCATAATCTTGTTTCTTTTATTCCAAGTCCTTATCAGCTGTTTACTTATATTATCAAACTACTTGTCATTTATCCTCATCAGTCTATATACTCTTTAGGATAAAATATTGTATCTGTGTTTTTTGTCACTCCCATCTCTCAGATGTATCACAGTTACTGGTACATATCAAACATTAAATATATATTTATATGTACATGAATGAATGAAAATGAATTTTCACATTTAAGAAAAGCATCCTGGTGGACTATAAATAAAGAATTCTGACTGACCAGATAGGGGACTATTAAACTGATAAAATCTTTACAAAAGACAAAATGAAAAAAATGAAGTTGAATGACATGAGGCACAAAAAAGGATAGGATAATATTGCTCTTGAATGGAGAAAAAGAAATTACTAAATGAAGGAAGATTCCAAATGAGAGATTCCTCTTAAGCAACCAGAAAAATGATTCAAGATGACCAAATTTTAGAGATTGAGATATTGAATTTGAAGTTTTCAATACAGATGCAAATTTCTGGATAAAATTCAAGAATGGCGACACTTTAATTTGGATGTATCGGATGGTACTATTATTTTGTCTTGATGGTAGTTAGAATTACTCAGGAAGACTGTAGAAGTGAATTCAGAGGAGAACCCCAGAAAAATTAAACAGTTATGATGTAAGTGGGCAAGGACAAATATAAAACTTAAGAGATAAGAAATTTTTTCCCATGCTTTGAGTGTAAAGTGAAAACTTTTCAGTTTAGCAAATTGCATTAAATTAAGAACAGGCAGATAATTACACACTTAATTCCTTCAAACAAGTAGTCATAGAATCCTGCCAACAACACTATGGGTATTAAGCATTCTGTGTTTTCTGTCATTTTTCTTAGCCCTTATACTTAAATATTCATTGTTATGTTCTAAACTTTCTTCAGTAAGTTCAAATCCAACTGGAAAAACTTTATTTTCTGTAACAATAGTTCTCAAATACGGGAATTTTTTTCCCCAAGAGTACATTTCACAATGTTTGGAGATTTTTTTTACTGGCATACTGGTAAGTCAAGTCAGGATGACGCTAAGCATCCTACAATACACAGGTCAGAAGCACCCCCCACCCCATGTAAGGTCTGTCCATCCCCAAATGACGAAGCTTGAAATCACTGATGTAGACATACATTTTGCAAACATATGTGTTTAGAACACAAATTGTGCAATTCCCATAAAATATTAATAAATTTTGTGCCTGTCTGTATACAGGTGTTTATAAGTACACATACATAAACAACTACGTGGTCAAATTGATTGTTAAACAATTTAAATAGGCTTATTTGCTTGAATATGCCTAAGGATATTGGACATATTGATGAACCTTTTAAATTTCTTAAGTGGTATTCTCCATGCCTTGTTTACCAAACTTAATTGATCTTGGAGTTTATTTCTGATGAAACATGTTGAGGAACTATTGTTCTGTATGAAAACTTCGGGAAACTCTAATTTAGAGTCTTGGAAGGGGATGTTAAACTGTAAGAAACAAAATATAGGAGTATAAAAATGTTTATTTAGGCACTTCCTGGTGTACTAGCAGTTAGGTTCACTGACTGTGGCTGAGTGTGATTTGTATACATCTCAAGGACTGATACTCACCTTATGGGGCTGGGAGGCGCAACAAAGATGAACAATTAAAATTTTTTAAAAAATTGATTCTCCTTCCTCCTCTCTTGCTGCTTGCTGGTCTCTGCTCACTCTCAGTCTTGTCTGAACTTTTCTTTCAAAAAATAGTTTCAAACAGCTGAGCATAATAGTTTATACACAGGTAGGCATATAGACATTTCATCTCATTTCAAGTCTTTTTGTTTATTATGCCAGGTGAGAGCTGTTGGTTGTGCAGAACTATATCCTGTGGCCAGGTTATTTATTTGATTTTGAAGAAATAAATATGTATGTGTATATATATATATATATGTATCTAATATTTGTAGAAAAATAGAAATTGAACTTTGTATCAAAACACAAAAGGTCTTGAATAGCCAAAACTACATGGAGAAAAAAAGGACCGTAGACAAATGACACTATTTAACTTCAAATTATACTACAGAGTAATTGTCATCAAAACAGTATGGTATCAGAAAAAAATCATTAATCAGTGGAATAAAATTAGAAAAGCAGGAATAAAAACACACTTATATGGGTGGTTTATATATGACAAAGGAGCCAAGAGCATAGAGTGAAGGACAGAAATCTATTCAGCAAATGATTTTGGGATATTGGATAGCTATCTGCAAAAAAAAATAAATAAATAAAACAAAACAAAAAACAGGCAAACTAGATTACTCATTATCACTATACACAAAAATTAATTAAAAATGGACCAAAGACTTGGTAATAAGACCAAACCCATAAAATACATAGAAGCAAATGTAGGAGAAACTTTCCATGACATCAACCTCAAAGATAACTTTAAAAGGAATGAGTTAAGGAGGTGGTGGTTAAGGACACAGAGACCATATTGGTGGTCATGGAGTGAAATACACAGACTTAGGTGCAAATTCAATATCCTAAAAAGCATATAACAATTTAAAGTAATAGAATAATTAAAAAAAGAACCCTATGGGAACTGCAACAGTACCTATGACATCAACTACTTGAATGTGAAAATAATATGTTGATTGCTACTCTTCTCCTTTTCAAATATATCTTGTGTCTGCTACTCATTTGGAACTATGCAAGGAAGATAATTCAAGTGGTTCCCTTTTAGCTAAAGTTTGCAATAGTAAAATTCTACTATACTAGTCAGGTAAGGAGTGGAGAAGTTTTTCTAGGCAATGGATGTAATTTATTTGAAATTCCTGTGAAAGTAGTTAGTTTCTTGGGAGGAGTTAGGGAGGAAAGAAAGATAGAACAAGGTGGTTGTGGCATGGGACACTAGAACCTAGAGGTGAGTGTGATGCATAATACATACATATTGAGATTCAAATTCAATATTAAAATTCATATAACAATATCAAATTAATAAAACAATATTTAAAATTTATTTTGGATTAAATTTTGTTTGGAAGATAATGCTTAAGAGTCAACACTTAATAAATACTTTCTGTTTGTTAAGGAGAGGTACAAGTAGGAATGAAGGCAGGCAGAGACAAGCAGGCAGGAAGAAAGAGGAAGAAGAAACATTTTTATTCTTTTATGTATTCATCTTGATTGTTCCCCAGAATCAGGGTCTTTGGGAATTGTGTGGACTGCAACTGGTGAACTTAACTCCTAAGTCACCTGCACCAACAGATAAATGCTTTCTAAATGCAGTAATAATCCATTCTCAGTCATGCATTCTATTTTCCACTTACCTTTCATGTGTTTTGAAATTTTTTACCAGATCATAGATAATAATGAATTTACTTGACAACCAATCATATGGGTATAAATGAAAGACTAACATTCAATCTTTCTCTTTGTCAAACCAATTTTTTTCTTTAAATCTTTTCTTAGCATATAACTTACACTCAAATATCCATTTCAATGTCTTTTCTTTATGTTTAGTTCCTTTTAACATTTCTTTCCCTGGAAATTAACCTCATCTATCTGGAATACACTAATATATGGAATGCTATTCTCTCACTATGAAAATTAATTTATTATCTATCAGTGGAGAAGTAGGGCTATGCTGGTTAGTGAATTGCAATAATGAGAAGAATACAATGTTTGAATATTGGAGATCACAGAAACTTCACCAAAAGAGGCAAATAATTCATTGTCTTTAAATTTTCAGTATTATAGGCATTGGGAGAGAGCAGAGGGATATATAAATTTGTCTTATAAAGCCAGAGAAGACCTTCTGGATGAGGTAATATGTAAATTGAATTTTTAAAGAGGACTGATAAATTTTCAGACAGAAAAGAGAGTGAGATTAAGAAAAACATGCAGGAGCAGTTCTATGAGCCAAACGCCATGGAACCAATTGAATTAACTGTCCATCTGTGAATCATCATGAGGTAACTCCAAAGGATGCTTAAGATGGAAGACTGCTTTCTCTAGATATCTATAAGTTTTCCTTCCTCCCATCCACTGGTTGCAAATTTTACCACTGCAGTTATTCTTAAAATTGCCATGTCAGCTAAAAATTGTATTATAATTTTATGATTAATGAAACAGTTCATAAACAGATGAAATAGAACAAAAGAAAATTATTTATATAAAACACTATTTGAATATTTTGGAAAGGAATAAGATGAGACTGAATACATTGCTGTAAATACATGAACAATGCTAAATATATTCTAAAAATGAAATATTTTCTGTAAGGAATTTTTGGTTAGAATTTTTACTTTAATTCCTATTTTACTTCATTAATACAAATATAATTACATATTGATCAAGTTATTCCATATTCAATTCCAGTCTGAGACCACTATAAATAAATACATTCAATTCTACATGAGAACATTTTTGTTTTAATTTATAGTATAAAGTTTAATATTGAATATATTTTATTATTATTCACTTTCTACTTTTAATAAACGTCTAGAAATTTGTATCTTTTCAGACAAGATAATTTCTAAAAATCAACACAAGTATCAAATCTGTGGTGTAGACAGTAATTGTTGTTTAAAAAAAAGAGCAGTATTTTTTTTCTACTCCTCTTATTTGATTTGCATTGTCATTAGAGTATAAAATGATGTTTAAGTATATTTGAAGTAAACATTTATTGCTATTAGGGAGAAAAAGGAATATTAAGGACAGTAAGATTAGTTTTTTTTCTTCAAAGTGAGGCACAAATAAACTCCAGTAGCCACCAAAATTACTCAAAATGGAATTTATTTAGTACATACAAATGTTGATTTGTGTTGATGCACACCTCAATCCTATATAATGTTATAATGCAATGCTATTTCAATAAAATGGTAACAAATAAATAAATGTGCCATTATGTGCAAAAGGACATTCTGTTTCTCACTTGTTGAAAGAAAATGTATTCTTTCACTCAATCAATTTATTTGCCAATCATTGTTCAGTTTACCCAGGCTATTCAGAAAAGGTTCTCAACTAGACTCTGGAAGGCACAAAAACCAGAAAATAACAATTCTGTGTTATAAGTGACTGCTATTTTTATAAACATTACACTAGTGTAGTTTCCAATTGGTGCTTCAACAAATTACCATAAATGTGTGACTTAAAACAAATTTACTATTTTATCATAAATATTCGTAAGTCAGAATATGTCTCACTGGGGTGAAAAAAACAAGATTAATGAGTGGCTATGTATGATTTTCAAAAAGTTTAGTAAGAAGATAAGAGTAGAGAGATAGCTACAGGTTGCTAAAGATTGAAGGAAGAATTTTGCTATGCATTTTTGTTTGTTTGGTTGGGAGAATGTTAGGTATATTGACTCTTAAATGAAAGTGACTTGTGGAGAGAACAAGCCTAAAAGAAACTAATGCAAAAGGAGGAAGCTGGTGAGGAAATAATACACTACAGATTACAGAAAACAGGGAAATAATCAGAAATTTAATTTTGAGTTAAAAAGCCCTCTACAGTTACCATTAATCAAATATTTATAAAAGTACATTTTATTATTGATTCAATATATGAACTACTTTTGTTCTTACAACTCTAGTAGATGAGACAGACATTGTAAAAGGATTACAAAAGTGTAAGATTATATATATTTATCCTAGATTTATGGAGCAAGAAACAGAAATGTAAGATTTTTTTTTAAATTTTTGATTCAACAGCATGAATATAGAATTGTTAAAGGAATGCCAATTTTCAAACAGCTAAAAATTAGAAAATATTTGAGTCAGAAAGTGTAATATTAGAATTAAATACCCATAGTGAAGGTTTAAGGGTAATATCAAGGTTTAGGTTTTAGCCATGAATATAAATAAGCTGCACCTGCTTTTTAACACCAGTTCTTTTTTTTTCAGCTGTGTGAATTCAAAAAAGGGACACATATACTTATTAAGTTCTTAGTTTCTTATTTGTAAAATTTGGATAACAAAAACCTGTTCCCAAAATGTGTTTGCATTTAAACTAATATGTAAAATGTGTGGAAAATATTTAGAACAAGATGAGTTCTTTATAATATTTTTGTAATATAAAATACACAGATTTCCTTATTATTTGCAGTATAATGTATCCTTACTTAGGAAAGATTTTTATAGCACACAGCAGAATAAAATAATAAAACAAAATTTATTACTCATTTCTCTTGAAAATTTTTCTCTGCAGGATAAGAAAATAGTCACTGTACTTGTTATCATCTTAATAGCAACATCTCAAGTGAACTAAAATTCTTATGGCTGTACCTAATAATACCTAAAAGTATTATCTACCTGTTGGTAAACTTTTATATATTTAAATATATACACATATTGACTTTGCTAGTCTATTTTTATTATTATTATAATTAGTATTGCAATTGATAACACCAATGCCATTTTCAGAGTTAAAAAATTACTTTGAAACCGACATTAAGCAACATCTCCACATATGAACAGGGTCCTCTGTGAAGAAAACAACAGCAACAACAAATCACTGTTGAACAAGATACCATTTCTAAATTATTTGCTAAAGGTATTGTCTCATTTGATTACCATGATATACCTGTAAACTAGACATTAAGCTGAGGGGAAAATAACTGGAAACCCAAGGCATTTGCGTGCTATAACAAGGCAATTAACTAGTACGTACTGCATTTAAATTCCGTATCTGGGAATTTCACTATCTGATTTAGTTTCTATTAGATTAATATTTATTTCAAATAGAATGTGTGCTACATGTGGTGGAAGTATATTATAGTTTAGACAAGTGAAATTCTACTTCATTTTTAGGAATGATTTTCTAGTAAAATTTAGGTATCATCAAATATTCTTCAGGGAAATAAAACACTCTGTGTTGGAAACACATGGCTAACGCATCCAGATAGTTTCTTGTAAGTGTTACAAAAATTAGGGAAGTTGAAAATAATATTTTTAGAAGTGCACTTGTGACAGATCATATTTCAAAAGACTAGAAAGTGGTTGTCATAACATACTTACCAGAAAGGCATTAAGTGACGACAAGTACAGGAACAGAAAATTGGTTAGCTTAGCATAAATTATGGAGCAAACTACATTAAAAAACCAAGTATGGAGTGTAAATGCTTACAAAGACATGAAACATCCAAACATAAAAATAAAATTACTTGTTTCAATAACTTATTTTTTATCATTTTAAGACAATTTTCTGTCACTTGTGGAATATACATTGATTTGCCTTTCTATTTATACTAGTTTTCCCATTTAATACTTTTGTAGTTTTTGTAGTACTTGGTACATTTGCAATTTTCAAAAGAGTGAATGTGCTTGTGGCTGACAATAAAGCAATCTTTTTTTCACCACAACTTTTTCCAAATAACTTTTTCAATACAAGTTGAGGTCTAAATAAAAAGATTCAGTCTCCCACAGATGAGAAGGAACTTCTCTTCCAGATTATCTTATTCTGGAACGTGGGTCTTCTTCCATCAAACTCTAATTGAAATACCTACTATTTTTTAATATCAAGCCTGCTGACTGCAACTCTTCAGAATCCTTCTTTATTTTCATGTGAGTCAATTCTTATTTTAGATAGATGACAGATAAATATAGACACTAATAGACAGATATAGAACTATAAAGTGTTGGAAAATAATACAAACATATAAATATATAAACATATATATACAGATACATATATAAAAACAAGTATATGTACACATATATAGTCTATATATTTATCTGTATCTTTATATGTCACCTATTCTATCTATATCTATATATTATTGGTTGTTTCTCTGGAGAACCTGACCAATAAACTGGGGAAATCACTTTTAAGAAATATACATATTTTCTTAAATTCAAAGCTAAGAACTGATTCACTTACAGTTTCATCTATATTCTATTAGCCAGAACAGTGACACATTGAAGTCTAAATCAGAGGGCAGAGAAAGATACAATGCTCATTATGTACACATGGAGAAAGTGAAAGATTTGAGGCCATTTAAGCTACATTTGAATAGTACCAAGATTTTATTTTTGCTTATTTATTCTGCTTTCAAACTTTTTGTTATTTCTTTTATTTATTGCTATAAGAATTTTAGGATATTGAATTCACATGTCAGTCTTTATGTATTTACCATCATATCTACCACCAGAATTCTAATTCCATTTCTTACTACTTTGTTTTTTCTTTCTTTTATCCCCTTCCTCTTACTCAAACCCCTGATAGCGATAGTCTTAAAACCTGTGAACTCTGTTGAATTTCATCTGTTTCTTTGTTTTCTTTCTTTATATTAAACACATGAGTAGAAAAGTCCTCTGTTTTTCTTTTGCTTTCTGATTTATTTTGTTTATCACGATCTCCTCCAGTGAAAGTTTGTTGCAAAGAGCATGATTTCATCTTTATAAGCAGATTCATAGAATTTAATTTGTGTCATAAGTTCTTTTCCAGACATGTATTGATAGACATTTAGATTGCTACCATCTCTTCACTACTGTTAATTGTGCTACTATGAACATAGGAGTGCATATATTTTTCCTAATAAGTGTTTTTGTATTCTTTGGGTATATGCCTATAAGTTGGTTGCAGGGTTGAAGAATAGCTACATTTTTTTCTTCTTTTTTTTTGAGGAAGTTTCATAATGCTTTCCAAAGAAGATGCACTAATTTACATTCTCATCAACAATGTAGGAGAGTTCCTTTTCCCTACAACCACTCCGTTCCTACTTGTTTCTAGTATTTTGTTCTGTTTTTGATGCAGATCATTCTTACCTGTGTGACATGATATCTCATTGTGGTTTTATTTGCCTTTCTCTGATGCTGAATGATGTAGAGCATTGTTTATGAGTCTGTATGTCATCTGTATGTCTTCTCTGGAATGGCATGTTTCAGCTTTCCTGCCAATTTAAGTGCAAATATCTTCTCCCATTCAGTGAGTTGCCTTTTGGTTTGAGAGGTGGTTTAATTTGATGCACAGAAAATTTTCAGTTTGACTAATCTCAATTGTTTAATTTTCTTTAGTTTCTTTTGCCATGTGTCACTTCCCAAGTATCTCTTCTACATTTAATCTATATATTTTATCATTTGGCCTTATATTTGTGCCACGTCCCACATGGCAGATCGAAAGGGTTCCTGAGTGGAGGATACAGGAGCTGTAAAGAAAGACAGACAACATTCATCTAGAAAAGTGGGGGCCAGGTGGGACACTGCTCTCTGTTTTAGAGACAGTGACCCTGAGTCTGGTTCCTTGATTTATTTTATAGGGCTGGGATGCAGTGAGGTAATGAAAACAGAACAAAAGGAATGCAGACATTTAACTCTACTGCTGCTGTCAGGAGCATTTGAAGGTAGAGCAACAATTGAAGGTCGAAGCTCAGCTGCAGTTTGCTGTTATCTGCTTGCAGATCTGCTGTCTTGTGAGAACTTCTGCCTTGGGAAACTGCAGAAGCAGGCAGAAAGCAGTTCACTCTCTACATCTCCCTGTTTTTATTCTTTTAATAAGCAGTACCAATAAGCAAAAGCATGATTAGCTGAACGCAACACGACTTAAGCTCTTCCTAAGGGTTAGCTGCTGACAATTTCTTCCTCACCTGCTGACAGAGCAAAGTGCTCAATACAGAACTATAGTGCTCTGCTTTGGACCCCATGTTACTGTGCCTGTCTTAGTTTGGCCCCCTCAAGTGCTCTTACCCATCATTGACTAACCAACCTTCTGGGGGTCACAAAGAGTCATATTTCTGCATTATGAATGAACTTTCAGGAAGACTGGGTCACATTTTTCTGGTCAAGACAAAAAGAGCTTTATACAGTCCTGGTCCTTATTAGCTTACACAGCCAGGAGCAAATGCTCAGTTTTGTAAAAAGCAAAAAAAATGGAGAAGAGAGAGAACCATATAGATTCTTCTCCAGCACTGATTTAATTTCTAATCACAGGTGATGAACATGCATTTTAGTCTGATTCAGCTCTCGTCGGACTTGACAGCAAACTAAGGAGAAAACACACAAGAGTAACAAGACTATGCTAATAATTGCTGTTAGATACTAAAGCTTATGTTTTAACAGGTTTAAAAGATTAAAAACTTTCACATCATTAAACAGTTGCTGAGCCAACAGAGTAGGATTAACTATGGAGACTTTGACTTCCTGGATATCATGGATTTCAGCTTATAGCTGATGCAAATCAAGACTAATATTTGCATGATACCACAACCCTAAAAGATGAGCTTTTATTCAAGTCCAATCCCATCAGCTGCTTTATAGCGAGCTTGACTAATACAAATGTAAGTAAATTCTGTATGGCATTAGAGGTGCAGATGAAATGTTACCACCTCTAATTGGTCCCCAAGGATCATTACCACAGATGCTAAAGCATATAATTTAGATTCTAATTTTTCATCTATCCATTCTTGGGTGCTACGGACAAATGAAAAATGTGCTAAGGTGTTGATGAAACAAGCATCATGAATGCTTAGTGCCAAGGATGTAGTGGCAGTGACAGTGGAAGCAATAATAGTAATGAACACACTATTCCAGCTATGAGGAGCCCTATGGCTCTCTCAGGCCAGGTGAGAGTTCTATGAAATTCTTCTTTTGCTAGAAAACCAGATTCCTCCTACCAAGGACCCAAAAGATGAACAGGAAGCATAACAAAAGAAGGTTGATAGACAACCAGCAAATCATCTTGCTCATTAAATTGAGAAACATAATTAGTCAAATTGCAGTTTATGCAAGAAATGGTATATAAGCTGGAGGCATAAGGTTATGTTGATGTCAACCACTACAATAGCATAGGGGGTCAAAACACAAATCTGGAGTCCATAAGAGAGCTTGGTAACATCTTGAGTACCAATAGCAGAGCAACTCCAAGGTGCCAAATTTCCTTCTGCATATGATCAGCATGAGCAAAAATATTGCTCACAAATCCTCCAGCAGACATAAGTAAAGAATGAGGATGATCTGGATACACTCTATGGAAACAGTAGTAGTCAGTTCCTGGGATATTATATTCAACAGGCAAAGGATAAACACATTTAAGCTATAGAGCAAATTCATCCAATACTACCTTGGTGCCATTAGGACAATAAGGAATAGAAGGGTGACATTGTGTGACTACCTGTGAAATATTAGGAAAAGCCCATTTTGAGATAGCCTGCATATATTTAAAAAGATCCCATGGACCAGTTAAATTAGCACCCTTGACTCCTCTGTAATATGTCTGATTTTCTTGAGTCAGTTGGAGACAACTGGTTTGAGACTGAGAAGAAAGGCAAACAGGAACAGAATGGTTTAAACCAGAGAAGTTAAAGCCTCTTTGAGACTCTGTGGTGATATGAATAATAGATTGGCCTCCCATTATTCATGTGTCATTGGTATATATGAGAATAGAGGGACCATCCCACAAGGTTGAAAAGACCATGTGTGGGTCTGAAAAATAAGCCCAATAAAGCTCTCCCTGGTTATTAGTAACCAATGTACTTAGCCATAGAAAAAGTAGCATTATGTCTCTTCAAGATGAACAGAGCTGAGAATTTCTTTTTCCTTCTTCCTACTGTCTTCTAATGAGGTGAAATGGTGTATGGCTCGCTCTAATACCTGAACAGGCTTTCAGGCACCTTCAGAAAAACACAAGCATATCCCCTGTTCCACATAATAACTAGATCTGGCCCATGTCATTTTCCTGTGATGAAATCTTTCCACCTAACCAATGCTGTGGCTTTCTGAGTCAGTACTCCAAAAAATCGTTCAGCAGTAGCCATGCTTTGATGATCACAATTTAAAAAATTTAAAGTAAAAGAAACTAAATTCAGTTTCTTGGAGGGTGAGAGTATAAAAACATTTAGGTCTCCCTCTTTTTTCTTTTCCTTTTTTCTAATTGCATTTTGAGAGTTCACTTGGCTCTTTCCACAATAGCTTGTCCCTGGGAATTATAAGGAATTCATTCTTGTGTGAAATGTCAAACTGCTTACAGAAGTTTGAAAGCTAGCACCGGTATAAGCTGAACCATTGTCAGTTTTGATTTGACTAGGCTTCCCCATACTGACAAATGCTATTAAACAATGAGTATGTTTAGCACTTTCTCCCGATTGACAAGTAGCAAAGATATAACAAGAGCAAGTGTCTATAGAGACATGAAACTATCGCATACTGCCAAATTCTGGAATATGGGTAACATTCATTTGCAAGAGCTGATTGGGCTTCAGCCTGCAAGGATTTGCTGAAGGGTTAGGCATTTGCAAGGAACAGGAAGACACTGTATAACAATTTGGCAAGCCTGTTCCCACTTGATTTGAAATTGTCGCCTAAGTGCCTGAGCATTTTGATGATATTGAGAATGAACAATATGAGCTTGATCTACAGAAGGGCAGTTTACAGGAGAGATAAGTAATGATCAACTAAATTATTACCTTCAGTTATAGGTCCTGGGTGAAGAGGGTTAGTGAAAAAAAGGCATCTTTCAAATTTATTGTTATTAAATGATAATTCAAGGGATGGCAGTTGGCACTGGAAGACCTGACTGCAAAGGCCCCATAACTTGCATTATTTTATTTATCTCTCTTAGGTCCTACAACAACCTCCATTTTCCTGATTTCTTAGGGATGACAAAGATAGGAGTATTGCAAGACTTAAAGTTTCTAGTCTATGTTTTGCCTTTAACTGCTCTTTGATAAGAACTCAGTTGCCTGTAATTTGTCTCCCATTAGGCCCAGTCCTTAGGACACAAAGGATCAGACCCAAGGGTCTCCACTAGAGACAGAGTGAAGGGAGAAATGGGACCATACATGCTACAGATTGTTTTAAGCTCTTTTAGTGTCTTAAAAGAGATAGGGTCATTATGACATTAAAAACTGTTCTGGATTGTAGTGATCTGGCCTCTCAATCACAGGGTACATGGAAAATCCTGTGATATCCTCTCCTTGTTCTGCAGCTTGTTTCAGTGACCTCTGTAAAGGAGACATTCCATTTTTTCCATTCTTGGGAAGCTGAGATAGAGCCCCTTGTGCTGACACCTTTGACTTAATTCTCATCCTTTCAGGAGGAATCTGAACAGCAGTTGTAAGCTGCCTCTGATCTTGTAAAGACAGCGAGGAAATCTGCCACAAAACTCTGCTCTGATTCATTTTTCCCATTTGTTCCAGCCTACTTTAGTTTATCAAATTGCAGAGCCTTATCTTTTCTCCCTGCTAGCCATGTCAGATGGTAATGTTTCATCCTCCCCCACTCTCTGGCATTTTTCAGGCAGCACAGTGGGCTGCTGCTTGGTATATCCCTTTACAGTAGCCATTAAGGACTCATTCTTGCCTACAGCCTTTACATCCTCTCTCTGAAGGTCAAGTGAATCTCTTATTAAAGCCCACAGAGTGAAAGTAGCAATGGGAACACTGTGTGGGCCCTCAGCAGTATAATGATCTCACCACTGCTCTCCTACTTTCATCCAAGCATCCACATTTATGGTCCCTTCTTCAGGGAACCAGGGGCAAGTTTGATGTATAAAATTTAATTATTGCTCTCTCTGTGCAGTACGAATCTTGTTGCCCCTAGCTGATATAGTATTGAATATCTGCACATAGAGGGGTCTCTCCCAAGAACTGGCATTCTCCATTTTTACACCAGGCAAAATACAATATGTTCCTACCTGACCTTGAACCTAGTCCAACTTGTGCACACCTTCAGGTGCAGGCTCTCTGTCATCTTCTTATAGTTCCTCTGTTCTCAGGTGCCTGTTTGGGTGCCACCTTGCTGCAAATCGCATGGCTGGCTGAAAGTGTTCCTGAATGGAGGTTACAGGAGCCATAAAAAAAGACAGACAACATACATCTAGAAAAGGGTGTACCAGATGGGACACCTCTCTCTGTTTTAGAGACAATGACTCCGAGTCTGGCTCCTTGATCTATTTATATGGCTAGGATACAACGAGTTAATGAAAATAAAACAAAGAAAGAATGCAGGCTTTAAACATCTCTGTTTTTGTCACAATAGCAACACCCGAAAGTCCAAACTCAGCTGCAGTTTGCTGTTATCTGCTTGCAGCTCTGCTGACTTGTGAGAACTTCAGGCCCAGGAAACTTCACAGAAGCGGGCAGAAAGCAGTTCACTCTGTACACATTACCACCATTATTTTCTTTTTATTTCATGATTTTTTTCTCTCCATCAACAATTTTCATATAACTTCAATTTATCTTTTCTTTTTAAAATTTCATGTGCCTATAAATTATTTAGTCTTTTAAAAATAATTTCTTATGTATTCAGGTACACCCTAAATATTTTTTCACTAATTTTGCACTAAAAAAGAATTTCAGAAGCAGGTTATCTTTTAATATAGTCATCTGACTTAGGCAATCCATTTCTTTCCATAATTTCATGTTAATACAATTTAGGTATACATAAATATTGCCATAAATTTTGTTAGGAAAAGGTGGGGATTCCTGGTCTAATACTGCAGAAATGAAGGTAGAAGAGATAGATTATATTTAATATAACTTTAACTTATCAGTGGTGAAATTATCTAGGTTCAAAGAGGAAATTCTAGTGGAGTGATCTCCCACAAAAGGAATATTTTCTGGGTTACAGAAATTTCTTCTCCAAGTAACATGTGATCAACATAAAATTACCTTAGCAATGCCCCATTTCAGTCAAGTGTTATTTTACTTGTTTTATTTCTTTCACTTTATTTAAGACTTGTACAGCCCTTTGAAACACAGGACTCACCTCAGAGGTCTATTTGCTCATTCACTGGCTCAGTTTTCAGTAACAAAAATATGGTTAAATGATAATTTTTAATTTTGTTGACTGACAAGATTGAGGATTTAAGAAAAAATTGTTGTACATTTTAAATTAATTAAAATAATAATTTTTGATATCTATTTACTACAAATTTCAAAAAATAAAATTTGGAGTGTGACTCTAATGCAAAAAGTTCCTGTCTTGTACAAAACAGAAAAAACTAGATCTTTAAAATGTATAGCAAAATCAGCATGTCAGAATATTTTATCTAAAAAGGCATCTCTCTCCAAAAAGTTAAATAGCACAGCTATTGTAAAATCAATGAATTAGCCTGTGTTAGTATTAATTATACTTCATTGTTTTAAGATAGCACTAGTTGATGAAGGTTAATATGAACATATAGGGATGACTAAGCTAGAAAAGTTTGAATGTCATCATTAAATATCAAAAATTATATTTTCAATATAATAAGCTAATTCAATAAGGTCCAAAGTAAAAGCGCTACTTCATACAAAATTTCTGGAAATTATTGGTTCCATAACTCAACTCACTGAAAATAAGAAAACAGCACAAGATTTACATGGAAATGCTAGGACAAGAAAAAGAGGGGAAGCAGAAAAAAAGTCCTAATATATTACTGTCAATTAAAATAACAGTAATAATAAAGCAAGGAATTATATAGAAGTTCAAAGCATAGATACAACAATTAATTAAAGATATAGTTGTGGTTGATGACAGAGACAACACATGAGTTAGAGCATAAGAAAGATGTAGGAGAAAAAGTAATGTCTCATGTGTAAAACCCATGTTAGTATCAAAAGACATGAAACCAGACCAAAATGAGTGAAAATATGACAGATTAAAAAATAATTTAGATAAAAGTAAAGAAAGTAACGTAAGGACAAATATGAATAGACTAAATTTAAGAAGGAGATCTAATCCAATCAATTAACTATGCTGTGAAAAATGAAATAGGAAAACAAAATAGAAGTGAAGCTTAATCTCAAAAAGTAAAGTATGTTAAAAATATTTTGTCTGTCAAATACAAAGGGCATCAATTCTCAGGAAAACAAATATTAGTGTATTGGGTCTAAGGAACTCAATAAAACTTTTAAAAAGTTGTTTGTTATTTGATTGAAAAAATATCCACTTATAGGAAATTATTGAAATTAACTTGTTTTATTCATAAGATAGAATACCATACAATAGTTAGATGAGGTAACTCTTCATGTACTGATAAGGACTCTTCTACAAATCTGTAGTTATAAGAAATTAATATCCATAGTATTATACATATATTATGATTTCTCTTCAAAAACAATATGTATGGCATATATGCTCAAATATGCATAGATTATATCAAGAGACAGATTTAAAAACTATAACTGAATGCCTTTGGGGAAGGAACTAGAAGCTGTGACAGACATGGGGAACAGATAATTTTCATGGTTTACCTTTGACTGTCTATATATTTTGTATCATGTCCATACATTACCTATTTAAGGCAAATAATACAAAATTTTTAAAGGCAGTCAAACCTATTGTTTAACTATTCTCAGGGATGGGTTTGGAGATAAAAATACTGGGTACCCATATAGCTACTTTTGACAGGAATTTTTCTGGAATATAATGGATACTTAATACTTTCAACCAGCATGTTCGTACCTTCAACAACTTGGAGAGCATTTGCTGCTAACAAATCCTGGAAGACACATATATGCAATACTTTCAAAATTACACATTTGGCAAGAGATTTACTGAAGTTCTTCAATGTCTATGGATAACTGGTAACATCTGTCTTTAATATTTTCAAGCCAAAATGGTTTTCCATGCTCTGTGGTGCAGAAATCTGGGACCTCAACCAAAGCTATCTTAGTAGAAAAAAGAAAAAAAATTCAAGTACATGACTCCATAAATGGAAACACAATTTATATTCTTTAATTTCCATAATGGAATGTTAAAATGGTCACTTAAAGTTTGCTTCAATCAATGTCACAATATACCTATATCCTGGATTGTTGAGAGAGAAAATTAACGTGAAGATTTTGCCCAAGCCCGGGCTATTCCCCAATCTCATGAAATATAAAGAAAGAAACACGCAAAATTTGGTAGCATAAGCAGATCCAGACAAGATTTCCTTGACTATCATGTTACCTACACATACACTCTGTTACTCCCTTTCCTTCTTAATAAGACATAGGTGTTGGTGGAGGAGACAGTCAAGAGGTACTAATTCAGAGTAACATTTCTGATCTTTATGGGATAATCAGATGTATTTTCTGATCAAGAATATTTCTACCTTTTTTAGATTTTTCAGCATAGTGGCTTCTGAAATTTCTGAATAAAGCAAGTGTGACTCTGAGACAAATAACGTTATAGCTGAATTTTTGTTACAAATAAAGATATCTTGATAAGAAAGCAGTGCATCATTTTACACACTGACCAAGTTCCTTATTTCCATTTGCTACAACTAAGAAGATCTTACTTAGAAACACGTGATGAAATATGCCTAAGGATGCCTTTTGGTTGAGAGATCATAAATGCTCCCATAAAAGAAAGATAGCTAAATCTGAGAAGAAAATAACAAGAGTGAGACTCTCGTGCAGATATCTGTAAAAGAGCATTCCGGGCTATCACAAAGACACCAAAGCAAAAAATAACCTTTGTTTTTTGCTTGAGAAAATAAAAGAAGTTAAAGAGGAGACCACAAGGCACAGGCGATGGAGTTTTAAAGTTGTTGGAAGATACATTAGAAAAGTAAGAAACATGGACATGACATGATCTTATCAAGACTTTAAAGGATCATTCTGACTTTGGTGTCACAAATGATTTCCTGGTAAAGACAGTCTAAGCAGAAGTAAGGAGACCAATAAGGTTATTAGTTCAGACAGGAAAAGATTGCAGCTTGAAATTGAATAATAACAGTGGAGATTAAAATAAGATAGAATATGCTTTGAAGATGATGTCCTCAGAGATTTTTTAATAGATTGAATATATGAAGTGAATGAAAAGAATGACTTGATAATGACACCAAATTTTTATTAACTATCATTTGTCAATGAGATTAAGAAACTGAGATGGGAAAATACAGAAAGTGAAGCAAGTCTATTAGTTGAGGGTGTGATTGAAGTGTGATGTTCTGAATATGCTTATAATTAGCATTACCTATTTCAGATAATTTCTATACTCCTTAGGATAAATTATTAGTTTTTCATTTCTGATCCAGGACTATTTCTACATCTTCATCACTAGGAAATGCTAACATCTGTAGATCTGATTTTCTAAACAAATCTGTTATTTAATTCCCATTTGGCAGAATTATCTCCATCTGCATATTTTCCTAATAAAATAATAAAGTCCCAGTTATATGTCAAGGTTTTTATTTTTTCTAATGATTTTCTTGATCTTGCCTCTCCTTAGCAGTATCACTTCACTTTTTCATAGAAGATACCACATTGACATTCTCATCAAGTTTACCATGAGTCCCTCAAGGATGAGTTTATATGTAATTCATATTAGGATTTCTGGAAACTATCCCAGTGCATAAATTTTCACTAAAAACAAATTTTCATATGCACTCATGCTGAAAAACAGCTCATGAACAGTATTTTCAAACCCACCCACATATATAATTATTGTGGAAAATCAAAAGTTTAATATGAAAAGTAATAGCAAATATATGACTTTTGCCAAAGAAAACATTTTTATTTGTATTTTTAAATTTAAGTTTAAGGTATTTTTCATTTTGTTTTGGACATTTCTCTAATTCTCTCAATTTGCACTCCTTTGTTAATAGATAATACTGCATGAAAGAACACATTATTTCCATATTAAATTTGCACATTTGTAATTCAATCAAAATGGCTTTCTTGTAAGTTTCATAAATGTGTTAAGAATCTGACAGTGATTCAAGAATGAAGAGGCAATGATAGCAATGAGCCCGGCTGGACTATAGGGCCCTTGTGAAGAAGTTTGAGTGCCAGTTGAAAGAGTATTGTTCTCTCTCTCTCTCTCTCTCTCTCTCTCTCTCTCTCTGCTTCCTTTTACAAGGCTGGGGGTCTGCCAAAAATCTGTGTATTGCTTTCAGGCAAACAAAGCCAATCCAAGCACCTGTGTTGCAAAACGCAGCAATTGTGTGATTGCAGTTACTGATCCATCTGTGAAGCTAGTACTTGCCAATGTCAGTTGACTCACATAAAATGGGTTGGAAGGGAAATTCCTTTAGATTAAGGACAGCAAAATTAGTATCAATTGCTTTTCTTTGTGATTAAAAAGATAGAAAATATTGAGGTAAGGTGAAAATTTTACAAATGATTTGAACAAATTAGTAAGTTATTATATAACAAATGGGAAAGTTTTAATTCAAAATTCAAAATACATAATTTGAAAAAAATCCTTTACATTTTTCAATGACAAGTTACACACAAATGGATTATCAGAATCACTAGACCAATATGGAGGTGAAAGACGGTTTTACAAATAATTTATAAATTAAGTGAGGCTTGGTATATGAAATTTAAAAAATTTCTGAGACTAAGAAAATGAAAACGTTTGTTGCATCAGAACTTTTCTGATAAGGTTGAATTATTAATGAAATTAATGAGTTATTAATTAAAATGACAATGGAAATATTAATAATGCAAAAAATTTAATGAAACTTCCGAGTACAAATTATTTTTGTATATTTAGTGTGTCAATATAAGAATATGTATATGAAAAGTATTTTGCTAATAGCAAGTATCACTATTCCTGAACATGTGACAAGCATTAGATGAAATGCTATAAGAATCTTTATTTCGCGTCTCATAAAGTTGTTAATGTTGAAGAATTGGGGCACAGGTTAGCTACTTATTTCAACTATTCAAATTATGACCTGCTTAATATTTCTTAAAATAAGTGGAAATTCTCTATGTCATTGTTGTGGCACTATTCATAATGTTGCTTTTAGACAGTACTTGAAAAACATCTCAGTCTCTGTGCTATCAAGAAAATACAATTCAATAGTATTGTATTATGAAATGCATATTCAGTACTGTATAAGCTAAGAAAAAGATCAATGGAACAGATAATAATCATAGACTAGGTCAATGAGAAATCTGAAGGATAAAAACAAATACATGTCATGATAAGATTCATGTGTGAAATGAAAAATTTAAGAAGCAGAGATACTGGGAAGATCAATTAAATGTCAAAAGTATACATGTTTTAGTTTCCAAACTTTTTAAAGGGTATTTATTTTTAAAAATTCTAAAAGAATAGACACCAAATATTTCTAAATATTAAGTATGTAGATAAAAACAACATCAAAGCAATATAAAATACTATCATGAGAGTAGATGAAATAGATTTTTCTATATTCTCAAATGTATGACTATACTGAGAATAAATTATCTATGCTAATATGTGTTAATTTAACAGGGTTTTTTTTTCCAGAAATTTTATTAGTATAATTTTCAAACACAGAAAAGTTGAAAGAATTTTAACATGATATTTAGTGTATACACTGTCAATTCTGCAATTAACATTTCCTTATATTCCCTTTATTTTATGCCTATTCATATACATTCATTCACATATCCTTCTAACCCTCAACTTATGTGGTTTATCAATGTACCAGTGTATCCACATAAATACTTCAACATTAATTTTAGAGCTGATATTAATTTACAATGACTTTTTGTTCTTGTTTTTGAGGTAAAATTTGTAAATAATCTCATGCATAAATCCTTAGTATACTTTCAGTGAATTCTGAAAAATTCATCTGGATGTTAATTGTATCTCATGGACTCATTTAATTCAGTTTATTATTCTTTTCTCAATATTCTTTCAGTTTGGGGTACTGACGGTTTTTATAACTGACAAATACAGTCAGCATTATATAATTGTATTGTATGATTTCTTTCAAAATTTATATTAGCATTTTCATTTATAGGCAACAGAAACCAATTCACATAGATTGACATCTTTTCTACCTAAGCATAAAAAGTGTATTGAATGAATATCGCATTCATATATTTTAACTGGAGAGCAAAGAAAAACATACCAGGAAACATGAAAAGTCAGGCATTCAAATTAGTAGGAACATGGGCTAAAAGAATAATCCTGGTCAGAGAAGAAACAGTTCAACAGATGCAGTATATTCACAGCACCAGTGGTCACCACAGACTAGAATGAGACCAAGTTTACAAAGCCACATGAACTGCCATGGCTCAACATCAAACCTTATTCTAGAAAACTCTCCAACATGCTGCACCACTCCCAGTGATTGTCCCTGAATGCACCACCTAGGAAACACGATCATGTCCAAGACTGTAGGGACACTTAAATGTGAGTATTTAACATTTTAACTTCTAAAGTGTGTGCAGGGAGTTTAGCTTGTCAACATGAGTCATAAAGAAAGAAATTCCTGAAATATAGTGAGGAAGTTCATATGATCAATACTCAAAATGCTAATAGTCACTAAACACAGATAATTTCATTTTCTACTCAATAATCCTATAAAGTTATAACAACCAAGCAAAACATTCTTGCTAAATGGCAATAGATTTTCTTTTTTGATGGTCTCAATGGTTTTATTATTTGCTATTATGTCATAATCATTATATTAATTATAATTGCATGAGCCTGATATGAAACCTCCTTTTACCCACCTTTCAGATACATATTACAGTTTATTGTGTGGAGTCACCATTTTTAACAATGATCTTTGATATAATACTGAATTATTCCCTTCTCAAGAAATAATGTGATTGAATAATGAGTTTCTTTTATAACAAGGAATGCCTGCATGTCCTCTAAAGAATCTGAGACCAAAAAAGGATCAAGAAATGCTGAAGAATCATCTCATCTTATTCAAATTATTATTAATTTTATCTTCTGTACTCTTTCTATAAAGCATTATAAGACTGTACGTCTAAACTCTTATGTCATTGTAACTGTGTAGCTTTTGAGCTCAATAAGAGATTCACTCCAAATATGGTATTTTCTTGCTACAAATAATGTGCACATGAGAAGCAATAACTCATCTCTGCAAGCCCTAGTTCCATAATAATTTATTCCAAGGCCTTGGCAGCTAATGCTTCACTCACTATTAATAGAAAACTGTGCTAGTGGTGTAGGTGGTACTTTCAGTTTTGTGATGCTGTAGTTAATTTCTTTAATTTTTAAAGTATTTATAAATCTCATTTTTGCAAAGCTGTTGAAACTGTGTGAGCTGAAACCAGTTATCTCTTTATCTCACAGCTTTCCAAACTGTATCCACTCCTGTAGACTACATAATCACTTATACTCCTCTCTGTTGTGTGACCCCATCTGTTACTTTGTAGCTTGAGAAAAAGCTGACTATTGTATGGCTCATGATTAGGAATTATTTTGTTGTTCCAATTACTCTACAACGGGTCTTGTTACAGAGTACTTTAAGACTTGTCATGTTCCAAAGTCCTAGGTTCAATCTCAGCACTGGCAGGAGCTCTTTAAACTTTTATTTTTATGTAAAATGAATATAGTCAATTTCATATTTGACAATGAAAGACTGAATGCTTTCCCACAAGAAAATAATAGAATGCCTTTTCTCACTAGTTAACATTTCAACACTATATTGCTCAACATTGCAAAGTGAAGGAAAGGTGTGGTGAAAGTAGGAGGATGTGATGACAAAAGAATAAAGGGAGCAGAGTGGAAGGTGGGAAGGAAGATATAGATTAACAAGTATTAAGGGAAACACTAAATATTCATACTTAGTAGAAAATTCTAGAAATATGGAACAGATAACTTACATTGAAAATGAACCTTGACTTCAACAAGAACACAAAATACAATGCCAATATATAAAATTCAGTCAAGATCCTTATGTTAGTATCAAAATTTGGAAATTGAAAGCAAATTTCAGTAATAGCAATACATATGAAACATACTGAATTATGAATTAAATTTTAAAATATATGCAAAACCTGCAACAATAAAAAATCTGAGAGAAATTTAAGAACTAAATTAATGGAGAGTTATACCATGAGGATGAAAATATTCTGTAACATTTTTGTGATGATAGTTCAAAAACCATGTATTTTTTCAAAGCTCATCAAAATGTATGCCTTAAATTTTCATATTATATTTAAATTATACTTAAAAAAACTGATTTAAAAAAACTCCTAAATATGTAGCTTTATCTTCAACACAAATCACATATAACTGGCTATTCATCTTTCATGTTCATATTTCCCTCACAGTGTAACTATGCTTGCAAACAACATTAATACATATTCACTTACTGGCCCAAACACACAATATAAAACAAATTTACTCAGAAATTTCTCTGTATCAATTTTTCTTGGAATATATTAATTCTCATGTGTAGAGTCAGAATACCAAAATTTTATTATTGTGGGACGACAGAATTGCTTGTAAATATTTTACATGGTGAAATTTACTTATGACATAATTTAGGTTGATTTTTGTGACTGAATACTTGAGGCAAAATGCTCTGGGGGATAAGCTTATAAATAGATAATAGATGATGATGACAATGGATATAAATATAGATAGATGGTTGAAAGATATATAGATAGGTAGGTAGATACCTTTATAAATTATAAGTTATAAGTCCACTATATGCTTGTACTTATTTTGTCCAATTGACCACTCTTGGACTGAGGGTTATATTTTAGAGTCTATATTATTACTGTAATTTTCTGCTTTTCTACTCTTACTCACACCTTATAATTTATTATTTTGATATTTGTTACCAAATAGTCTTCCATAAAGATTACACCAGCAAATATTTCCAACAACATAACATACAGTGCTTGTTTTAATGCAATAACCTGTCATAAATATTTTAATTTGTACTTCTAATATATAAAATATAAAAATGTGATTTCAATATACATTCATCTTTTATATGATATTAAGTATTACTAATAGGCTTTTCATTTTTTCTTTTGCTGTGAACTATTTTCTAACATATTTTATAATGGCTATTTGATCTTAATTATATCTATTTTTAAATTATTTTTAATATAATATTGCTATATGTGTTTTAGGATGTTGAATTCATGCTAGTCATCAGCAGAGTACCAGTGTTTTATACCACCACATTTTTAGCTATGATATATTTGTTAAACAAATATTTGTATTTTGTAAACCTACATGTTCTAATTTAATGATAAAATAAATTATATATATTTGTAAGTAATTTGCATTGTAATACCTCATTTTTAGAAATGCTAAAATATTGGAATTCTTATTCTGACTAAAATTTCCAAGTGAAATTTACATTTCTGTATTCTTTATAGATGTGAAAATACAAACATTTCTAAAAAAGTCATATTTAAATTGTCTACTACCAGAAAGATAAGAATTCTTTAATCATGATTATCTCAAAATATTCTTGTCCAAGACATATTGTTTACTTGAAGTGACTTTAATTCCATCTTTTCTATGTGGATATTTTTATGTCTTAACTTCAGAGGAATAATATTTGATATATAAATAAGTAATGTAGTATTTTCTCATATTATGACACAAAGTACATCTCTTGCACTTATTTTTGCCATATTTTGTTTCTAGGGTTGTTTCATATAAGATTAATTCGCCAAGGTCATAATCCATGATCTCTTTCTGTCCTTACCACACACACACACACAAACACACACCCATATACACACACACACATAATATATACACGAATGTATAAAACAGTAAGAGAAATGATTAGAGTTCAATAAACAGAGAAGTATACTATGATGATGAAAATATTCTGTAGTTTGTGTTGGTGGGTATAAAGCTACATACATTTTTTAAACTATACGTATACATATGTCATCATGTATGTGTAGATTATATACACACATATGACATATTTATAAAGCAGTGGGAGGAGTGGTTAGAAGTATGTCGAGTGTTTTGAGTCAAGAATGCTGAATTAAATCAATGTTTAATATTTACCAGCTCTTTATTCTTACAGTATGCCATTTAACTATCTATAACTAAGTTTCTCATGAATAAAGTGAGAATAATAATTATATGCACCACTTGGAGTCATTATGCATGATTAAACTGTCAGCACATTGAAATGCTAAGAATAGTACTTCAGTGACTCTATATGTGTTAGTAACCATTATTATACTGTAAGTATTAAAATAAGTAAAGGCAATGTTGATAAAGATTTATTGAAAACCATTAAATGCAAATTGATTGTGCTGTCTTTACTGGGTGGGTCTGCTCTTCAGAAAATAGCAAAGTACTCCAGGATGCAAAAAAGTGATCACTAGATGAAACGATAAGAAATAAATTGTTAAAATAAGAGAGGAAAATTCTAGATAGCAAATAAGGAGTTATTGACGAATAATTGTACCGCCTAAGGCAGTATCTGTTTTACTGTCTATTATTTATATTAATGAGTTTTTTTAATGCCTTCATTCTTTCTTTGTGAGTTTAGACTTGTGAATAGCAAGACCTCAGAAAACTCTATGTATATTCTTGAGTTAATAATTTACTATATTTAGCATCTCCTGGAGATACTACAAAATTAATAATGCAGCACATATGACACAAAGATCCTTGTCACTTTAAATTTTCTACTTGAGCAATTTTGCTTTAAATAAAGTATGTAAATTACATGGTGACCTTTAATGAGTTGAAACATTTACATTGGCTTTAACCCTATAATACCATTTATGCCAAAAGAGGGATTTTCTAAATCATTTTAAATCTTCCTTAGAACACAGAAATTTTTTTTAAAAATTAAATGCATATATTTTTCACTGCATACCCATTCACTGATCCTCCTACCTTTTTGAGAAAAATATAACTGATTATGAAACTAATTACTGTGGAATTTTAGAAGTGATTTTAAGATAACTAAGAAATCAAAAATATTATTTCAACTACAGCAATCTAAGTAGAATTTCACAATCATGTTAGACAATATGAGAACTAGTATGATTCTTATTTCAATACGAGAAAAAGTGCATGCAAAGAAAAGAAGAGATTTTGTGTGTCATCTCACTAAGGTCAAACTTGCTATTTTGGTTGCTATTCCAGTATTTTATTCAATTATGAAAAAAACAGAGGCAAATTTATATACTATTTATACATTGATTATGCTTTCACTAAAAGTAAATATGATTTTATTATAATTCCTTAAATTAAACATATAATTGAGTTTAATTAATTGAATTAATCATATTTATACATGATTAAAATCTCTTAATATTGAAATGTTGTGTCAGGAACTAAAAACCACAGTAGTAATGAACATTGATTTAGATATTATATTAGCTTTCTATTGCTGCATAACAAGCTACCACAAATAAAACAGCTTAAAATTACACCTATTTATTATCTTGCAGACTTGGAATTTCAAAAGTTTGGATGGTGTGCTTGCAGGAATTCTCTCTGGTCAAGTATCTTAAAAAGCTGAAATAAAATTGTCAGTAGTAATGAAATTTAGTTTAGGGGCCCTTTTCTATTATTGGCAGAATTCATTTCCTTCATGCTTTCTACATGATTTTCTTCATTTTCATTATAGACATAGCAGGTAACAATACTTCCCTGGCTTCAAATGTCTCTGATTTACTCTTTACCCAAATCCTCTTGACTTCCTTTTCCACTTTGAGGATAAAGGGATTACATTACACCTACTTGGAAAATTCAGTATTATTTTTCTATTTTGAGGTTAATACTTTAGTAACTTTAATTACAACTACAAAATCTGTGTTTGCTATAAATGTAACAGAGTCACAGTGTGACACCAGAGACAAAGTTCATTGGAACACATTTCTGTCCAATAGAGAAAGTGAAATAATTTATGAAATATTTTTGACACGAAGAATAAAAATTCATTTTTGTCTGTGAATAAAAATTTGCCTACTCAAAATTAGACTCATGTTGATATATTGGCTCAACCCTCACCCTCATTCTCACCTCGCAGAATCCAAAGACCTATCTGGGGTTTAGCACATACTGCCTTCTTCTAAGTGGATTTTTGTCCTCGTCCTCCTCCTTCACATTATGAAGCATGTTTCCTGATGCAAACCAGGGACTCAGATTTCATACTGCTGCCTTAGGTCCTATGTATCTCTGCCACCATCTGCTGTGTAGACAAAGGAGTGGGTATAAGGGAGAATTGTTTATCCTAAAAAGGCACCTAGTAGTAGACTCTGTCTTGAACAATAGCAGGAAGGAGAGTCCCACCTCCTGACTCCCAGACACAGACAAAGGAAAGTCTTTGAAGGTGAGAGAATAAAGCCCATTCATTGATCCAGTAGGCAGAAGAGCGAGAGGTCTCAGTCCCTTTACTGACCCCAGAAACCTGAGAAAGTTCACACAGGTAAATGGGAAAATCCCAACTGAGCAACAGTAGGCAAGTGCACCTCACAACCTTGGCCCAGAGTCCAGCAATAAGGAAAGTCAGAGAAGAAGAATAAGATGACCTAACTCAAGGACCAACAGATGCACTTTGTAGTCTCATCCCAGCAACCAGGGACAATACACAGTGACCACCACTTAGGAAGTAAATAAAAGAAGAGAAAAATAAAAACACAGTGCTAAACACAAGTCAGGGAAACAAATTATTCCAAAACTTAACTCCAACAAAAAGCAGAAATAGTTCCAAAAGAGGAAAATCCCCAGGGCGTCCCAGAGAAGAAAAGTAATGACATGTAATAGGAAATCCTACCTAACAGAGAATTCAGAGTGATATCTATAAAGAAAAAAGAAAAGAAACCTAAATGACCTACAAGAGTCAAAATTAGCAGCCCAAAGGCAAATTCAAGACTTCAGAAAATGTGACAGATCAAAATGACTGTTTCACTAAAGAAAATGAAGTTATTAAAAAAAAAAATACAAAACTACTAAATGTAAAAAATGTAGTCAATGGATTGAAGATAAGCATGGAAATCTTCATAAACAGGCTCAGTCTGATGTAACCATGAATCTGTGAAATTGAAAAGTCAACCCTCATGGAAAAACAGAAAGAAATAAGATTGAGGGCAAATAAAGAGACCCCGCCAGAGATATTGGACACCATTAGAAGAATGAACATAAAGATAATGGACATTCTGAAAGGAGAAGAGAGAAAAGAGAATACATTTTATTAAAAGAAGTAATAGCAGATTTTCCATATATGTTACCAAAAGTAAACATGGAAGTTCATAGAATACCCAAATTTCTAAATGCAAAAAGACCAACATGAAGACAGACCATCGCAAAAACCAATTTAAAGAAAAACTACTAAAGACTATTAGGGAAAAGGGACACCTAACTTGTAAAAGCATACCCACCAAGCTAGATTTATCAGCTTGGAGCTATACAGGACAGGAGAGAGTAGAAAGATATATTTAAAAAATAAATAAGCAAAAGAAAAAAAAATTTTATCCTGAAAAGTTATGTGTACATGGTGGAGAAATATAGGTCTTCAGGTTAAACGAAAATAAATGGATTTTACATCACCATGCCTGACTTCAACAAAATGTTGAAAGTAGTTCTAAAAGAGGGGAAATAAAAATCCACCAAATCCCGAGAATGGTGATAAACAGTAAAATAGAATCAAACACAAAGACAGGACCAACAGTAGAAAACAAAACAGAAAATCTTTACCCTAAAATCTATAGCGAGACTAAAATGCCCAATTTCACCGTAACTATTCAACATAGTTCTGGAAGTTCTGAACAGATCAACAAACCAAGAAAACTACAAATAAAGAAATCTAAATTGGAATAGAAAGAAAGTGGTCATTATTTACAAGTGGCATGATATATTAAAAATCCAAAGGACTCCACCAAAAAACTGCTGGAAACTATTAATGAATACACCAAAATGACAGGCTATAAAATCAATAAATAAAAATCATTTTGATACCATTCTGATACATAATCGATGAACTACAATAAAAATAAAAGTATAAAATGTCATTCATATAGCACCAAAAAAGATACAATACCTGAGAATAAACTTAAGAAAAGAGGTGAAGGATTTCTATATTGCAAATTGCAGTGTTAACAAATGGAATCAAAGACAAAAAAGACGAAAGAATATTCATGTTCATGATTAGAAGGATTAACACAGTTAAAGTGGCTACTCAATGTAATATACAGATTTAATGTAATTCCCATCAAAATTCCAGTGACATTTTTAAAAAAGTTGAACAAACAATAATAAAGTTGGTATGGAATCACAAAAGACTTCAAAGACCCAAAGCTATATCAGAAAAAAAGAAAATGAACAGCAAAAAAAAAAAAAAAAAAAAAAAAATTTCACTGACTTCAAGCTATATTAGAACAATTAATTGTCATCAAAAGCATATGCACTGAATTAAAAATAAATACACAGAGCGATGGAATAAATTGAGAGCACAGAAATAAAACCACACTTACATGAGCAGCTAATCTATGACGTAGGTCATAGTAGACAATAGAGAAAGAGAAATATATTCAACAAATAGTGCTGGGAAATTTGGAGAACAACTTGAAAAAGGGAAGGGAGCAAGGAAGGAAAGGAGGGAGGGAGGGAGAGAGGGAGGAAAAATTACTTATTACTGTTACATAAATCATTAAATCAAAAGGTAACAAAGATCCGAAATGTAGAGAGTGAACTGTTTTTTGCCCACTTCTGCAGTTTCCCATGGCGAAAGTTCTCACAAGTCAACAAAGCTACAAGCAGACAACAGCAAACTACAGCTGAGCTTCAACCTTCAAATGTTGCTCTACCTCCAAATGCTCCTGATAGCAGAAGCAGAGTTAAATAGCTGCATTCTTTCTTTGTTTATTTTCATTACCTCATTGAATCCCAGCCCTAATAAAAAAAATCAAGGAACCAGACTTGGGGTTATTGTCTCTAAAACAGAGAGCAGTGTTCACCTAGTACACAATTTTCTAGATGTATGTTGTCTGTCTTTCTTTACGACTCCTGTAGCCTCCATTCAGGAACCCTTTCGATCTGCCATGTGGGTCATGCCCAACTATAAGGCCAAATGATAAAATATATAGATTAAAATGTAGGAGAGATACTTGGAATCCTTTCGAGCAGCAGGTAGTGGCAGTAATGATAATAAAAAATATTTTAGATATGGAAGGTAGATACAGGGTCAAACATATGAAGAAAATGTTTCCAAATTAGTACATATTCTAGGAAAAAAATAAGGCACCCTTATAGTGAAGTTGATGCAGGGAAGATTCCGATAATTGTACTCATTTAAAATAAGGCTAAGGGAAATCAGAACAAAGCAGAAGAACCAAAATAACAAAGACGTTTTCAAAAATTTTCAGCAAATATAGACATTTTAACTGTGAGATTGAAAATATCTCTCAAACCCTGGGGGAAATTAAATAAATATTATTTAGATGTATATTGTCAGAAATTTGCATATATATGTATAATTAAGACAAGTGATGGCTTATGCAAGAAAATTAATTCTACCCTAGTTATATACCTCAGAAATTTGAAATTAGTTTCATACAGTTGAGACTAAAGTATTAGTGGTGCTACCTTCCCTTTTAGGCTCCAGTGAGGAATCAGTTCTTTTCCTCTTCAGTCTCTGGTGACTGCCAGCATTCCTTTGCTCATGGACCCATCATTCAAACTCTGCCTCCTTGATCACATTGCCTTCTCCCTTTCTTAGTGCCGTATCTGCATCTGCCTTCCTCTTTTAAGATATATGTTTGTATTTATAATTATCCTGGATAATCAAACATTATTTTACCCTCTCAAGGTCTTCAACTTAACCATTTATGTAAAAAATACATGCAATATAAAATGATATTTGCAAGTTCCAGAATTTGGAAATGAAAGTGTTTTAGCAGGTTGCTATGAGCCTATAAAATACATATGGAAGTTATGAATTAAGGAAAAATACTTTCTTTTTTTACTTTTTATTCTATAAAATTATCTGATGTTTAGAAATTTATTTTAAATGATGATTTTATAAAATCATCCAGTATTCATTTATTTACCTAATCTATATCTTCAATCTAGACATCTCTCCTCAATTTAACTCTTATTTAAAAAGTGTTTTCTCTCTATTTCTGATTTCTAATAGACATTTGAAAATTATCACATCCCGAAACACTCATTTTTTCATGTAGATCCATGATGACTACAGTTTTAGGGAAATATATGAATATGATAAATTCATACTACAAGTTATTTGGGAAGAAATCCTTATATTAATTGTCTACGGATGACTGTTTTCTAGCAAATCCTGTTGGCTGATACTTTGCTACTATAGAAATAAAACATGTCTAACTTCCACAGCTGTTACTTAAATCAAGCCACTGCCTTCTCTTGTTTGAATAATTAAGGAAATCTCTTAAAACCACCTTTTCCCTGGTATAATTTCCAAGGAGACAGAGTAATTTTTAAGTTTAGTCTTGATCTGATCAATCAATACTTTCTTTCAATCTGTGCATCTCCTCACTTCCTCACCTAATCTTCTAAAACACTAGCTTATTTCCTCCAGTACTTTAGGCCTCCTGTTTCCTAAACACAGTAACAGAGGCAATGTCAAGACCTCCTCATTGTTTCCTCTGCTTGAATTGTTCTTTACTCAGATGCTTGCAAGACTGCCTGCCTCATTTCCTTCAGGTTTGACACAAATATCCTCTATTTCCTTATCAGCAAGGGTCTACCCTACTATAAGTCTCAATTTCCTGACCCTCAAATGTTTTATTCATGCCTCTGACAGGTGATTATATAATTCTTTGTTTATTATTTCATTCTTTATCTCACACTACTAGAATGTGAACTTGGTAAGAGGAAAGGGTTTTTGTTTTCTGATTTTTCATTTTGATCTTTATTGTATCCTTAGAGCCAAAATGTATTTATGGCAAAAAATTAATGAAAAGGCTTGCTGCTAAATCAATATTTTTGAATAAAAACATTAAATTAATCAAATAATTTTTGAAATATATGTATGCTATACATAGTGACATAAACGATTCATACATAAATATATATCTATATCTATATGCATATATGGATTATTGCAGGGCTAAAAGACAAAAAGTAAGAAACCTATGGAGATATAGACATGAAATCATCTAATTAGGTGAAGATGAAAGGGCTCATAAACTGTTCTTTTATATGCTGTGAATAATCCTCTTCTAAAGCTATCTTAAAAATATGTTTTGTAGGAATCGCTTAAAGGGGAAGAGATTCCAAAACATTCCACTTCAGAATTCCTGTAGGGAATCCAAAACAGATTCATTTTACTAAAATTGATACCCTATGTCTTGGACTGATAAAAATAGAGTGATAAATACCTTCTAATAGAACATTAAACTATAAGTTTAAATATTTGTTTTTTTTTTAATAGTGATTACTGAAAAGAGGTTGAAATATGATTTAGAGATATTTTATTGATGTACCCTGGTGGCCTAGTGGTTTAATCCATTGGGCAAATTTCAGACGCATCCTGAGGTCCTGGTTCAAGACCTGCATCTTTGGAGAACAACCTGGATAAATAACTAAATAAAGTACTTTGTTCTCCTCACTCTTCCTGCCTGCCTGCCTGCCTCCTTCCCTTCATTCATGCCTATATTGCCTATTTTTAGATGACATTTTAGGAAAATAATGCTTTTCAGATGTATAAATGTATATTGTAAAAAGGTATATGAAATAGTGTAATTCCATAATAGCATCACAAATGATTAGTATCTTTAGGAATTCTGCAATTTGAGGCATCCTTGGTACCCTTCAATGTACTCTGAGATAAGTAAAGAGCACATTCTCTAACTAGCTGTAATAGCAGGCGAACTAAAAGGTAGGAATGTTACTCACTCTGTTTTGAAACCTTAAAAAAAATATTTAAAGAAAGGAGATTCCGTGTTCTCCTAGACTCACATAATATTTCGCACATGACTTCAAAGAGAAAAACTCCAGGGGATTATTAAAATTTTATCTTTCATGGTTATGTGAAAATGTTAATTCTTTTACCAAAGAGAATATTATACACACATGTCATTTAAAATTGAAATGCCACAGCAGATGTTAGCATTTCAGTTTTTCACTCACTACCTTGCACAAAGATTAGCATATTACAATGTTATAAAACAAAGGTAGCATATTTCAATTAAAGAAAACCAGGAAAAAGTTTTCAAGAGCACTGGGTGAGGAATAATCCTTTTGGATTAAGATTGGTGTTTGTGCCTGTGGTTATACACTAAAAACTCATTGATGTTGGTATGGTTAAACAAAAACTAATCCAGTTTTATTTAACCCAGGCAAATCTTTCTAGGAGTCCTCTTTGAGAAATTATGAAATTACAAATACAAAATTGCATATAGTTTCTTTAAAGAGATCTTTGTAAATGAAGATTCCTGGTGTTTAAGTTATGTTAGCTTCCTAATAAATCTTTCTCTGGGAAAATGTTATTTTTCTAAGAACTGTTCCCAAAGGCTTAACGGTAATGAAAATTTGCATTTCCAGTGATTGCTAGACTATAGTTCAGGATTTGTAACTATTTCTTAGTATTAATGAAAAAAGAAAGAGGAAAGGAAAATTTAAAAAAAAATATGCAGAATGAGAGAATCCAATAGTTTACAGCTTCTGTCAGAAAAGCAATATGACCAGGAAAACTAAAATTTGATGTACGAAGAAGAAATGAGATACTCTTCAACATTAAAAATACCAAACTTTGATATTAATACAGTTGTTCACATTATTATCTGCCTAAGTTTGAAAAGATATTAGGGAAAAATTAAAAAAATAAAAGATACATATTCAGCAACTCAGCAATGTCACTCACATCATTAGGCTTTCCAGAGAATCACTATTCCTGAAATACATCTACAGCAAGAAATATTTGTATTTCATGATATAGTGTTAGAGGAGTACTGGTAATTGAATATATTCTAAGCACTTTAAAAAGCACTGTATGTTGATTTATGTTGTTAAAGTGAAAATTGCAAAGAGCAAAGTTTAACTGACAAGGAAGATTTATTCAATACTATTGCAATAAAGAAGAGCCTGAACTCAATTCAACTGATATAAACATTCTGAGGGTTTTCAATGATGAGATCAGCTAGTTCTAAAATACTGGAGAACATTTTGGGGAAGGGTCACCGGTGGGAAGTGTTGAACACTTTGAGTCATTCTTAAGCTTGTCATTGATTTTCCAGGTGATTAGGTCATATATAATTGGCATTGCATGATATTAGTCCCCAGCATTCCCACATAGACTGAAAGATGGAGGCACTGTCTCTTTCAATGTATATACTTAGAGCAATAATTCCCATTTCCTTGAGAAAGATATTTCCTGAGTAGTAAAGCTGGCAAGAGGTTGGGCTATCTATATACATTTTAAATATGTCAGATAAAGTTTTAAAATTATGAAATTTCTGCAGTAAATGCTTTAAGAAATGGGGAGTCACAAACTCATAATCAGGAATCAGGAATCAGGAATAAGTTATGGTGGTTTTTATCTTCTTCTCCACAGAACATGGCCATCTGTGACTAACCCTACCTAATTTCAAGTCCCTACCACGCAACCATAATCAAGCTATGGAACTTAAATTTGCCAAATGTTTAATGTGACCCAGGGATTATCATACTGAAGGAAGTGAACTGTTTTATGCCTGCCTCTTCATGACATCCTGAGGCAGAATTCTCTAATGATAGCAGAGCTAGAAGCAGTTACCAGAAGACTGCAGCTGAGCTTCTAAATGTCCAACCTTTAAATATTCAAATGGTCTCAATAACAGCTAATGTTCTTATTATCTCATTGCAACCCAGCCCTATAAAATTAAACAAGGAGTCAGGATCGGCATCACTACTTCTCAAACAGAGAGCAGTTTCCCACCTGGCCCCTGCTTTTCTAGATGTATGTTTTCTGTGTTTCTTTAGGCTCCTGTAGCGTCCCCTCAGGAACCCTGTCAATAAGCCACACAAGTCGCTACAGGTGGTGCTCAAAAAGGGACCTGAGTACAGAGGAACTATAAGAAGACGACAGAGATCCGACTCCTGAAGGTGTGCACACGCTGGACAAGATCCAAAGTCAGGTAGGAGCATATTGAAATATTCTTTGGTGTAAAAATGAAGAATGCCAGTTCTTCAGAGAGAACCCTCTATGTGCAGATGCAGAAATCTGTTATCAGCTAGTGGCAGCAAGATTTGCACTGCACAAATAGAGCAATCCTTGAATTTTATACTGCAAACCTACTCCTGGTTTCCTGAGGAAGGGACCGTAAATGAGGCTACTTGGATGAAAACAGTATAGCAGTGGGTTTATTATACTGCTGAGGGCCCACAGGGTATTCCATTACTTTTATTCTTTGGGCTTTAATAATAGATTCACTTGACCCTCGGAGAGACAATGTAAAAGCTGAAAGCAAGAATTAGTCTTTAGTGACTTCTGCAGAGGTCTATACCAAGCTTCAGCCCACTGTATCACCTGAAAAATACCAGGAAATAGGTGGAGATGAAACAAAATTATCTGACATGGCTAGGGAGCTAGAAGATAAGGCTCTGCAATTTGATAAATGAAAGCAGGCTGAAGTTCTGATGGGGAAAATAAATTCTAGAGGAAGAGGAGGGTTCTCCCAGAGCAGAGTTGTTGTAGCAGCTTTCCTTGCTATCTTTACAGAATCAGAGGCAGTACAGCTGCTATTCAAACCCCTCCTGTAAGGATGGGAGCTCAGCCAAAGATACCACCTGAGTTATCAAGGGATGGGTAAAAAGCAATGTCATCTTTACAGAGGTCACTGATACAAGCTGCAGAAAGAAGAGAGGACATTACAGGGTCTGCCATGTACCCTGTGGTTGAGAAGTCAGATCTTAACAATCCAGGGCAGTCTTTGTGATATCATGACCCTATCTCTTTTAAGACACTAAAAGAGCTTAAGACAGCCTGTAGTATCTATGGTCCCACTTCTCCCTTCACTCTCTCTCTCTCTAGTGGACACCCTTGGATCTGATCCTTTGTGTCCTAATGACTGGACCATTTTAGCTAGATCCTTTTTGGGAGGAGGAGATTATTTGATGTGGAAATCAGATTGGTTGGAAGAAAGCAGTCAGCAAGCCGATCATAACTGAAGATATCAGGTACCTATCTCCTAACTGGAAATAAACTGCAGGCAGCAGAATTCCTAGTATAAGACCAGTTAAAGGCAGTACTTATTCTAGAAACTTTAAGTCCTTGGAATACTATTTTTGTCATTCCCTAAGAAATTGGGAAAATGAAGGTTGATTTAGGACCTAAGAGAGATAAATAAAATAATGCAGGTTATGTGGCCTTTGCAACCAGACCTTCCGATACCTACCGCCATCCTTCTGAGCTATCATTTAATAATAATAGATTCGAAGGATACTTTTTTCACTATCTATCTTCATCCACAGGACCTGGAAAACATTGATTTTTCCACCCCAGTATTAAATCATCAAGCTCCAGTACAGAGATATTTTTGGAAAGTCCCACCACAGGAAATGGCCAACAGTCCTAATCTACGTCAAAGGTTTGTGAATTGTGCCATTTAGCCTGAAAGAGGCACATACCCAGAAGCTTGCATCATCCATTACATGGATGACATTCTTGTTGCTCATTCAGACTCTTCACAGTTATTGACTATTTTTGGAGATTTAGAATGCAGTCTTCAATATCACAGGTTAATTGTTGCACCTAAAAAGTTCCAAAAAGAATCTATATTCCAATATTTGGGGCAAATTATTGAAGGAGACACCATCCATTCACAAAAGGTTGAGGTGCGAGTAAATCATTTGCACACCCTTAATGATTTTCAGAAGCTCCTAGGAGATATTAATTAGGTGTGACCCTCATTGAAATTGACCACAGGAGATCTTTCTCCTCTCTTTGAAATCTTAAAGGGTGACACATCTCCTAGCTCTCCAAGAACACTTATGGCTGAGACCTGAAAAGCACTTTCTCAGTTACAAGATGCTATTCAAAAGGCTAGCTTACCAGGGTGGACCAAGGTCAGCCTGTATGGGTGATTATTTGTGCTACTGCTTATATTCCTGCAGGAGTGTTGTGGCAACCACAAGGTATCCTTGAAAGGATACTATTCCCTCATTCTCCAGCTTGAATTTTAACATCTTATAATGAGGCTGTTGTGGGACTCATTGCTAAGGCTTGTCATCGCCTGTGCCAACTTATAGGTATGGAACTAGAAAAAAATTATCGTCCCTTTTACCTGTCAGCAATAGCAATGGTTATGGGAAAGTTCTGTCTCGTTGCAAGTTGCCTTGGACAATTTTCCAGGCATCGTAGATAACCATTATCCAGCAGATAAAATTCTACAATTCTGCTGAATTATTTCTTTTGTTTACCTAAAGCTCATTGCTTCTGAGTCCATTCCTCAAGCTCTTACTGGTTTTACCAATGGATCAAGTAATGGTCGTGCTGGATTCTGCAGTAATGAACAGAGTTCAGTCCAGCAGAACTCTTTTTCATCTGCTCAATGAGCAGAGATTTAGGCTTTACGTATGGTATATTTGAACTTTCCTTCTACTAGAGCTCTCAATATTTATAGTTTCAGGCAATATATAGTGGGAGCTGTCAAGCATATTGAAACAACTCTTCTGGGACATACTTCCTCAAAGGAACTTTATTACTTGTTTTGCTCTCTACAGAGTGCCATTCGGTTACATAAACAACCATTCTTTATCAGGCATATTTGGTTTCACTCTCACTCCCAGGACTTTTAGCTGAAGTAATAGTTTACTTGACCAGTTACTTTTCTCCACTGTTCATTGCCCTTCTGTAGATTAAACTCATATTGCTCATTCTCAATATCATCAAAATGCCCAGGCAAATAAGCAGCAATTTAAAATCACTTGGGAACAGGCTAGCCACATTGTTACAGAGTGTCCTTCGTGTTCCATGTGGAGTGAATCCTATAGACTGAAGCCCAATCAACTCTGCAAATGGTTGTTACCCACATTCCAGAGTTCGACAGTATGTGATGGGGTCATATCTCTGTAGATACTTGCTCTCGCTATATACTTGCTACTTGTCAAAAAGGAGAGAGTACTAAGCATGTTATTACACATTGTTCAACATCTTTATCAGTGTGGAGAAGTCTGGTCAAATTAAAACTGACAATGGTTCAACTTATACCAGTGCTAACTTCCAAAGCTTTTGTGGGCAGTTTGGCATTTCACACAAGAATGGAATTCCTTATAATTCCCTGGAACAAGCTATTGTGGAAAGAGCCAAGCAAAATCTCAAAATGCAATTAGAAAAACAAAAAGGGGGTGACCTAGAAGTTTTTACACTCTCACCCTCCAAGAAATTGAATTTATCTCTTTTTACTTTAATTTTTTAAATTGTGATGATCAACACACAGTTACTGCTTGAACGGCATTTTGGAGTACTGACTCAGAAAGCCACCACATTGTTTAGGTGGAAAAATCTCATCACAGGACAATGGCATGGGCCAGATCCAGTTATTATGGGGGGCAGGGGATATGCTTGTGTTTTTCCTGAAGTTGTCGAAAAGCCTGTCTGGGTACCAGAGTGAGTCGTACACCATTTCACCTCAGTAAAAGATAGTAGGAAGAAAGAAAAAGAAATTCTCAGCTTTGTTCATCTGGAAGAGGAGACATAATGCTACTTTTGCTATGACTAAGTATGCTACTTATGAAGAACCAGGGGGAGTCTTATTGGGTTTATTTCCCAGATCCACCTATGGTTTTTCCAACATCATGGGATGGTCCCTTTATTCCGGTGTATACCAATGACACGGGAATTATGAGAGGTCGATCTGCTATTCATATCACCGCAGAGTCTCGAGGAGGCTTTAACTTCTCTGGTTTAAACCATTCTGTTCCTGTTTGCCTTTCTTCTCAGTCTAGAACCGGTTGTCTCCAATTGACTCAAGAAAATCAGATATCTTATGGAGGAGGCAAGGTTACTAAATTAACCGATCCTTGGTATCTCTTTAAAAATATGCAGACTGTCTCTAAATGGGGTTTCTCTAATATCTCACCAGTAGTTTCACAATGTCATCCTCTTATTCCTTATTCTCCTAGCAGCACCAATGTAGAATTGGGAATATTTCCTCCATGGCTTGAATTTGCATATCCCCTGCCTGTTGAATTTAATATCACGGAAACTGACTACTCGGTGTATGACTGGTCCCATAGAGTGGATTCAGATCATTCTCACCATTTACTTATGTCTACAGGAGGATTTGTGAGTAATAATTTTACTCATGGTGATCATATGCAGAAGGAAATTTGGCACCTTGGAAAAGCTCTAAGATTCACAAACTTCACCACTTCTAGTACTTGACATGTCACAAAATTTTCTTATGGCCTACAGGCTTGTTTTACATCCCCCCTATGCTATTGTGGCTGTTGACATCAACTTAACTCCTCTGCCTCCAGCTCATATACCATTTCTTGAATAAATCATAATTTTGCTAATTGTGTCTCTCAGTTTAATGAACAACATGACTTGCTGATTTTTTATCAATGTCCTTTTGTTAAGCTTCCTGTTAATTTTTCAGGTCCTTCGTAGGAGGATGCCGGTCTTCTAGCAATTGCAGAAATTCTTAGAGCTGTCACTCAGCCCAACAGAGTCATAGGGCTCCTCATAGCTGGAATTGTTGCATTCATTACTATTATTGATTCCGGTATCACTGCCACTATGGCCTTGGCACAAATCATTCAAGATGCTCATTTCATCAATGACTTGGCCCATAATACCTCAATTTCCCTTAGCACCCAAGAGTGTATAGATGCTAAATTGGAAGCTAAATTAAATATTTTAGAATCTTGGTGATGAACTATGGGGACCAATTAGAGGTGATAAAATTTGTCAGCAACTCCGATGCCATGCAAAATTTACTTCAATCTGCATGGCTCAAGCTCATTATAACAGTAGCCAGTGTAATTGGACCCGAATAAAAGCTCACCTTTTAGGAGTATGGTATCATGTGAATATTAGTCTTGACTTGCATCAGCTATAACCTAAAATCCATGAAATCCAGGAAGCCAAAGTCCTCATAGTTGATCCCATTCATTTGGCTTAGTAATTGCTTAATTATTTAAAGGGTTTTAATCCTTTCAACTTGTTAGAACATGCACTTTGTTATCTATAAGGAGTTATTGGCATGTTCTTGGTACTCGTGTGTTTTCTCCATAGTCTACCATCAAGTTCAACCACAGCTGAATCAAATTAAGACACATGTTAATCACCTGCGATTGAATCAGAGGCATATCACAGGGCATAAGGCTCTTCTCCATTCTTTTTCTGTTTTTTTAAATAATTGAACATTTTCTCCTGGCTGTAAGCTAAATAGAACCATTACCACATAGAACTTCTTCCACCTTGGCCAGAAGAATGTGACCCAGTCTTCCTGGAAGTTGGTCATAATGCAGAAATACGACTCTTTGTGACTCCCAGAAGGCTGGTTAGTCAATGATGGGTTTCAGCCATAGAAAGGGCCAACCTAAGACAGGCACAGTTGCAGGGTGTTCAAAGTGGAGCACTATAGCTCTGTATCGAGCACTTTGCTCTGTCAGGAAGTGAAGAAGAAATTGTCAGAAGTGAGGCCACAGGCAGAGGTCGAGTCCTGTTGCATACATCTGGTTGTGCTTATGTTTGATGTCACTGCTTTTTAAAAGAAAAAAACAAAAGAGGTGATGACAGGAGCGAACTGTTTTGTGTCTGCCTCTACAAGATATCCAGTGGCAAAAGTTGTCTCATGATAGCAGAGCTAGAAACAGGTAACAAAACTATAGTTGAGCTTCTAAGTGTCCAACCTTTAATTATTCAAATGGTCCTGATAATAGCTAATGTTTGCAGCCCTCCCTCACTTGCAATATTCTTATTATCTAATTGTAACCCAGTCCTGTAAAATAAATCAAGGAGTCAGGATCAGTGTCACTGCCTCTCAAACAGAGAGCGGTGTCCCACCTGGGCCCCGCTTTTCTAGATGTATGCTATGTCTTTCTTTAGGTTCCTGTAGCCTCCCGTCTGGGACCCTTTGGTCAGCCACGTGGATCACGGTATTACACAATCCACTACTGTGGTGATTTTTGACCAACTAAATTATGCAAGTCTTCCAGATGGAAGTCACAATGAGAACAAGACAGGGTGTAACATATGAGTTTTTGAATTATTTAGGTATTTTCTGGACCCACAAAGAAGACAATGACTGGATGCACAGTGTACTCCTCCTTTGAAACTGATGACCAACATCTCATCAAAACTGAACTTATCTACACTAACTTAAAAAATTCATACCGCAGACAAGCATAGCAAAGTGAGATGGTCCCATATTCTATGTAGATGAACATAAGCTGTCTCTGTGTCTGTGTGTCTTTTTCTCTTTCTTTCTCTTATCTGATCTCTGCAATGAAATCTTGTGTGAGGAGCACTTCAGACTGCATTCTATTGCTTAAGGGTTAACCCAGGAGCAGATACTCTTGGTGGTTCATAACATAGGCTGACTAAACCTTAGTGAGTTGATTGAAGCTTTAAGACTGTCTTGATTCAGGAAATTAGTACATTTATGCAGCAGTTTTAGTAACTCTTTTTCTCAATCTCCTTTTAGGTTCAAATCAGAAGTGATTATCCTCAATAGATGAAAAATATACAATATATTAGATGATAAGTGAAAGGATACATAGGTGACTAATTTTTTTGGTATAATCATTATAAAGATTTTAGAATGTTTAACATTATTAAATGTGTTTTTATAATTTATTCTCCAGTGTTATTTGATAAATCTTTTTCTCCATTTCTTCCTGATGAATGAAATAAAAAACATTTTAAGGAGAGTTTCACCAGGAAAACAAGGTAATGCAGTGATTGCCTCAAGGAAAATACTTCTGTTAATTCTTCTGGGATGAAAAACAGCTCTTTGTACTCATATAATTTATTAATCACTAAGTCATTAATCCTAACAACATCTCTTTGTGAGTCTGCATCAATGATTGCTTCTATTTTTTATGTTTGTGAGACAGTCAATAATTTTTACATGAAAAAGTATTCTTAAAAACAATCAAAATTCTGATTCTTTATCTTGAATCTGAATTATCAGTTTTTAGTCAAGTGAACATATTCTGGGTTAATTTAAAGCAAATATTAATTTCTATAATAAACACTACTATAAAACCCACCATAAAATATATTTCATGTATGTATGTCCTTTACATATTCTTACTCTTTGCTTTTTCAAATATAGCTCTCCCAAAATCATACATTTATTGATAGAGGTTATAGCCTAAGAAAGAAACTTTTCTAGTAATGTAGAAGTCTTAGAATAAAGTTATGCACCCCAAATTCATTCTACACATTCAGTAATATGTGTTATATAATTCCTTGTTCAGAGGAAACAATTAAATTCTTGGATATGAGTAACAATTATATTTTTTCTTGCATAAAATTGCAGGTCTTATAGTTATCTGTAGTGAATATAAACCAGAAATGACTATTCCCTCTGTTCTTTATATTTAGATAATTGGTTCCCAATCTTTTCTATAAAATAGACCCAATCAGGAATCATAAGAAATCTGATACCTGGCTCTTACAATTGTATTGTGATTTAATTGGTATCAAATGTGGTATGAGTATTGAGATATTTCATAATTTTCAGGTGATCCTAATATGTAACAAAATTCAGAAACTACTTACCTGTATCTTGTAATTTCTTCTCTAGAGAAAGACCTGTACTTAGACATGTAGGGAAATTAGTGCTGTCATAGAAAAATAAGTCAGTGGGTCTCGACCTGATGAAATCAGAAGCATTTGAAATATTATATATACATATGAATATCTAAATTATACTCCCTGAGATTCTTTAATTTGTCTGCTGTGGAAAGATAACAGTTATCTCAAACATTGTCCTATAGTCAATGTTGTCAATGTTGCCAATGTTGAAAGTTAAGAACCACTGAGTTAAATATTCTATGTATCACTTCCAGGTAGTAGCAGTGGTGGATCTCCTCCTCCTGTCCCAGCCCTCCATTATCATCTGTCCCTCACTCCTCCTTCCCTATTCTCCCTTTCTTCTTCTATATCTTTTTCTCCACCTTTTCCCTCTTACCTTTCTCCTTGTTTTCCTCCCTCCTTTTTCTACCTTTTTTAATGTTTCCTCCTTGCTTCCCAGATATTTGCAATGAGAATGAACTTCTGTATAATAGGAGAGTCAAATTCTGCTGTATTTAATGTCTTCATTTTTCCATACAATCAACAAATGCCATTCCCTGTAGCAACATTATAGAAACAGTTCCTTCCTAGGAATTCAGAGATGAAACCCACAATATCAAGACAGTACAATTATTTACTGGATGTGTTCCTTTCCCACACGAGCTTGTAAATGCTCCTTTTTTACTTTTTAAGTTGTAAAAATAGTATCAATTATCTGCAAAATGTGTAACAATTGGTCTCTTAGAATTACACAATTTCCTTACGAATATATTAGTATTTCTGGTCCACCCAAGAATTTACTATACCTTGTGATACCTAACTTCTGATTTTAACTGTGCTTATCTATATTCTTTATTATAGATATAATATTCACAATTATTAAGACTGATTTGCCATGTATATTTTTGGAGGACACTCAGGGAGTGTGTATAAGGGGAAGGACTGACGTTTTAAGAATGAGGAATATAATTTGAGAAGTTTAAGCAGATATAATTCAAAAATACAAAATAGAAGTAATAATATTGTTTACATTTTTTCTTTTGGTAGCAAAGTTTTGTATTTTCAATTGACCAAACTTCTTTCTTTCTTTTTTATTAAAATTTTTAAAATAAAGTTGCTAACAAAACAAAGGTGAATAGGCAATCAGGAAAGGAGAGAGAGGAGGGAAAGTATGTTTTTATTTATGTTTATCTAGTTGTTAATATCAATTGCTCCCATCAATCCTGGGGCATGAATCTAGGTCCTCGGGATGTATGTGGATGGCATTTGGTCAGAGGCTGAACACCAAACTGCTACTCCACCAGCTTGTACCAAGTCTGCTTATTTCATAAAGAAAATTATTTCTTTATGTAAAATGCAATATGCTTCATTTATTTTCTGTTTTAATGTATTATATGGCATTAAATTCTCATAATAATTAGAAAAATGTATTTTAAAATTACAGTGTTCTGTATTTCAAAATCTAATTCATTAAAAAATTGTAAGAGTGATAATGAAAATACATATACAACTAAAAATAATATAGATTCTGTTTAGGGGAAAATCTTAAAAGTTATTTGGGAAAGAGAGCTTGACGCTACAAGTTGTTTTAATGTGTTTATAAATATTGTGAATTTTAATTAAACTTGTTCTAGCCATTTGGGTTTCGAAATGCTAGGTATAATACCAAGTGAAAGATGTGAGAAATCGATATTATCCTTCTGGCATTTTTGTTTCAGCTATATAATAGCTTTCTTACTACGTGTGTAAGAGAACTACTGATATTTTTGCCTTCATCTACAGGAAAATGAACATTCTATAAAGGGTAAACTATTAGTTAGAGATCTGCACAGCTTTCTTTCTTGCTAGTGTAATCATTAAATTGATTTTTCCAATCCATCATGTAATTGTTCCAGCGATGGAATCCTGCTTTCCACTCCTGTTCTGCTGTATTTCCTATGAAACATAAAATAAGTTGTATTAATGTAAATTTTAATCTCTATATTAATTGAAAAATAATTTTTATTAGATGCTATTTTCCTCAAATATACTGCACTGCAATTTTTATACTTCATTATTATCAGCTTTACTCATCATCTGCAAAGCTTAGTAAATTTAATATTATTTTTATATTATATACATATGCAAATAACATAGTATATATAATGTAAAATATAACTGCATAAAATGCAGGTGAATTTATGTGCTATATTATCAAATTACATAGCATGCATATTTTGCTTTAATCAAATTTATATGCTGTTCTTTCTTAGCCCATTATATATACAAAAATCACAAACAGACTATCATATAGAAGAAAATTATTTCTGATAAAATGCTTACATAGGAATATTAATGCATAGGAAAAATGTGATTGATGTACTTTATAGATTTATACTCATTCCTTAGCAATGTATTTTATTTCAGAACAGTGTCTCATCTCTGAAGGTATTTTATTAAGACAATTATCTGAAAACTGGTTTTAATTACTTTACAAATAAGAAAGACTAAAGAAATTTATACTCTCAAGCAATTTTCAAAACATGTATGTTAGGAGAGAAGAGTGTTTATGATGGAAATAACATGAAGCAGTGAACCAAAAAAGGCTATGAACTACAAAAACCTTGACATCTTGATTTATTTTAAAATACATTATGTTAAATGCAATAATATATGTCAAAAATAGAAACTCTAAAATTACAAACTTTTCAAATACATATTTCTTAACATAACTAGATATAGTAAAGATAAAAAAGAGCCTATACTACTTAAATCTATTAAGTGATTTATAGCTGTAGCTCTCTTTAAATTTTTAGGATGCTTGCGTAGAGTCATTAATTAAAAACATATTTAAATAGTTCAACTATCATGAAAATAAAAATAGACACATTTAATAATGCTTTTAAATTAGGAATCTATCTTTGAACTTAATTATACCTCGTGAGTATTAATTAGGAAAGACAGTTCATGTGGTCTCATACTATTTTATATATGAAAAAGTATCTTATTTTCATTCATCCTATTCATAATTAAATTCATTCTGACATTTGTTTATAGTTCAAAAGAAAATAAAAGTATTTAAAGTACTTGCCCAGATATTAAAATATCCCATTAACAATTTAGGATATATTTAGATTTGAAATGCTTGGACATCAGGCATATAGTTGAACATTTCTATAAAATTTCTTATTTCATATCAAATGACTTTTCAAAGGTGAATAACTACAATTTGTTTTGCAAAGATTAGAACTTTTTAAAGAGTCAAAAACAGATGCGGGAGAAAAATGTTAAATATTATGCCAAATACTATGTTTTTTTAAGATAACTGAACATTGTTTTAAATGTTACTTGTACAAAATAGTGACTAAAAAAGAACAATATTTTGATCTAATAAATTATTAGCAATTTAGAATTTTAACTTCATTTTTATAACTATTAGAGAAAGTTCTTATATCTTATTTTCTCTGTTTGTTCATAGAATGCTACCGAATTCATTTCCTTATTTATCATAATCAAACATCTAATTTATTTTGCTGAAGTTATTTATTTTATTATATAAGTACTCTGTATTTGAGTACATTTCCCTCCAGAAATAGCAAACATTGAGACAATAAAATATGAAATATAGCAGTTTTCTAACTTAACCCAGGATAATTGAACACAGTAATTAAAAAAATGTAAATAAATATTTTATTTCCATGACGGAAACAAAAACAAAACAATGGAAGTTTTTATATCCCCATCCTCTTTTATTTCTTTCTGATTTCAGATTGTCTTCTTAATTGTTATGATTATCTATCTTCTCAAGTCAGCATTTTCCATTAATTACTATTAATAACAGAACTATGCAACTTAAATAGACTTGAGCATCAAAAACAAAATGCTGGAAGTTTGAATTTAACTAGTAAATTTTGAATTATTTAAAACTTAAGGGAGGTAATGTTATTATTTTAGACTATTTGTTTATAGTTGATAAATTAATTTTTTTCTATAAACAGATTTATATACCAAATAAGAGTTGCCTAAGTTGAAATCTCCAGCAAAATTTTGATGGAATGTACTAAATGTTAAAGACATCAACATATATTTGTATGAATTCAGAGGCACCAAAAATGTAGCTTAAAATTCTACCTTAAAATGTCTCTGATGTCTGAGCTTTCACAAAGTAACTTAAAATAGCAATATTAATCATTATTCCCTAGGTATATTATTTCTTGAATAAAATTAGATGAGAAATAAATGCTAACATTAAGGACCACTGTCATTTAAATAATAAGGGTTAGTTAAAAATAATATTCCAAAACATTTTATGCTAATATTCTACAAAAACCTCAATAAATATGAATTTGTAATATAGGATGTTGTTAATCAATTTTAAAAAATAAAATTTAAGTCAAAATTTCAAAGAAAAAATAGGTATATAAATTGAAGTTTCTATAACACTTAACATATTGTATATTTATAATGTGTTTATGGGCAGTAGAATATTCATAAAAGAAACAACTCTCTCCAAAGCAATTCTCTGTGTGCCATAGAAAAACAAAATTGAAAATGCAAATATATATTTTAAACCATGTAAAAGTTTTAAACGTAGAAATTTAATGGAGATTTACAAATTTTCATTCAGAGGAAAATTATAGTATTAAATTATTTCATGCTGATGTAAGAAACAATAATATTTACAAATATTTTAGAACTATGATAAATAGCAGATAAGTGAGCTTATACCTAATACAAACAAGCAAGTCCAAGTATTCAGCGCTAATTTTTTAAACCTTTATTCAGTGGCCAATTTTATGTCACATACTTTCATACTTAAACAAAAGAAATAAATTTTGGAGTTTTTTTAAAGATAAAATAAACATAAATAAATATGACATATAAATACAAACAAGTTAATATAAGATATGCCAGTTTTTTCTTGATACCATCAAGTCAGCAAAGAAATACAACGGTTTTGGTGAATGGTACTACCTCAGAAATGCAAACCATTTGTTGATACTATATAACACAAGTTGTCAAAATAAAAGGGAGAAAAATTCTTGTGTACAATGAAAGTTAATAAATTTAGCACTGATCAAAGCATGTCAGTATTCCTCTTAAAATTACTAAATAGATTTGCTTTGAAGATATAATTTGAATTTCTTAACATGACAAACATTATACTCCCCGCTTTGATCCCTGATCATTTGACTTCTTCCCACACTGATTTCAATTTCATTGAAAGGAAGGGATGCATTTTTTATTCTTAGGCTAAAATTTTTACTATACGTTCTTAAATTATAGCAGTAGAACAGAAACTTAATTAGAGGTTAGGTGTTCTAAATATAAATAGAATAATTAAAATGTACATTTATGCCTTGATTAGGCTGATCATATTTCTTTGAGACCAAAATGGGACGTTGGAATGTCAAAAAAATGGTATAGGTTATGTGTTGGTGGCTAAGGGGAAGGAAGGAGGCTAGCAATCCAAGGAGAAGCAAGGCAGTCAGCCCAGCAAAAAGTAAGTTCTATGCAATGCTGATTGGTGATAGCATAGCAAGATGTGTGGTCCTGTGGGACTTCAAACAAATGGCTGGGGTGGAATTCCAGCAAAGACAACATAGATAAAAACAAATTTGGCAGTCCTAGAAGCCCCACTCTAAAGCTCTTGCTTAAAACACACACCACTTTAACCATTCCAGTGCCAGAAATATTCTAAAATCCCCGTAGTATGAAATAACCCTCATAATGGCAGAATTAACCCCCATAGTACCTATCTCGATCTAGCTCAACTGTGGTGTTCTATTTCCTTTGAATAAATAGTTAGGGGACCGGGGAGAACCCTCTTTCTGTGGAGTCCTGCTTCCTCACCTGGACCAGTTTTAGGACTTAGACCCACTGCAGTCAGCGCTGGCAGGGGTACTTTTCAACATGGGGGAAAGTGGGGCAATTGCATTGGAGATCCCTTAATTAAACAGCCCCTTTTGCCCTTAATTAAAGAAGGCCCTGGTTTATTAAAAACACAACAGAATTGACATTTATATTAAAATGAAGACATGATCAGGAATATGAAAAAAAATGATACTATTCACTTTAAAAAGGTATGCTATGGTCAGACTAAACTTGATATATGAACTGTTAATTTGTTATAATTATTATTTTTCCAGTTTTATTGAGATATAATAGATGTATAATATCGTGTATGTTTAAAGTTCATAACCTAATTGTTTCATATATCTATAGATAAAAATTGATCTGCTATTCCACATGAAGATAATTTTTTTTCCTTTTTAAGGGAAGGTGTAGATGGGAATGAAGGCAAGTAGGCAAGCAGGTGAAGAGAGAGGAGAAAGAATTTTGTTTTTGTTTGTATTTATTTAGTTGTTCATCTTACTTATCTCCCTACCACACCCAGGGTTGCAAACATGGGTCTCTGGAAATGCAGATTGACTACACTTAGCAGCTTTATCCACTAAACCAACAGGGCATGTCAATGTTTTTTCTTGTAATGAGAACACACATTATTGTTATTTATCATTCTATGCCATGTAGTATAAATCAATGACACTGAATTTTATTTTCATCCAACTAGGTTATATGATTGATTTAATCACTTTAAACTTGTTTCAAATGACTGAAATTATTTTCCTGAGTGTAAAAGAGACAGTCTACTTTGTGTATATGGGTTTTAGGGAAATATAAGAAGGTAACTAGTTTACCGTTGGATGATTCACAAAGAGAAATAACCACCGGAAGCAATATATTATTAAAATGCTCCAATGGAATTAAGTGATCTAGTTTAGTGGTGACTAAAAAATCCTAAGCAGACTTTGGTCTAACAAAATATTTAAAGAGCAGGAAGGGAAAAACACTGAAGCAGAAAACATTTTGGTAAATGCTAGGAACAGCAAAGAGGTCAGATTAAGGGGGAGAAAAAAATAAGTGTATTCAGGGGAGGTAGCTGGTGTAGTGATAAGAAGGCTCTTAGAACTTTATACGTAATTGTGAGGACTTGGAGTTTTACTCAGAGATAGATAAAAAGTAATTGAAGATTTTGAGCAGTTGTCACATTGTAAGTGTTGTTTTGTTTTTTGCAGTTTTATAGATTTCTTAGAGAAAGTAGAGAAGAAAGCAAAAGCAGGAGATAGTCTCCTGGGCAGGGAGGGCTGCACTGCAGACCGGATGCTGGTTGGATTTATATTCTTGCGAAGGGGTTCTGGGCAGACTCCCTTTCTAGTGCCTGTAATTAGGAAGAGAATAGAACTCACAAGGAGGTTTGAAAGCAGAAGTGACATTGCAACTTAAAAAAATATTCTTTTGCGGCTAGAAGTTGAATCTTAACAGAAATAAATCTAAGAGTTGATCTCAAAAGAACCAATGGCACATATAAGAAAATATTAGATCTATGAAGAGTGTGACAGATTAGAATTTCAGGGAAAAAAACTTGAATCTTGTTCAAAATATTTGATGATGAGACTAGGAGATGACCTATATTTTAATGTCACTGTCACATCTGTCATAGGTTAGCTGCCTGGCTGTGCCTTCACTGCTGCCAGTTGTGGATACCAACTTACTTTTACGAACTGTACACTGCTGCTTGAGTCCTTGTTTACATTATTTAAAATGTATTAGTCATATTCCTAATCTGAATTAGAAAATATAGACTAGAATTGTGAGATAGCTAAAGTCAGAAAAAAAGAGAAAATTGTCTTCACTTCTGTGGTTTTCTAAAACTGTAATGCCACTGAAGACTCCATAGATTTGTAATTTGTGAGATATAGATTTATGTATTTATTTGTTTCTCATGATTAACAAGGAACTACAGTGTGAAGAAAGAAAATATCAATATAGTCTTTGGAGGTAATGTGGGCTTAAATTTCCAACTTAATTATTTACTATATCAGTGACATAGAAAAATGCTTCATATTTTTAAATCAGTTTTCCAACTGTTAATGGGGTTGGTAATTTTTACTTTGCAGTGCTACTGTGAAGGATATATGAGATAGTGCTCCAATTATGAGTTCTAGTTCTTCATACCATTGATAGCACCACTAATAAATTTGCTTCCCTTATTATAAAAATGTATATGTAATTTTGCTCTGCATTGAATTCATGTGTAACTAGATCAGTGCCAGTAGTTCATAAATATGTTAATACATTTTTCCAGACTTTTGCCCACTTGTGAATAAAATGAGAATTTTACCTATATAAAAGGAGAAATAATACTAAAGCTATATTTTGTCTTGTCAAATAAGAAAATTATGAACAATTCATTCTGAAAGAGCTATCTATTTTGTCATGCAGTAACCATGTCGAAGAAGAATCTGGAAGTTAAGTGCTAGAATTCATGTGTAAAACAAGTCTCAGGAACATTTTATTTGGGAACATTCATTGTTCAAATGCATACTATTACCAATGCATCAGCTTCTATCTTGAATGAGGTAGACATTTCTTCTACTTAAGAAATCCAGTCAGTAGTTATTCTTTGAAATTGTCCTTTACTTGTAGAGCTGCATTAAAAAAATTGTTTCATAGAAACTTCAGGTCATCTGAATAACCTCAATTTTTAATGCATGAAAGACTGAAATGTTTGAAGTTTTACTAATAAAAAAATAAAAGGAATGATAAGCACATTTAATAATTTCTAATTTTATATATTATTTATACAACCTAAAAGCATTTTCAAATTTGTTTTCTTTGTTTAAATGCATTTTCATTATTAATAAATACATCAGTTTTACAACAATCATATAATGTGCTTTAAAATTTGTGAAAATATTTATTAACATGTTCTGGGAATTATATATAAAAGTATTTAAATAATAAATTGTGTTTTTAAGAAATGTGGAACTATTGCAGAGCATGGTACTAACCCAGAACAGTATGAAATTTCCAGAGAGCTCAGTGTTGCTCAAACTGATATTGATTCAGCACTTCATCAGAACAAACAGAAGCTGACCCCAAAATTTAAGAGTTTTTTTATTCAACTTGTTGTATGGCAGTCGAGTATTTAAAAATACTTATTCTAAAGTACATTTTCAAAAAGTGCTGATATTCACATTTTATTTTATCAACAGATAAGTTGTGATAGACCACGTGTGTGCGAACCAGAATTTATTATTTACTTAAAATAAATTACTGATTTAAATACCCCATCCTCTTATTTTGCCTGAAATTATGACCCTCTTGTTTAAAAAAAAAAGCATCTTAGCTAAAGAAAGAATGTTGATCTCAGATATGTTAAATGGTACCTTTTCTGGGATCTTGGCAGATTAAATGTGTTACCTCATTGCTATTTACACTCAGAGGACACAAGGGCAGCACTATAGCTCTGCCAAGGGATGCAGAAGCCCATCTCTGGATATATATTATGTCACAGAACATTTGGTAATACACAGAGTACTGGTATATCAGAAGCATCTAGCAAACAGATGGAGTGCATAATTATGATTTTGGTGAATAATGTCTGATAATCAAAAGAATATTAAACAATCACATATATCTCTGAGGTGCACAAATTTGTCTGAAACCAACCTGTCAACCTCTCTAACTAAGAAACTAAAAACATTTACAATACTGTGATAGCTCACTCATAGCTTGAAGATTGCAGACTGCTCTGAAGAAAATAATGATAAAATCTAAGTAAAATGACCAACAATATCTCTGATGGTTAAAGGTTAATTACTTTCATATGAAAAATAAAGGTAGAAAATATACTTGAGTAGAAATATGGGTTATAAACAGTTTGATACTTTAAAATGAGGCAGTGAACTAAATTTGCATCTTTTTTCTCACAGAAAATGTGATCAATCTAGTCGATCATTTTAGGTGTTTGAATCATATTGATTTAAATAATTTCTTACTAATAAATTTTGAAGTAATATAGTGATCTAGAACAATTTTCCTAGTAGTTCCTTACATATGTTTTTATCTAATTAATTTTAAAATATCAGTTAAGCAAATTACTTTGTATTGCATTATCTATTGTACAAATAAATATTTTACCTCTTCTTTGATATATTTTTCTACATTTTATTTATTCTATAGGTTATGTTTCTGTTATATATTTATGTATTCATTTTTCCAATTAATTAATTCCACAAAGATTGTTTGAATAGCAAGTTGCATCTGGTATTTTAATTGCACTATAGGTTTTATGTTCCTCTAGGAAAATATTTAAATTTCAACTTCAATTTTCTATACGTAATACTAAATTTTGCTCATGTAGTAAATCCTCAAAACATATCTGAACTTGTTGGAATAAAACAATGTACACATTGGAATCAAGTAACTGCAAAGTGTCATAGACATACAGTAAATCCATCTCCATGTTATGTATATTTTGCTTTCATCTTCTTATATAACTGAAAATCAATTAATAACCAAATAATAAAAACCACACACCTGTCATTTCCAATATTTTGGGGAAAAACAGTGTCCAAAATCGACAATATTGACCACGTAGTTTCGTGTATACTCTTGATGACTCTGTAGTCAAGGTTAAATATTTTTGTTCAGTGTTTTTGAAGACAGGCCATCTTGTGCTATTGATATAAGTCCCATTTGGATTTCTAAAAAAGCAAAACAAAACAGAGGTATTATAGTTCTACCGAGATCTTTGTTCGATAAAAACTACATTGCTTCAAACATTATTTAAATATGTTGTTTTCTTTACACTTAAAAATGCACAGAAAGGCAGTGTTGCTTTTATTGTGTCTTCCAGTCCCTTATTCCAGACCCAATATTTTCATAATGGACATTATAGCTAGTATTATCATGATTGACTTATTTTGGGACTGATTACACATGTACTTAGGTAATAACCTCATTACCCTAAGAAACTACCTTCAGTCTCACTTTTATGTAGATCTTATATTATTGAAGATGAGTTCATTGTTTAACAATCTTTTCATAATTTCACAGAGGATTCAGATAAAGGTGAATGAATATGGTACCACCCACATTTCCTATTTTATTTTCAGATATGCTCTACATGAATAAGCTATCAGAAATTAAGGACAGAATTTTAGTAATCCTCTCCTCTATTTACTTCCTTTCTTTTGCCTCAGCTGTCATCCCTGCTCCAGATTTTTTCATTCCCCAACAATATATGTCTAACCAATCCAGAACCTTTACATTTTCTTTTAGTGATATTTTCCATAATTTCCATTTTGATGTTTAAATGATGCTTGACTGCATTTTTCAGAAATCATTATGAATTATAATATGAAATATGAAAGTAGCTCCAAGTAGTTAGTCACCAGATATTCTTTAGAATTTAATTCATTTTCATGTTATTATTTTAGCCAGATACTGCCTTAGGCTCTAGAAATAAAAATAGATATGGAGAACTGCTTTCCTCATGGGATTTACAAACAAGGGTATCTGTGACAACAAGAACCATCAATATATGGTAACCTAATCCAGCATGCACAATGGTACACTAACTTAGAAGATGGAGTAAACACTATGTTTAAAAAGTTTACATGAAAGAATGAGCTTCTAACTGTAGAAAGAAAAAGAAATAACTGAACAAGAAAGAAAAGTTGAGAAAGCTAAAGAGAACAAATTAACAAGGTACAAATATTAAGTGCTCAGTTTAATCAAATAGCAATGAAAAAAATCTAGTTCAATGTTGCTGATGAACTTAAGGTAGTATATACAGATGTTATATGTATGCTTATTTATGATGTTACACACCTTAAACCTATATGTTATAATGGAATTTTCCATTAAAAAAATAAAAACACAAAATACGCAAATACAAAATACACAAAAAGACAAAAAATACACAAAAGACCTTTAAATCCCAGGTTTCTAAACTCCTAGGATAGAGGAGATCCCATGAAACCTATAACTTTAGGATATTATCACTATCACTTTAACAGTCTTTAGTTTTTAGATATTTGCTATTCTTCAAGGATTTTTTATTTATTTTTATGTTTATTTACAATTTTAGAAATACTAAATTGGAGGTGGTATTTACAACAATCAAGAAACCTCTAAAGTGGTCACATCTACTTGTATCATAAACAGAAGACTAAAGGGATAAAGATAAGTAACTCATTCCTTATTCTTAGATTCATCCTGCCTGAAGCAAAATCATGTAAGAATAAATGGAGTCAAACTTTTCTGAGAGATCAGCACTCATAATTCTTCATCATTCAAATAGCTTCTATAAATTATACATGAATGCGGTTTGAGAGCTGATGTAGTATATACAATAGTTTTCCCCTAAAGCCTATGAACCAAGTAGAGTTAGGAAAGACAAGCAGTCATTCATCCAATATGATTACCTAAAGGCACATTTAACCATCAAGAACTTTCATCCAATAAGCAACATAATAAATTCATAGTTTATAGAAGCAGCAGACATATTCAACTATGAATTCAGGGAACATCAGAATATTAGGGATAAATAACTTCTTAAAGTTGATATTATGTAGAAGCTATATGATTTCATAAGGATTATTAATAACCTGAATTAGTCAAGCTAAACCAATACCATAACGAGACTGAAAATTCCTGCTTTAGAGTATTATTTGAGAGAGGTCATGAAGAAAATTTCTCCAGATCACAGATGGCACACTTGTCTAGGTGAATTATGTAGTCTTTTTCTTTTCTTTTAAGCTTTAGAAACCAACAAGTACAGCTGCTGGAGGCTGGATATTAAACTAGGAGAACCATTGGTCTGATTCGGTACAGCAATTCTTATGTTCCTAAATTGCCCACTTTCCTTCTAATTCCACTCTAATTAACTTATGTCACCATTTTAACTGCACATTCATTTCTGACTTCTGCAAATGGTGACTTAAGCAGAGCTGACTTGTACTTGAGTTCAAGAGTGAACTACTAATGGCACTGCCAGTGTTCATTTAACAAACTTTGTCCTATGAAATAACTCATGACATATCAAATTGTAATTCTGAGATAATAAAATTCCTTTGCCTATGGATGCAGATATAGTTTTCAAAAGTGACTGAAAGAGCTATTGAAGTTACAGAGCATCTTGCTTTATAATTTGAAGAAATTTCCAAAATGTTTGAAACTTAACTGAGGATATAATTCAATCTGTATCAATTAAAAACTTTGTAGAACACATCTTTCCTAAATACACAATTCAGAAACACTATGAAATTTTAATTTAAAAAATATATAATGCATTTAAACATTCTGACTTTTCTATCTTTTAAAAAATATTTTCTTTATTGTCACAAAGTAAAGTCTCCAGGTAATAATAAATATGAAAGTTCATATAATAATGAAATAGTTGCTCTCTTAGGTTATTTTGCATTTCTATTGTAGAAAAGTGGTTGAAAGATCATCCATTACACTTTTCATTCTATGTAGGTTTGAAAAGCCTAAAGACACTTTGTATTTAACCAAGTAAAGCAGAAAGTAACTTCCTAACATCAGTATTATAGAAAATTTCTTGTTTTTCATTAATATCAGGACAGATTTTATAAGATTTTATTTTAAATGATTTTAATTGACTCAGTAATTCTAATATAAAGAAATACTATGTAAGCAGATATACGTCAAATTTTTATGTGTCAAATTTTGTTGGGACCTTTAATCTCAATATAACCTAGTAAATCCTAACACACTGAGATTCTTTTTGATTAATTATTCAGAAATAGTGATTTCTAAGTAAGCTATACAGTGATTTTAAGCTGAATATTTCAGTGTGCTTTACAATCTAGTAAAATAATGGCAAAATTAATAGGCATAAATTGAAAGGTCTCTGAAATCTTCCACTATCATAAAATAGCTAAGGAGATATAATATTACTATACAATTTCTTAAATATTAGCATATCTATGAATTTATATTGAATGGCATGTCATACATAGATTAAATTGTATTTTAATTTGAAGAATAGAGAGGCTAGAAGAGAATATAAATTTAGAGAACAAATTCCTTTGTAAATATTTATTGGATCCATACTATCTTATACTTATTTGAGTCACAAAAGAGTCAATAAAGAAAAACCAGAGAAGAATTACTGCTTCTTACTGTTTTCTTCTATGAGAAAGAGAGAGAAAAGATAAAAATAAATATGGAAAACATATTTGATAGTGATAACTGCTAAAGAAAATGAAGTGGACAATATGAATAATAGGAAATGAGTACTAGGTACAATGTCTACAGTAGTGAAGGGGTATGAGTGGATAGTTCATAGTTTATTTGCAGTAACCTCTAAATCCTTAGAATGTTGTACTGTGTTGGATAGTTTATTTTAGCAAGCTGACTCATGATGGGCACCTGATAGCTTAAACTAATGACATGACTGAGAGTGAAACTACTCACACCCTGATGTTTTTAAGTTAGGAACTAGTCACCAAGAAAGATCAATCATATGACTTGAAGGTAGGGACATTTAATCAGCAGTCTAATCTCTAGGAAGGGGATAAGGGTAAAGACTGAGTTCAACTATATGATTAATGAATAAATCATATTGCCTATTTAATTAAACCTCTTTTTAAAAATCTTGGACTTCATACTCAGTTGAGATTCCTGAGTTGGCAAAACTCCAGTAGCACACTGCTGTAATTGATTCCAAGAAGGTAATACATCTCTGAGGACACACTTTATGTTCTGAACATTTTCAGTCCCAGATTTTGCTCAATGTATCTCCTCTTTTGACTGCTTCTGATGTATATCATTTTGCTATATTAAACCCATAATTGTAATTGTAGGCTTCTCGAGTTTTGAGAGTCATTTTAATGAATTGTCAAACCAGAGGAAGTCTGTGGGGACCTCGAATGTGTAAAAATCTAGTCTGAAGTGAGGTTGGCCCTGCATCTTTGAAATTGTAACTGGTGTCAGAAATCTTGGACTGACTTAGCATTCTGAAATACTATGCCTTTAACTTTGACGTTGACTAACAATCAGTTGGAAAACTGCAATAGTTGATTGAAAAGGCTCTTTTAGAGATGATATGATGGAGGACAGAAGAGAGTTAAGCAGCTTTTGTTTTGTTTGAAGGAGAGAAGGGAGAAGCAGAATGAATAAGAAGTCAAGAGTATGAGACAGAAGTCTGCCTGGAATTTTTCATGAAAAGTTAATAGGAGAGTAAGGCTAAAGATCAGTCATCCAGGGGACAAGCAGAAGCATGTGAAGCTTCTGCCGTGACAAGGGGGCATATTATTTAGTGAATTGCAGGCCCCTGTAATCATTTTTATATCTAAACTGAGTGAGAGAATAAACAAGTGAAGGATTTCTTCAAAGGACAAGAAATCACTTGTATTTTTTAAAAAGATTATCTTGCTGCAGATCTGGAAACAGACTTCCTGGAATCCAAGATGAGAAGTAAAGGGATCAATTAGGAGACTAATAATTTAGGTGAAAGATAATTGTTACTTGATTTAGGTGGTAATACAAATTGAGAGAAGTGATCACATCATGCATGTATTTTGAAGGTAGATCTCTTGAAATTGGAAAATGGATTAGATAAGGAGAGGAAGAGAACAGTTAAGGATGACTCCAAAGCTTCTAGCCTGTGAAATTGGAAAGATGAATCGTGTTATCATTGCTGAGATATGAAATGCTGTAAGACCATGTTTGGAGAAAAATATCAAGATTTCAGCTCTTAATGAATTAAATATGACATCTCAACATGACAGTAGTCTTTTAGAATGTAGCAGTATATCTTTATCTTCCTGAAAGAATCCTTGTATTCTAAATGGATTCCCAAGCTCTTTAATGCAAAGTTCCCCAACAAAATCTAAAAATGTGAGTCAATTAAAATTTTTTCAATAGATAAGTGAGATTAAAAAATAAACATGCTGTAATAAATTAATTTATAAGATACATGACACGTCTCCCTCCCATACTGCAGTTATCCTATTTTGTCATCATCTCCTCAGATAGGCCTTCTTTGATGACTCTATTAAAATAGCCCGTTTCTATTTCATTATATAATTCAATTTACTTTAACTGCCCCTTTTATCCTCTTCTCTCCTTAGAGATTGCTGTGCTCTAAATGTGTGAACTTTCCAAATAAGGTGATGATTTTAGCAGTTAAGATCTTTAGGAGATGCTTAAGTTATGAGACAGTCTTTACAAATGGAATTAGTGACTTAGAAAAGAGGCTCCAGAGGAAATCCTCCCCATTCCACCATGAAAGGACAAAGAGAAGACACCATCATGAATCAGTAATAAGATCCTCCCAGAGGATAACCATGGGATGCCCTGGTCTTGAACTTCTAGTACCCAGACTGTAAGCAGTATTTTTTGTTGTATATAAGCTGCCTAGTCTGTGGTATTTTGTTACAGCAGATGAACAGTTTAAGACAGAGGGTAAGTCCTATGCAAATCATCACTGATTACTTCATTTATAAACTGGAATTGTGCCTGACTCACAATATTTAGACAAGAAATATGTTTAGAATAATAAGAAACATCACAACTGATAATTTATCCCATTTTTTCTTTAATTAGAGTAAATGTATGCATTTAAAATTACTACTACATAGAAAATTATATTTTACACATGATTGTTTGCCCAACTTCAGAAAAATTAGTCTTCCGAGTCAAATAATGCAAGATTCTGCTTCAAATATGATTTACTATGACTATAAAATATCATGGGGCAGTTTTAATACTTGTATTGCATGCAAACTATTTTTATCATGATATTTTAATATTTAGATAAATAAGATAATTGACAACATAGCATATAATATATGCTAAAAAAATCCACATTTAACAAGTGAGATGTTTAGATATAGTATGCTTAGAAAAAGCGAGGCTGCTGAGAGTAATTTTGTGAAAAGGAAATAAGGAATGACTGTGTAAAAACAAATGACATATTTCACAAGATGCTCCCATTGTTCTGATACATTTATATAAAGAACAGATAAAACTTTTCATATAGTAAAAATGTACTCTTCATATTTAGGCATATGATGAAAAGCATGAAATCATAATAAAATTCTTTTGAAAAGTATGAGAACAGTTGAAAGAGTAACAAAAACAGCTAGATTAAATAGAATTCTATTTATCCCACATTCATATTCATGCTGTGTTTTGCATACAGGTGACTCCTTAGTGTAAGTATTGACATTAACTCAAGTTAAAATAGTTTTTGATTCCTTCAAGAGAAATTTTATTTCAGTGAAGTATAAATTTGCACAAATTCAAATATCAGTTTGTTTTCTAAAATCTGTGCTACTCTTATTTTTTTCATTTTTTTGAAATTTTTTCAAAGGGCATTGCATTATAACACTACATAGCTTTTAGATGTGCATCATCATAAAGCAACATCTGTTCATAATACATTAAATTTGCCATCAAAAGTCCAATTTTACCCTGAATCATATAATTGACCCCTTTTGCCTAATTTGTCTATCCTCTTCCCCATTCCCTTCCAGTAAACATTAATTTGCTTCTATAGAGTAAAGGCTCTAATCTGATGCTAAAGTTTCATGTTATATTAGGTTCATTTATTTGTTCAATTTCTCTCTATGCCACATGACTGAGATCATATGTTGTTTGTCTTTCTCCTTCATATTTATCTTACCATGCATAATTCATCTAGGTTCATCCATGTTGATGCTAATGGCAGGATTTAATTTTTTTAAAATAGCTGACCAAAGATAACTTTCTTAAATCAATGACCCTTAATATATATACTTAATTTTATCATCAACCCAAATGAGTTTAGTACCTCTGAATTCCATTAAAGCAACTTAGTATTCATTAATGAATGCCTGCAAATAATTCAATTTTGCTTCATTTTAATCGACAAGTCTATATACTAAGTTGATATTTCAGTTTTGTGAAACTACTTATACTGCATAGTATAGCTTTATATAAGCTTTCAAAAGGAGTCTTTAAAGATGAATTTTTTTTTCCTTTCATACACACACACTCCTATTTATCTGATCTAGTTTCTGCATATACATGCCACTTGAATATTAGGGATATAAAAATAATTGAATAAAATATATTTAAATAAATATTTAATTTATATTGCATGGTCATTAAATCAGTATAATAACATCAAATTGCATAAATAAGAACTATATTTTAAGCTTCAGAGAAATTCAATCTTATTTATTTCTGCATGCTTAGCCATTATCATAAACTGGGGCAGAAAATCTATAGTCAATAAATGCTTTTAGAAATCACAACTAAGCTACTACTATTAAAAACTTGGATATGTTTCAGATTAATTGGTATCAGTTATAAAATATTAACTTTCACAGTATTGGAAGAGAGAATTCTACTTCATTCTCATGTGCTGAGATGAAAGAAAAGTCTTGTAAATATAACTCTTCTAAGATTAAAACTAGAAAATTCACATTGATACTTCTAGTTCCCTAAAGCAATAATACATCTAGATGACTTCAAAGTCCTACATCAGTTGATGAGGTCACGATATTTATGAGTTTCTCTTAAATTGGTTCACAAATTTCAACTCAACTCTCTTCCAAGTTTCACTTTTGTCCTTTATCTAAACTCAGTGTAGTTAGGAGGGATTTTATGACTTGTACTGTTTTCCCTCTGGATGTAATAAGAGCAAAAATATTAGTTACTAATTCAATATGGAGTGCATAATAATGTAGTTGTGCAGAGAAATTTTATAAGCAAATTATTTGCATTTAGATTATATGTAATACAAATACCTAAATCTAGTTCACTTTTGCTACTTGCCTCTTCATATCTCTTGGCATTCCCATTGCAAACAGGAAATGAGGGGTGTAATTATTGAAGAACAATTCCTTAATTTCATTAGTTTGTTACAGTTTTTTCCTTAGTTCAACAGATTCGTTAATCTCAACAGGACTACTGGTACCCAGAAAGTCAGGATTATGTTAGTATATCATGAAAGTTTGAAGTAATTCAGAAATTCTCTAGCAATGACTTCCTTGATCTGAATATACTGTTAAATGAAGTCCAATAAACATCAAGTGGGTTATTAAATTTTTATTATTTCATTGTTCCTAGTTAGTGGTTAGGAATGTATTTCCAACTTCACAAAGGAATAAGAACAGGGACTTTTATGAGAGAAATAAGAGGAAAAAACTAAAAGAAAGAAAAAAACAAAAATAAATAAATAAATTAAAAGATCCTGTTACAAAATTTGATCCCAAAGCAAAACACATCAATGGTATAAAATTCTAGGGGGAAAAAAAGAGAAAGATTTATTTTAACTTAACACTAGTAAAATGGAGTACATTACATTCAGATTGTCAATATAATTAGGAAGATGGTCTATATTTAGCTACACATCATCATCTGACTTAAGAATAATTAGCAACTGCAGTTGCTGCAGTCATGCAGAATATGGGATGAGGTGTTAGTACTAGCAAAAGAAATTGAATTATGACATAATATAGTTAGGTGCATGCAATGAAAGTGGATACTGCTAAGAAAGAAACATCTGGTTTAATATACAACGTGAGACTTCTTGAGTACCCCTTAGTGTCAGGAATCTTATCTAATCTTATTTTTTTTTCAAATAGTAGTGCCTAATAAAGAACCTAGGACACGTTAACAATCAGTGATGTGGACCTCAGGCATATTTAAGAACGAAAGGTTAAAAAAAAGTCTTAAACATCCACCATGTTTCTTTTTCTAAATCTAAATCTAAATCTCCCAATACATTTTCACCTTTGCTGAGATGTAGCAGTTGTTTTATTTTTTCCCCCTAAATTTATGACTAGAAACCAGGTCGCTACTTTAAAGCACATTTTCTGTATTTTGTAAAAGCATTTAAATCTTAATTTGTATTTAAAGGAGTTTTTTGTGCTTAACTTACTCTCTCAAGCACTCGGCTAAAGTAGTTGAATAGAATCAGGCAAACAATTCTCATTAGGTGACAGTGCACATCTTTAGTTCTTCAGCTGAAAGGGCAGAGTTGTGAAATAAAAGACCTCTAAGATCATACTATACTGTTAGTATGTTGAATGAGCCAAGATTTCATGATCTGGAAGATATCCTTTCTTTTTTCCTCTGTATTGTTTAGACAGAAAGATTTGTTCAAGTAGTTACAACATTAAAGAGGAATAGCAGGCAATGTTTAACCTCCTCCATTTCTCCAGAAAATGAACAGGGTTGAATGTTAGATTGATTTTACCTTCCTTTCTTCCTTCCTTTCTTTCTTCCATTGTCCTTTTCTCTCACTTTCACCTTCCACCTTACTTCTCATCTTCTCTTCTTATTTTTCTTTTTTATTAGCTTGGGAAGTATATCCAGATACATCGCCTAATTTCTAAATGTGAAAATGCACCTTATTTGCTCCTATTTTTGTTTTCTGGTGACAGTAGAGCAACTGCTATCACTAGGATACAGTCATAGGAATTCTAGAGGGATCACAGCTCGATGGATTGTAAAGAAATCAAATGCACTTGCACATAATGGCACTTGAGTATTTATTTTAATAAAGGAGAAGACCTAACATTAATTATGAATAAGAAAAGAATACCAAGCTTGAAAGAAATTGGCTTCTCTTTGAGTCTTCCAAATTCTATTAGTTTTTCTCTTTTTCACATTGGTTTGCTCTAGTCTGAGCTATAAAGTTGATGGCAATAAGCCCATAGTTTCAGGAATGAGCCTAAGAAATGCCAAGAAAAAGCACTGGAAACTTACTTTTGTAGTAGTATATACAATTCTTAAAATAGCTTGATTTTAAGGGAACACTTGAACATTAGAAGGGACTAGGGAAATCAAACGCTCTAAGAAAATTATACAAAACCTTAATTATTGCAATTTTTTTCTTTAATGGGTAGGTTTAAGTATACCAAATAATTCTTCTTGAATTCAAAGTTAGTTTCTTTATATCACTATTCACTGGAGGTCCCTATATTTGACTAATTATCTCCATTAAAACAGAAAGCTCCATTAGAGCAGAGAACATGCGTGTTCTGCTCATTTCCTTGTCCTATCATGGTTAGTACTCAATAAAAAGCCACTTGACAAAGGTTTTACTTACCATGAGATTTGTCTGTAAACTTTTAGACTGAATGCATTGGAGCAAGCATTTAAAATGATGGGGCTTATACTGCACAATTAAAAATTGCCATTTTCTTTCTAAATAAAAGGACAAAGCTTTTGTTTATGTTTTGTTTTTTTCTCTTAGAAACAACTGATGAGGTTAGCTAAATGGCATTACTTGTAATGATTTATAATATGTGAGTAAAGAGAAATGTATATTTACAAACACTTGATGGATGTTTTATATATAATAAAGACCGATCTAAGCACTTTATATGCACTAATTTAACCTTCACCATAATTCTCTGAAGGTAAAATTATTTTTCATATTACAGAGGAGTAAACTGAGGTACAAAGAGTACCTCATTCAAGATCACAAAACTACAGTAGCTGAGTTAGACTTCAAACTCTAAAATTGTGAATTCTGTGCCTTCAAGACCACAGTGCAGCAATGTAAATCTGGCATTTTAAGAGTTTAATCTGAAGTCTCAAGATGAATATCAAAATTACCACATGACTTTTCTATATAAAAGCACTCTTACTAGGCAGTTATTTAATGTGTTTTTTAGCAATAGTACATATATTTATGTAGTGTGATACAAACAATATTTAACATTCATTTTCAATGATAGAATGAGGAAAAAATTAATATGATATTTGTGTCTGTCAGTGACTATCCCATTTCCTTATTCTTTCACTACTTATTTAAAGGATATATCACAGTTATCTTCGAAGGTATTGATAAAATTTGATAGACGTTTTTAACTTTCAAATTGATGTATTATATACCTTTTATTTTAAGATTTTATAAAAATCTAGGATAATTTTCAAAACATGTTTTATTTTGTTTTGTGTTGTATTCCAAATGGCACAGATCTCATTTTGTAACCATCAGAATACCGTTGCCCTAAATAGTCTTCATGCTTCTAGAAAAGTTATTTGCTATATCAGTTAAACTTTATTTCTTAAGCCAATACGCCTTCCTAACACTCATATAAATCATGGAGTCAATTCAGGGTAAAAATTTTAAGATGCTTAACCCAGTATAATTTTATGTACAAATATATTTAAAATGCATAATTTACATAAATACTAATATATACATAAATTATATAGAGAATGTGTATATATATATATATGATATCTAATGAAAAGGTTTAGGCAATATGTGAATATATGAAAACTAAATTTTTAAATACTTCTATAAATATTTTATGTTATTTGTATACGTACATGACATTGCTAATAGGAAAGGCAGGGTCAATGAAACAAATGCTCTATATTAAGCTACAGAGATAACAAGGACACTATTTTTGAGTAACCTGTCTGTGCAACCTACATTTTAAGTACGTTTTATAACAACATACATATGAATGCAAATCATTCTTAGTGAATTTTCCAAAGTGTGCATCCTAGCAAAGAACTATTAATCATTAAAATTGTTATGCATAAAATAATCTTACTTCATTTTAATAAGCAAGTCTAAAAACATCTGAACCAAATAATATAAAATCTATAGTAAGAATAGAAAATTAGCAGTAAATGTTTGCTACCTACTGCATAAAATATGCTTTTTTCAATAATTGTTCTTTTAGCACTAATTACCTGACTGATAACTAGTAAATTATAAATTATCCCATCAATATTTTGCATATTTAAAACTTTCTTGATATTTCAGTCTTCAATTATTTCTCATTGAAGTACCAACATATTTTAAGTATTTAATTGTATATTTTTTATAATGAAGCAATTCTATTATTAAATTGTTTCAGTTAATCCTTTTTCTGATATCTTGCCTACATTTTCCATTAATTGATTTTTTTTACCAAAGATAGACTTTATGCCTTTTAAATGAAGCAGATGTTTTCCTGAACTAATATTATCTAATCCATTCAGTTTTATTCACTCTAGAATATAACATAAACATAGGTTAGCTTTTGTTTATTCAAAAGGGATTGTTTGTCACATTTAAACAGTCATTCCAATACCTGATAACTTTAATCATTACTAAATCTCTTTTATAAAACAAACTTTGTATTTAGACATCACAAGAATTTCAGGCACTTGGGATTTTTTTTTCTCAAATAAAATGTCTTTCTTTTACACTAAAATAAAATAATTATCCTTATGAATTTCATGTAGTTTCACTGTTTTGTTCCACATATACTGTATCAAAAATATCCTTTATGGCATATTATTTGTTGTACTAGAAGTCAGATATATTCTCATACCCTACACACAAACACATTTTTTTTCTCCAGATTAAAGATAATCTTTTCATTTTTGAGAAAAGTTTATTCTGAATTATGGATGGATCCATGATAGTCAGTATTTTGTTGAATTCTTTCAATCCTTAATAAAATACCAAAGTGATTTTTTTCAGAGTTCTGTTGATTATTCATTCTTTGAAGTTTGTTTGTTATTGTATGTCAGAGACTCCTCCCTAAACAATGTGTACAGTAATAAACAGAACTGATGAGGTCCTGAAACTCAGAGATCCACCAACATACTGAGTGGAGACAGACAGCTAATAAACAAATAAATAGCATAAATTCAGGTACAAATATCTATGGCAAAATAATTAATGATATAATCAAATAAAAACATGATAATTCAGAACAGGCTATTCTGTCAATGAAAGGCAATGTGAAAGGAGCTGGTGAAGGATATTGAACGCAAACATTACTTCTTGCACTGCTTCTGGCTAGAATTTTTTGACTTTTACCTAGAAACAGAAACATGAGAAGGATTAACACAGTGGACTTTTTAGTTTCCATAGACACTAAATAGAGTACAGGCAATTCCTTCATGCCTCTTCTTTAGTGACAATAATGAATGTGACTTAAGAATAACTTGCTAATTGCAGCTAAGTGAGTCACAAGATTGTATTTCCTATGGCCAAGTAGATATTCCATAATAATTACTAAAAATATTTATTTTATACTTGGAAGTATTATTTAATAATGTGAACTTAAATGCACTATTCCTTAAATATTATTTCATAAATTTTATGAAAAATTATTTAGCCAAGCTTATGTTTAAGAATTAACTTTTCTTTTAAAATGAATACGGTTTGGAGCATTCTGGTGGAGAGGCAGTCAGGCCCTCTAAGTCCAGTTGAATGCAGTCTACATATATCCTAAGGACCTGAGTTTGCACCCCAAGGCTGTGGGCAGCAAACAAGATATACAACTAGATAAAAATAAATAAATTTCTTCTTCCCTTCTCCCTTCCTGCATGCCTACCTACTTGTTTAGATTCCTCCTGCACTGTCAGTGACTATCCCATTTCCTTATTCTTTCACTACTTATTTAAAGGATATACCACAGTTATCTTCGAAGGTATTGATAAAATTTGATAGACATTTTTCACTTTCAAATTGATGTATTACATACCTTTTATTTTAAGATTTTATAAAAATCTAGGATAATTTTCAAAACATGTTTTATTTTGTTTTGTGTTGTATTCCAAATGGCACATATACACACATATACACACATATAAACACACATACATATATATATATATACATATATATGTATATATATATATATATCAAACTGCGTTTTGACTAGCTGCAGAAATATCTATCTTGTTATGCTCAGGTGTATTTTCAATATTTCAAATGCATTCTAGCTATGAAATTTGACATATAGATTATAAAATATGTTACTACATATGCTTTTTGAAATTAAAATTAAATTGTCCTTAATTTGAGAGGTAAAAAAAAGTTTATTTTTTACATAGAGAATGGTAACTTTATAGAGATTAGGAGTGTCCTACCAATAATATATTCTTCAATTTTTAAACTATATATTTAAATCAGGTGAAAAAAGGTTTTATGAAAAATTTACCCTGCTGTGTGACTTTGATAATCCACCTATACTCTCAATCTTCACTTTATTTATAATTTAGGGATATTAATGCACTTGGAATAGAGTAGTTGTAAGGAATACATGAAGCAGATATGAAGAATTCACAGAGATATCACTGAATCCTAATATAATATTTAATAAATGGAAAGCATTATGATGAAAAGAAAGATGGTGATAGGAAGGCAATGATGACACTGTCTAAAACCACCTATCATACCAGTTGATTCTTGAATACTTTCCATCATAGCATATATACTACTCATGGGACAAGTTTTTTATCAATAAAGACATGAGGAATAATTTATTAAAGATTACAGTCAAAAATAAATACCTTGGCTACTATATGGCAAACACGGAGTTTACAATCAAGTTTATGTGTTCCCCTAAATGTCTATGCTCTTTTTAACACATCATAGTTATTTTCATGATCAATTAAAAGGAAAAACCCAGAGAAACACACTTAATGTATGCATTTAGATATTCAACTTTTGATTAAAAAGTACTCAAATGCAATTGTATTGCATCTTCTAAAATTGTAATTTTAAAAATCATCATACATAATCATACTAACTCCTTTTGAAAGTACATTCCTTAAAATATGCATTTACCAATAAATTACATTATTTGTACATTAATGACAGTTATGTACAAGATAGCTTTTTATTTAAATATTTATTTATTTATTTTTAAAGGTAAGGTACAGGTAGGAATTAAGTTTAGTAGGCAAGCAAGAAAAGAGAGAATGGAGAAGCATTTTATTTTATTTTTATTTAGTTGGTCACATATTGTCAACTGTCCTTTTAGTTCATTTACTTAAAATTCCGATATGTTTCTGCTTCCTGTGCTATGAATTAGGAAGTCTCAATGAAAAAGGAAGCAAGATTGAGGAAAAAAATGGTGGTAATTAGGAGACACATCCATTTAGAGGTTTTACCAAACATGTTTGACATATTGGCAATACATTTACATATTAGTTTTAAGGTGTGATCACTGTAAATCAACATCTCTATGTAATACATTAAGCTTACCACCAACATTCCAATTCTGTCTTTTACCATATAATCCATCCCTTTGTAGCTACAGTTTTTGATTTTAAAAATGTCCTGTCACTTATCACTAGAATCACTCATTGTGATCCAAAATTTTAGTGACACCAGATTTTGTTATTCAAATGTTTGTAACAAATAAAAATCAAACTATCATCCACATTCTGTGATCACAAGACATAATCTTAGCTGAAATTTTTTTTCTACCGCTACTTTCTATACTAATTTATCCATTCTTGGTTTTAACTAAACTTGTACATGGCGAACTCATGCATTTCCCTCCACATTCTTTGACCACACCTCACTGGACACTAGTCTTGAATTCCATCCAGTGCGCACACACCTGTTTTTAGCATTTGCCTTCACCTTTAAACCTATGGGACAACATCATATTTAATCCTCATTGCCCCAGCTGCCATAAAAGTGAAAATTGTACATTCTGAGTTCTCCAGTTCCATTAATGTCCTCGGTCTACTCCCAGTATCACGTTGCACCCTAAGAGCTAACATGATACATTTTTTGGAATGGCAAGTTTTACAATCAAATTCATACTAAATAGTTGTTGAATTTTTATGAAGTCATTCAATTTTTCAAAGCCTGTTTATCTCTCTTTTTTTTAATGAATGGTCTCAAAGAGACCAAGGCGACTAGGATGTAGTAAACAGGGAGAAATGTCAGCAAGGTAGACCAAGAACCTATTATATAAAACTATTGACTGATGACAATTAATACGAATTTTATTCTAGGTAAAATAATAACTCACTGAACAGCTATTATGTAGGCAGTGATAAGATCTGGATTAAGTTTTGAAAAGACAATTCCAGTCACAGTGGGAAGAATGTTGTATTGACATACAACATTGGGAGCAGGGAAACTGGCTATTGTAGGAAGCCAAAAGATATACTAGTGACATAGAGTAGGCTTTTATGGGGAAATATTATGATCTGAAGTGTTTTCTGATAAATTTTAAGGATGAATGGTGGAATCTGGTTATGTGGAAAGAAGAGAGTCAGGATTCAAAGATAGCAGGATTTTGGGTTTTGAGCAACATGCAAATGTAGGAAAAAATATAAAGATATAAATGAATACATGAACCTGTGTATGGCATATAGCTGCACATAAGTAGATAATATTGCTTAGGGAAGAGTACAGGAAAAGAAAAGAGAGGACAAATAACAACCAAGCTCTTAGAGGTGGACATGAAATTTACTCAGTTTACCATTTACTTTTGAAAAAAACGTATTGGAAAGAGAAACTTCTATGTGTCTGGATCCTTTATTTTGGTGGAAAAGAGAGATAATAAGATCAGTCAAATAGTCCATGCTAAGGAAAAAATAAACAAAGAAGAAATATGTTAAGTATTTAGAAATTTGAAAATGTTTTAAAGTGTTCACAAAAGTGAGAAGGAGATTCTTCAGTGAGCTAAAGAAAATGAAGGGCATTTCCATAGAAATATCTGAAGAAGATGAAGAGATTAACAAGTGAGACAGTACAAAATTCTGCATATACTTAGTTTGGGAATGTCCCCAGTAAGTTCAAAAGACAAGAAGCAAACAAATGGGGCTGGTGTAGAATGTAGATGCTGTGCTGATACAGAAATTGAACAAACACAGAAAACAGACACCAGACAGAAAGTTGGTATAAAAATATGGATGAGAGATAATGGTGGATTGAATCTAATGAGTAGCAGTGGAGGCAGTCAAGAGCGGTTATATTCTGGATATTTTCTAACTCATTTAATTCATTTGTTTGCTTATGCAATAACGCAGAAATCATGTTCTTCACCTAAGCAATTCAGTATGCATCCTTCTTCCTCCTAAGAGGCCATAGTGCTTATCCAAAATAATGCCGTCATACCTAGTACATTTAACAAGAATTTATTAATATCACCTAATACCTAGATTGTATTTAAGGATACTGGTTATTTTAGATTAAAAGATAAGTAATAAAATACATAATCAATTTGTGCTCTTGGAGATTTCTAAATTGTTGTTTTTTTAAAGGTTAATTTAAAAGAATTTACTGACAAACTATATGTAGGACAGCCATATGCAAAAGAATGAATCTAAAGTCACTATGTAACACATGCAAAAAAATTCGCTAAAAATAATTTAAAGACTCGCATATAAGGACCCAAATTATAAAATGCATAGAAGAAAATTAAAATATATTCTCCTTTACATTGATTTAAGTGATGTCTTTGGTAAACAGAATCCAATGAAAAGAGAAACTAGCACCAAAATAGACAAATGGAATTTTATCAATCTAAAGAAGCTTCCATATAAAATATATTTATACATCATACACATGACAAGGGGTCATGATCTAAAAATATCTGAAGAAATTATAAAATTAAAAAGAAACTTAAAAATTCACAGATCTGAATAGACACTTTTACAAGCAATACATACAGGTGATCAACCAGCACACAAAAATACTTCACAACTTTTTTATTAGGGGGATGCAAATCAAAACAACAATGAGATATATTAACTCACATCTGTGAAAATGGTTATTATCCAAGGGTCTGGAAATAAGTTTTGGTAAGGATGTTGAGAAAAGAGAATTTACACACTGCTGGTGGGAAGTAATTGGAGCTACTTTAGGGAAAGAAATATGGCGATAGATCAAGAAACTGAAAATGGAAATTCTATATAATCTCATTATCCCATTATTAAATATTACTTGAAAAACACAAAAACTCTAATTCATGGAGACATATGCACTGCCATGTTTGTTGCAACATTATTTACCATGGCCAAGATCTGGAAATAATCTCAATGTTCATCCACAGAGTGAATAAAGACAATGTGTTTTATATATACAGTAATCTCTCACCTATCATGGGAGTTACGTTCCAGAGACCCCTGCGATACATGAAAATCCACAATATATATATTTTAAGGCTTTATAAACCCTTTCTACTCTCCTATAAACCTTTCCCACACTTTTATTAACCTTTTCCACACTCTTATAAACACTTTCTACACCCTTAAACCTCCGCAATTTCAATAACACATAAAATTCTATGTGGGTACTCACTGAAGTATAGGTATACAGCAAAATACCACTATAGCAATAATTCCGCCATACAGAATTAGATACAAATTTTTAAAAAACTGGTGTTACATTGAAGCCCTGATACGTGAATTGCGATATAGCGAGGGATGTCTATACACAAAGTGGAATACTACTGAACTATTAAAAAAAGATGAAACTGTAATTTTCAACAACATAATTTAAATTACAAGGATTTATGTTAGTCAAAAAATACAAACATCATATGATTTCATTTTTATGTGATATATAGGCAAACAAATGGATCAAACTTAAGTAACATTTTAGTCTACACCATCTAATTAGTGGTTACCATAAGTAAATGGGGAGAGGGTGGATAAATTGGATAAAATGAGTCAATAATACGATGTATGATAGAATATAATCACTGTAGACTTTATTATACACAATGTTGATATACAGTGATGAGCACTGTAAGCCTATGTTTGATGTGATGTTCCTTCAATAAAATAAAATAAAAGTTTTGAGGTCAAATGGAATAGTAACTATTGGATATTATCTATTAGAGAATGTGAGTTGTTTATTTTTAAGATTAGATTTTCTGTGTATTGGTTAGCTAATGAGAATTGCCAGAAGGGGTGAACAATTATGGGCAGAAGGTAGTAATTTTAAAAGTGGAATTAACAAGTAGAGTAAATAAAAGACGGGTTACTAAAATTTACATAATGATGTATCCTTTTAAAATCTTAAATACAAGTTCTTACAAAGTTATGAATGGATTAGTTCTACAAAATTCCACCCTCACTAGAGATGAGGAACAGAATACATATACAAGGAAAGAGATACATTACTTAGAAATGGATTTTGGTAGGCTAACCGACTGAATATGTTTGCTTTTTTTACAGGGGACTCTGGTAAAGATCATGTAAAATTCACACTTGCAAGTTCAAGAACTGGGAACCAGGGGTAGGAATAAATGAATAAATAAATAGATAAATGGAAATAAAGTGTTACTGGAGGAGGAATATTTTAACATTGAGGAAGGAGAAAATATAACCATTCTCTAACATGTTGCATTTATTAATTGGTTAGTGATATTTAATATTAGGCAACTTTAATGATGTTTAAGACTATTAATTTTCTGTACATGTATGATGTGATATGTGTATGTGTGTAAGGATGAGAAAGAAATAACATTTGAAAATGGAAATGAGTCATAGTGTGTGTATGTATCTGTGTAAATAAAGTTTATATATAACAATCATATATATAACAGAGAATATATGTATGTGTAGTGTCAAGTTAAATATATATGTAAATATATTTGCAGCTAGAGTGACATTAATCTCTCCTTTATGATTCTAAAAGATCTAATACAACACAAATGGCTAACATCAATGGCTTAAATGTTAAATATGAAAAATCACATTTTAGTACTTATTTTGCCATTCCATCTGGAAAAACTTCCATTGCTTTTATAATCACTACAAATTTCTTTTTTTCCATTTCTTTTTTCTCCTAATATCTAGCCACTCCTTAGAATTTGAGGCACTTTTTCCTTTTGCTAGGCTACTCATTCTACATAGACTATCTTAGAAGTAATACACCATTTTATCATTAAGCTATCATTTACATCCAAGTGATAATCTAATCCCATGGTTCTATCACAGGCACTAACAGTGTATGGAGGACAGAGCTCATCAATTTCACTGGTTCTAAATATGTAGCTAACTCAGTAAAATCCTCTTGGCAAGTCAGTTCAGAAAGTGGATAATGATCATTGATTTCCCTCTCTTCTTACACTGTCCATATCTACTTAAGCAATCAGCAAATTTTGATTATATCCACTGAGTCTTTCAAATCCATCATGTACATAGTTTTAATTCTAAATGTAACTCCCTCCTCTAGGCTATTATTATTATCGCTCCCTTAGGTCATTGCAACGTCTTAAAATTCCTTGTATTTTCTTGTTCCCTTCTAGTTCATTCACTCCTTCACAGACAAAATAATATCATGAAAAACTCAATTTGTTATCATTTTCCCTGTCTTATGGAAACAAACAAAACAGAATGTTTCCACATAGTAGCCTTGGGGTGTAATTCAAAACTGTATGCATTCTGCAATCCTCTCTAGATTCATGTTTCCCCACACCTGTCTTCTTACTTCCTCTCCCTTATTACCTCTGCGTCTTTACAAATGCTGTTTCATCTTCCCAAGGGTCTGCTTCTGTGAGAAAGCTTTCTGCAAAACTCTAGAAATGAATTAATGTTCTTGCATGTTTTATGCCACAGAAATCTAGTTAACCAGGTTACAGTCCTTATACTTGTGAATAACAAATTGTTGATTTGCTGCTTTCTTCCAATAGTGAGCAGGAAACTCCTTGATGGAAGAGTTGCATTTTGTTCTGAACTGTATTCTTGTTGACTTCACACAATTTACTACAGTGCCTGGCTCCTAACTGGTGCTCAATAAATACTTGTTAAAATTTTTATGAGAGTTTTTCAAATTTTATGACAAGATTTGACACTATTGCCAGATTTGAGTATTCATAGGTCTCTTATGTGACATACTAAGTATAGTTTAAATACTTACAGAAGATTTTGATTTTATTGTTATATAATAAGAACTTAGGGTGAATCAGTAGATTTTAAATATATTCAACGCTCAAGATATTTTAAAATGTTACTGCCCATTATGTGAGTCCATGATTTTGCATACACAACTGTTTAGATTCATTGCTCATATTTAGTTTAAATTATTTCAGAAGCATTCGGGGAAATATTTGTTAGATATATTCCTCTATAATTATCTCACTCCAATTACCAAGGAGTAATTAATGAAAGAGTAGAACATTTTTACATTCTAGTAGCTTTCAAGGTAAAGTACATGTTAATGTTCTCAAGTTCTCTAGAGAAATAGCATGGGTTTTATGATTATTAAACGTACAATAGGAAAAGCTCATGTGAAGGAATTCTAATAGTAATTCTAATAATAATTTATCAAACGCTACCAACAAAAGTGTTATAAGAATTATTTTATTATCATAACATTGTGGAACATGCCATACTATATTTTTCTTAGTATTTCATAGAGGCCAATAGAGTTTTATGCACTTTTCTAAGAGAGTTTTTTATTTTTATAATTATCAGTGATCTTAAATAGTATCACTTTTAATGACTTATATACTATGCTATGACTATCGTATTGGGTGATTTAAATATTTTATCAGCTTTCACACCAGTTACAGAAGTTATTATTTATATTGGAGATAAAATTAGTAAGTTTAAGCTAAATAAAATTCTTGCTTACTAAACCTTCAAACATAGATATCCGACTATAAACATTTTTTATCTATAGTTATACTCATATGAGATATGGATAATATTTTTCTGGTTCAAGATGCGATTTTCTAGCACCAGTTTCGAACGCAATGACGTGTTTGTAACTATTTTCCATATTATCCCTACTAGGAAGATCATGGTCATTCAAAATATGTAGATATCCATTATATATAATGTTCTGGAAGAGTACAGATTCTTAGTACATTTATTTCCTTTGTTTGCATTTCACTGGATCCACTGAATATTCTTCATAGTTTTCTCACTTTATAATCTTTGTTTCTATCTTGTCATTGGGTGTGTTGTTTTGTTGCCACTTTCCACCTGAGGCCAGCCGGGGATATTCAGGCAAACCTCTAGCCAAATTGCCACTGGGAGTATGAGTGCACGGTGTTCATCAGCTCTGCTTCTGTGCCCATCTGGAGAATCAAATTCCTCCATTTGAAATAAATAGTGATTTGTTAGATAATGATTTCCTTAGCAGTGTTTGAGGCAAGCTGTTATTCTTTTTATCTCTTAAATCTTTTTCCTTTTTTTGTTTTTTGATAATATATCATTAAATGAAGAACTGGTGCGATACTTTCATCTCAAAGGACACATTGTGGCACAATAGATGATAAGATTAAAGGGAAACTTCTGGAAGAATAGACACATCTGACCAGGTTTAATACATTAAAACTCTGGTTAAAACAGGTAATACAGTGAACTATTTGTGTTTTGCCTTTTACTTAACAGTTGTAAATTAAATTCATTTCACAAAAGTGATATTAAACTACAGTACATAATTGATACCTAAAATACAGCAAATCTTTCATTTTTTAAATCAGCCATGAAAAGAGTAGCAATGCTAAATTTCAAATAGAAAGTAGCAAATTGAGAAATGAAACAATCTTGTTCAAAAGTGGAAGACTCAAATTGCAAATGAATTTTAAGTTGAGGGACTAAGAACTCTCCATTTAATAGGCACTTAAAATCCTTACAGAATAAGTGAAATTAGAAATGATTTTCACGGGCAAGTAGTGGTCTCTTTTTTGTGTGTGTGTGTGACTAAATATCCATTAAATGTCGAAGGACATCAGTATGAAGTAAAAGTGATATGTACTTTCTTACATATTTTGAATAATGAATGTGAAAACATGCTTAATACAGGAGAGTACATTGTGGATGCAAGAATGTGAGAAAAATGAAAAAATAAAATAATTTTAAACTAGAGAAAGTTCTTGCATGCATAGAAAATTGCAATATTTTAGGAATAGCTGAGTTTTCTGTACATACTTAACTTGCAAAATAAATAAATTTATTTGCTATTCAAAATTTACACTTTTAAAATTTTTTTTTCAGCATTAAATCTAATTGTGAATTTGAAATAAAAACAATAAGTTAGGTATGATTTACTCAAGAAAATTATGGAGTACATAATTATTGTTTTACCTTACTCACACATAGAATTCCACCCTAAATGTCAAATTATGAGCAAATGAGTAAACATTACAATAAAATCTGAGTGACAATGTGGCTAGGTGATGAAGGAAAAAGAAAGCGATCTCTGGTTTCAAGAAAGTATCAGAGGTGCGTTTTAAACCTTGTCTAGCCATTTGACAGCCCATTTTAATCTGCTTCATCTAACTAGCATATATATTAGATTCAAAGCCTCAATGATTTTAAACCATACACTAATTTCTCAAGATGTTTCAGTAAAAAAAATATAATAAGATTTATTTAAAAACCACCTTCAAATACAAGTTGCACCCACTTTTTGAAAATATCAAAATGGCAGCAACAACAAAAAGAATGCGGCATGAAATCAAATAACTACAATAGTAGAAAAAATCTTTTGAGCATTTTTTAATTAAATGGGTTTATATATGTGAAAAAATTTAGTCCAAAGCTAGAAAAATGGCAGATTAAAGCTTGCTCATATTTCCACTTCCTTTTCATTCTTTATTTCTTTAATTTTCATCCTTGATTCTTTTGAGATTCATTTTGACATAGGTTTGTTCAAGGGTTCAGAATATCTGTTAACTATAATTATAGGACTTTGTGAATACTGACTTTTCTATTTAAAATGAAGTAATGGAATACTTGAAGCCAAATTTGGTGAAAAAGACAAGATTAGATTTGATAAAACCTGGAATTTTAATCATGTTTTATAATTGTTAGGTTTCTTTGATTTCCACAATACATAATTTGCAATACAATCACTTACATTATAAGTCTAAATAATTTATTTTCTAACAACTCAAATTGATAAGTAGATTTTGAAGATTCTATAAATAACTTTTCTGATTTATGCTATTTTTACTTCATTCTTTAATTCAGGCTTAATGAATATGAAATCAAAAGTCTTTATAAATACCTTGTATTAAACATTCATTTCCTAGTTGTTATCTTTTCTTAAATGGAAAAGGAAGACAGAATCTAAAAATAAACAATAAAGCACAAATGCCTATTTAGAGACTCAGGCTGAAGGAGAAGGAAAATATAACAATGTTAATAATTAGATGAACTTGTCCTGATGTTAACCTTGACTTTACTCAGCCAGTTAAATACTAAAATTGTAGCCTGAATCCTGCCTCAACACAGAGCCGGTCCTGAGAAATGTAGCTAAGACCTCAAGAATGAGGGTGTCCCCTGAGGACAACTAATCTCCAGATCCTATTGACTTGATGCAGTTGTGAGAACAACTAATTTCATTGCCCTGTATTCCTCTGTCCTTCCTCTAAATCTGGTGCCCTTCACTGATCTTCCTTTTGACACCATTCTATTTTTGCCAAACCCTGCTCCTCTCAGTCATTTCCTATTTTCTTTGTTTCTGATTTGCGATTAGGGTTACCAGATTCAGCAAAAACAAAACAGAACAGAATAGACAATTATGTACAAATTTCTATTAAGCATCAAATATATATATATATTTTCATGTTGTATATATACATATATGCATGTGTGTATATATGTGTATATATGTATAGTATGTGTATGCCCATGAAGATTTATATTACAAACTTTTACTACAGAAAAATGATTTAATGATTTAATTGATTATCCTGTTCTTTATCAAACAAAACTACTTACAGCATGTGTCTGAAAATGTCACATATTTTGCATATAGTTTCTCAACATTTTAAAAGCCAGGAGATAAAACACTCCCATATTAAAGATAAAGTAACTAAGTGCAAAGGAGACCAACTTATTCTCTGTTTTCTTTCCCTGAGGTATACAAACATTCTAATAGAAAGGCAGCAACATAGAGGGAAGATGTGCTTGGAGTCTTCCATCAGACCACAAGGTTTAAATTGAAGCTCTGGCTTATATTAAAACTTGTCAGAATTTTGAAGACCTTAAATTTTTATGCCTCAGTGTTCTTATCACCTGTTTTTGATGGTCATGCTTGCTTAGGGCTGTCATAATGAAAGTGAAATCTTGAGCAGAGATCTAGCAAGTGTTAGCATTTAATAATTTCACCTGATGCTATTAATACAAGTAATATTTAATAATAAGCAAAATTTCATTAAATTCAAAGACTATTTAGTACTTTTTAAACAAAAAATACTGATCATACAAAAGGGTAGTTAATATTCATGATCAAAATCTTTTATTTTTATTGAAACCATATTTGTTTTATTTTAACAAATTAATTTTCCTACCAGACAGTGCATACTAGTTTCCTGAATGCTAAAGAACAAATAGAACTATGTAGTGTTTTATGTAGTCTCAAGGTCAGTATTTTGTCACTACTTTGATTAATTTCTCAAAAAAGTTATTTTCATTAACTGTTTATCTTACTGTTAATCTATGACCTCTCAGTTCTAATTTAAAGTCACTTGCTTCCTGCCTTAGTGTTTAGAAAATCTACTTTTGATTTTTTTTCTCAACTTAAAAAAAATAAAAGGAATACATGGCAATTATTTGAAAATTTATTGTAAGACAATAGGTTCCAAGTTACTAAGTACATATTTTCCAGGGAGTAAATAAAAAAGAAACAGCTCATTACAGCTTTTTAATTTTTTTTAACATTTGGGTGATGGTTTTGTTTGTTTTCCCTCTGCTTTTCATATCACTTTTATGATTCCAAAGTTTCAAGTTAATGATAGCATGACTACTAACCAGCAATTTGAATAGTATTTAGATGCATTGTTTTCTAAAAGGAAAATAAATTAAAGTAGGTAGGTGATTATGATGCTGTCACAAAACCAAATTAGTCACATTAATCACTGTTCCATTTCTATGAGTGCACAAGCTTGTTGCCATATATATCATAAAAAGACAAATTGAAAAAAACAAACAAACAACTCCTGTCCTGTCCTCTCTTTCTACATTCTCTGATTTGATTTCCCTATTCCACTCCAAAATAAAGCTCTTTGAAAAAGTTTGTTCAAACTGCAATTTCTAATTCCTCTCCTCTCATTCTTGCTGAATCTCCATTAAGGTTTTAGTTTTCATTATTCCATTCAAGTATCACATATCTTTGTCAGCGATAACCTCCGTATTTAAAAACTTGCAGAGCTTTATTTGCAGTTTCATATAGTTTTCATTATACTCATTTTATATTTCATACAGATAATCATTCTTTTATTGTAATTCTTCCATTATTTCTCTTTTTATGGTCTGGGGGAGATTCTTCCTTCTCATAATTACAACTCCATCTCACTCACTCTCATTCTTTCTGAATCATCCTCTTACTCCTTTTAATCTCTAAACCTGAAGCACTTACACATCTGCTGTCTACAGCTTCATAAGTAAAAAGTTCTGATTCTTGATTTTAAATACCATCATTATGCTATTAGATACCAAAGTTATGTATTCAGGCTCCACCTTTACTTTAAATTCTAGACTCGTGTCAGAAGTGATGTTCCACATATATGTAAAATAGGCAACGAAAACTTAAAATGTTTTAAATGACACATTAATTTGTGTAAACTCAATGCCATCTTCCAACAGTTACCCCATATCAAAAAATGACATTACAGTTCTTCTGGTGACTCAGGTATAAAAAGTTTAGGTTCATCCTTGCTCCATTTATTCTATTATATTTCACTTTCAGTCTTTAGCAAATCCTATGCAGCTATTTCTTCAAATTATATCCAGAATCTGACAATTCTTCCCACTTATCTCTAATCCAAGACATTATTTCTCACCTAGACAGTAATAGCTTACTACTTCTTCACTGTGTTTCACACTTATTTACCTACCAGGGAGATATTTATAAAATTTAAATCAAATTATGAAACTCATTTGCCTTCCCCAAATCTTTCATAGCTTTCTGTTTCACTTGGGGTAGATTCCTTGATCCTCTGTAGTTTTCGACCTTTTCTTCTACCACTCACCCCTCGCATATACTCAGGCATACTAGCCTTCTTGATGTTTCTGCCGTATCCTAAATATTTTAGTCTTAGGTCAGGTACTTGTTGCTATCACTTCTGAGAAAGCTTTGTCCCCAGATATCTATATGGCTTACTCTATCACTTGCTGTATAAACCTTTGTCAGAGACATTCATGACGACCTTAGGAATGACTATCAGTCCGTTCACATCGTGTTCTAAGTCCCTAACCATTTTTTTCAGACCCCTGATCCCAGTAAGACAGACTATATATTTACTTTTTATTTTATCTTTATTTCTATTTTAAGACCCTCAAAGGTAAAGATTTTCTTCCTGTTACCATCCCTTGCCCGGTCACATGCACCCCCAACCCCACAGTTTTCCTTTTTATTTTCACTCTTTCCCCACGTATATTTTTATTACTGTTATATCCCTACCAGCTAGAGAATACAGGTGTTATATATAGATTTTAAATATATTTGTTGAAAAACTAAATGAAAAAAGAATAAACAAACATCATACTACATAACTCAAACATTCAAGTATTTTGTTTGTGCTTTAAAAGTGTTGTATAAAAACTTGTTTCAAGTTCTATGAATGTATGTTTCGTATTAATACATCTAGAAATATTATCAAATTATCAAAAGTTTGATTTGACATGATTTTTAAACAAAACATGAAATTCTAGCACTTGTGACATCATTGGCTTTTTAGGCTTTTAATGGTTTTTTAGATAAAATGTATTTCTGCAATTAACATTTTCAATTTTAGCCATATGGCAAGAATCATTTTCATGGCAAACCTCAGAGACCAATAGGCCAACATTATTCATTTTAATGGATATAAGATAGAGATTCACTCACTTTCACAAAACAGAGGGCTGTAAAAAAAGGTAGTATCAGCATTTCATTTCTAATGAATCTACATATAATTTCATAATGTTAACAGTAACTATCATACCACTATAAAGAATTCCAGGTAAAATATTAACAAAAACTAAAAAATAGGATTGAGCTATGCTTTTTAACAAGATGATCTTCAGTGCTACAGACTAAATAGGATATAAGAGCAAAAATAAGTTTGTGGAACTCATCAATCGGATCAAACACATTTTCTTTATATGAGATTAACAGTAAGAAAAACATATTTTATGCAGTAAAACATTTAAAGTGACATTCTGCTTATGTGTTTTGTAGTATTGTAAAATTTTCAGATATTTTGTATCTGAAAAAATCATTTGAAGTATTATTTTCTGTATATATTTCTAAAATTATGACCTTGATTTTTAATGATTGATTAATTCTAATTTCAGACTGAACTTGAGTTTTTAAAAAGACTGAATGTTCTAATCATTCCAAATACAGAAAACACTTGGGAAAACATAAAAGCAAATCACATTTAGTTATTGCAAAATAAATGGATGGTATAAATATGATTTTCCATGTTTTAATGAGCCTCCTTATAGTAAGAAAGCATTAGTTTTCCCCTACTTCACTGTGATAGAGTATTTCAAAGCACTTAGTCAAACATATTTTAGTTTTATAGCTATCTTCATAGATGTAGGCCTTGGGGGATCTGGTTTTTCCTTCTCATTCCACTGTCAGTGTATGTAAAATATTGCTACACTCTGAAATTATTTTGCAAGTGATCTTATGCACACTTTAAATTGTCCCACAATGTAATTCTTTCTTTTCAAATAAATTATAGTAACAGGAATCTTTTTTTTTGCTTACGTTTATATGCCATCTGTTAAATTAAAGTATTTTAAAGGCATACTGCAAAAGCGTTCATTGTATTATTCCTTGCTGAGTAATCCTTCACCAATTTCCTAAGGGGGTAAAGGATTTAAAATGATATAAAGAGATATATTATTAACACTGTAATGATATTAATAAAATAAATCTAAGGTGATTTGAATGCTAATCCTTTTGCAAAGTCATCACAATATTCTACTTAGGTTAATTGTGTCAGTGTACTACAGATAATTACAGAATCAAAGGTTAAAGGGTTTTCTTTTCTTCACTTTTTAAATCACATTAATTATTATCTGTCAGAAAATATGATCACCTTTATAATAAATGGACCAGATGGCTACATGACTGTTTCACAAAATTAAACAAGTCTATATATTTCTTTATGTCTAATTTAAGTCCATTTTCTGGTTTTCCTTATGCAACATTAACAAGGCAGGTATCAATATGCTAACATATTGCAATTATAAGTTTGTACCAAATGTATTTCCAAAGCATGTTTAACAATTATTTTCAATAATTCATGGTGAAGACAATCTAGTGGATGGATAATACAAGAAAATAAAAGTTAATAGTTTTGAGTCATAGTTAATTGTGGTTCTGTCATCTATTATCTCCAATTCATGTTCATATATGGACTACACTTTTATCATTTGAAAAATGTTAGTGTCTTCATTTAAGCATTTTTTATTCTAATAATATAATCTATATAACTCATATATTGGGAAGTAATGACACTGTTCATGTTAAAACTATCTTTAATAATATCTTTAGTACAATACAGAATATTTTATTAATAAATGTGTTATAATGGAGTCCCTGAATATTTATTGTAAATATAAAACATAATAACAATGAATTGAAAGTTAATTTAAAAACAAATGTCTTGGTGAAGGGTTTTATAAACTACTTGTAATGAGTGTAGACACCTGCCAAATGCCTATACAGAAATTTTGAATGATGGATCATTGGTTTTCCATTTATACTTTCTCTGATTTTTTTAAAAGATTTTTATACTGTCTTTTAAAAACATAAAATGAATCCAAAGAAGAGAGAGAGGAACAAAAAGAACACATATAGTACATATGTCTATTTGAAAAATAAATAGGATTGAAGACTGCTATTTCAGTCATCTTATTTATGGTGCAATATATAAATAAAAATGACAGAAACATATCTAAAATATCAAATATTACCAGAAAAAATTCATATTAGAAATAATAGAAAATGCATTATACATTATTATTGAGTTCATTCCCAGGAGTACAATAAAGTTGAAACAATCTGTATGAAACACTCATCCCTTAGTGCCATTAGTGAGTGTGTTGGTAAACAGTCTTTCTCTCTCTCCCTCTCTCTATGTGTATGTGCAGATATATACATTTATATGTATGTATCTATAGATATACATGCGTATATGCATACAGGCATGTATATACATGTGTGTAATACACACACACATATATATTATATACAATTAAGAAACAAAGTTAACTGTTTTAAAAATCTGGCAAATTGTAGTTTCTGATGACTTCAATTACAGTTTAATTCATAGAAACACACCTATTTTTAATTGCTACAATTATAAATAATCTTATGTATCCACAAATTTAGCTTAGCATTTATTTCAACCTCAGTTACTTCCAGAAGAGCACTTAAGAAATGCTTCTATTTATTTTTTATAAACTGAAAGTTTATTAATACATTTTTGTTCCCTTTTAATAAACCATTTCTTCTGCAATAGCTATTTGCAATGCAAGGAAACAAGTAATAAATAAATAGAACGCATGAGAGTAGCCACAGGTATGCTGCTGGGAAGTTACTTACAAATACTAAATCGCTTTTTTATTTCATCATATCAAAATAGAACAAACATAAAAGTAGTTTGTGCTACAACATTCATTTCTGCCATAAAGAAGAGAGAGAAATACTAGTAAACAGCACTTTAGGAAGGCTAAGAATTTTCACCCAAAATACAGAAACCAGCTAATTGCCTCAATATTGCAAATTATATTAGTTAGAAAAACTATTTGACTAATTATATTATTTTCTGCTATTAATTATATTCTGACTTACCTTCTTTTCCTTCTCTAGTAATTTTGGTGACTCTCACAATTCAAAGTTGATTTCAACAATTTTCTGTGTCACTGAGATAGCATTACATATTCAATATTGATATTTCAATACAAATTTTGTAAGACATTGAATGTAGCATATATATGACTTATGTACTATTTGGGTAAGGTTTTTTTAAAATGTTTATTTACTTATTTATTCATTTATATTTATTTATATCTTCCCCTTGACCTGTGTTTCAAAGGGAGCAACTAAAATGAGCAATTATATAAATGCAATGCTTCTTCCTTCTCTTGTTTCCTTCCTTCCTTCCTGCTTTCCACCTGTCTGTCTTTTTTTCCTGTCTTATTCCTCTGAAACAAACCAACCAGCACCTTATTAAGCTTCCCACATAAACAATTATAACACTGGAGAAAAGAACTCAGTGAGTTTCAGAAACTAGATAATAGTCATAACAAGTCTTTGATATTTGGGAGAAAGGAGACTTACCAATGTGTATGTTTACCGTGTTATGCACTTGAGGACAATGTATTTCCCCAAATGCAGGAAATATATGTCTAAACACAGCTCCACAGAGGTTAAGAGCAATAACTATTATGGGATACAGAAGAAGCTAGAATCTATGGAGCAGAATTTCAGAAAAGAGTCAGATAGGCAAAAGAAGTGAGCTAGAAATTGCTGCAGGGGCCAACACCTGAGCTAAATATATATATATATATATATATATATATATATATATATTTGTATATGTATATATGTATATATATGTATATATGTATATATATATACATGTATATATATGTATATATATGGAGAGAGAGAGAGAGAGAGAGAGAGAGAGAGAGAGAGAGAGCCTATAAGTTTGATCAGAGAGAGGATACTGCAAGACTGAGAACAGAAGAGATGGGAAAAGCTGAAAAACTAGAGAATGAAATTTGTCATACTGTTGTCAACATTTTTCTACATCTTATTAATACCTTATTAACACTTAGTGTCCAGTTAAGTAAAACTGCATGCCTAAGTAATACAGTGAGAGAAATCTATCCTTACTTTAACAGACTCTTAAACGTGCAAATACTTATAGTATCTTCAGAGGAGACATTACTTAGAGTTTAAGTCATGTCAAGTTGGAGGGTCTATAAACTATCTTGGACCATCTGTGGATTCATTCTAGCAAAATATAAAACTAAACCTATATCTATTTGAAACAAATTGAACTCTCTATATATTCCACAATTAAAATCTCTTGAAAAAAATACATTTTTCAGTGGAAATACACATTTATCAGAGAATGATAAAATATTTTTCTCTTCACATAACCTAGAGTGTCTAGTATAAATTTGAAAATCGCTAGCAATGCACAAAAATAGGAAAATAGGAACAAAAACACATGGACCAGTTAATGAACGAATAAACATAACCTTAAAGGAATTTTAATATGTTCCAAACTTAAAGATGCAGTTAACTCTTGACCAACACAAGGGTTTAGTAGCAACCTATGCCACAATAGGAAATCAGAGTATAATTTAGATAGAAAAAAAATATGCATATAAGTGGATTGTCACAGTTCAAATTTGTGTTGGTCAAGGACCTAGTACAATATATTCTTAAATAGGAATCAGAAATAAACTCTTGACAGACATAAAACTAATCAAAAATATTTTAAATATAAAAATGAAAAGTGAAATACATTCACTAATGGATTCAAACACAGAGAAATTTCAAAGAGGTAAACCTTACAGAGTATAACAGTAAGTTCTCACTTAATGTCATTTATAGATTCTTGGAAACTGGGATTTCAAGTAAAACAATATATAACGAAGCCTATAAATACAATAAGCTAATTTATAGAAACTGGTGTTAGTTTCTAATTCTGGTCACAAGTGTTTCACCAAACTTCTAAATAAAGACCAAAAACACTTTTGATATTAAACAATGACTTATAGTTACTCAGTCGTTCATTTTTCTATCCATGAGCCCTCTTCAAGGTCTTGCGTGTTTTAAGGCTGTATTGGCAGCTCAGGAGGCAAGGTAGGAGTTAACTTTAGACAGAATACCTGTCCATCAGAGGGCACACACACACACAGAGGAGCAATTTATACTTGCCAAATAACTTAACCTGCACATATTTAGGATATGAAAGGAACTTGGAGCACCTGAAGAAAACCCACACAGACTTGGGGAAAATGTGCAAACTACACAGAAAACAGCCCTCACTGGAAATTGTTTTTTTTTTCCTCATAGAAGTTCATTTGAGCACCTGTTATAGTCTCTTAAATTATCTACAATAAATTATCTAGAAATTTCCCCAATATTGGCTAATTTAAAAGTAGACTACAAAATAATCCATTGAAATGAAAAATGACAAAGAAAAATTCAAAATTATTTTCAGGAAGAAGCTATAATTTAAAAGACTGTGCTACACATTAAAATGTTAAAGAAAATTATCTTTATTTACACATAAGTAGTAAAAAAAAGGAAAATAAATCCTAATAAGTAAGACAAATACAAAACAATCTTCTGATGACATAAACAAAATTGATGTCTCGAGCAAAATCATGAAGGAAAAAAGGGATAAAGTGAATGCTACAGAAAAGATATTACTTATACTTCCTATATATATTGAAACTATAATAGGTAACTATGAACAGCTTTATAACTTCTATTAATAAGTAAAAATAATAACAAATATGAACTTCAAAAATCAATAATAAATATGGTAACTATAAGCACTATGTCCCTTAAACATTAGGCTTATATTAAAATCTTCCCCACAGTAAAACTCAAGTCCCAATGGTTTAACTGATAAAGAACAACAAATATTGGCAATTGTTTGTAATATCTATTAAAATTGAGATTAAAAAAAACCTGTCAAATGATTTCAAGAGTCCTTTTACTGCTCTCATATAAAAACCTTACGATGATATTAAAGAAAAGAAAATCATATCAATATTCCTCAGAAGAGGAAAAATTGTCCACAATATATTAGTAATCAAATTCAGAAATGCAGAAAAAAGAATACCATGTAATGATAGCTTAGTGTTCTAGGATAGCAATATTATTTTGAAGTTCAAAAAATGAATCAATGCAATTTATCAAATAATCAGAATTGATGAAGAAAGACATATATAGTTCTGTTAATAAAAAAACATTTGTTAAAATTCAACATCCATTTTTAATAAATACTCTCAATAAACAAAGAATGAAGAAAAATAAACTTCCATGAATAGCAAAATCATAGTTAAGCTGTGTCTAGGTGATCTGCCAGATAAGGTCACCAGACATAGTCCACACATATTTTAAGGACCCAGTTTAAAAACCTGTAACCTGGGGAGCAACTAAGATGAACGACTAAGTTAAATAAACAAAGGCTTTTTCTTCCTGTCTCTTCCTGCCTGTTTGCTTCTACTCATCTTCACTCCTGCCTGCACGTTTCATTAAAAATAATGAATTAATAAATAAATGGATGAATGAATAAATAAATAAATAAATAACACCATGGTTAGACAGTAGTGAAATAATAAATGCATTCTAATATTTGAATGAAGATTTAACATTTTAAGTTCTAAAGAGTACAATAGTGAAATCAGTCTCATAAAACAACAAACATAATGGACTGAAAAAAAAGACAAACTCTTGAAAAATATTACAGAAAATAAGGTATACTCCAGTGTAGAAATCCTTCATGATTCTACAAAAAAATCACTAAAAGTAAAGTGAAATCAGAAAGATTTCATGATATATGTTCAACACAAATACTAATTTTTACTTCTAGATATTAGCAAATAAAATAATTAGGAAATGAAATTTTAAAATATGCAAAAGACCCTAGGAATAAATTCAGTTAAAAATATACAAGAATCTATACAATGCTGCAATATTTTTGCAAAACTGAAGCAAGAAATAATATATTCATGTAATTTAAATGTAATGATATTAAGATGATAATTCTCTTCAATTAGACCAGCAATTTCATAACTCAATTCACTCTTTTGAAGCTGATTCTTAACTTTATTAAATGAAAATTCATCCTTATTTTAGACATACATTTTTACACAAAAGTTTTATTTCTTAAAATTATATGGTTTCTCATGCTTGTATAGTCATTTTATTGAAGACACTTGTACAACTGTGCTTGAATAGAGATTAGAGCATTTAAGAAGCAATATAGCATATTCTCTGTCATATCCACACATATATATGTGGTCTACTGATTTTCAACACCATTGTCAAAATAATTTGAAATATTATCTGAATGAAAAGTGTTGAAATACATAAATATTTACATGAAAAACTTAACCTCTAACCCTATTCACAACAGTCACAAATTAACTGATATAAGCTATGGCATAAAATGTAAAAAGCTAAAACCTTTTATCAGAAAACTGAAAAAGAGGTATTACAAATTTGGGGGTAAGTAAAGATGTATTAAGATAAAGAAAAATTATAATGAGCATTGTAAAAATATATTCTAGGTTTCTATAATTGTAGTAAAGAACTATAAACATGAGCACAGAATGAAAATAAGTAATTTCATAATTAGAAAAAAGATTTTCCTTCTTACGCAGTTTAGTCTGATGTTATGAAAGCATAAAATATTGCAGAGTAAAAATAATATAATAGTCTGCTTACACTCAAAATATTTTTCTAAACTATTTTAATCTGTCCTCATTCAATCATTAACTATATATTTGATAAGAATGATATGTCTTTATCAGTACTTGAAGTATTTTTCAGTACTTTAATGAGGATCGATAAAATCACATTCTTTTTTCCTTCAAGAAACTAGTTTAGGAGGCTCCACAGATATTGAAAGATTACATATAGTTGCGATCAGTAACTTCTGTGAAAGTTAAAAACAGGTCTGAAACAATTACAAATCAAGAAGTAAAGATATGCTACAAGAAACATGTATTGTTCAAGATCTTTAAAATAAAACAAAACAGTTTAAATAGAGTAATTAAGGAAAGAGGTAGATGCACATAGCAACAAGTCTGTAGGTATACAGAAGTTCTTACCTTGGGGCATTTAAAAGATAACTGATTGGTGCACCCGGGTGTTATAGTGGTTGATCAGTCACCTCTGAAGGAGCACAAGAACACATACCACTGGGTTGGAGTCCTGAGTCTTAGGGAGACACCATGTGAACAACTAAATAAAATATAAAATAAAATGCTTCTTTTTACTCTCTCTTCCTGCCTGTCTACTCACCTTTATTCCTGCCTGAAATGAGAGAGAGAGAAAGAGAGAGAGAGAGACAGAGAGAGAGAGAGAGAACATGTGAGCACACATGCGTGTGAGCAAGCAAAAGATCTGGTCTACTAGTCAGGTGTTTTGGAGAATAGATTGAAGTACAGATGCCTCTTGATGACATATAGAATAGAAGAAATATCACATTATACACAATAGATAAGGATCAAAAATTAGGAGAAAATCTATCATGGAAGGACTATGCAGAAAGACTCACACTAACCTAGATAATAATGGATTCTAAAGGAGAATATAGAAAAGAGAACCGGAAAGCAAAACATCACCACAAAAATTATTTTCAATTACAAAAAACAATATGACAGATTCCACTAATGTAGCGCTGTTTTTGTAAACATTCCCTTTTCAAAGATATGTTCACATTTATTTATTTTTTAATTATGCTCATGTATAAAAATTACTCAATGTAAAAAATTGGGGGAGCTTCAAAGGCGGTAGGTAAAAACCCTTATTTTCTAATACATACACTTATATATTTAGAAAATATACAAATTGGAAAATATTTTCAGCAGATTCATTTCTTCTGACTCAGGATAACATAATAAAATAACTTTAACCAATGAAGGAAAATATATTCTTTTGCAATGCCTGAATATCTAATACCACACATTTGATTGCTCAAGTAGAAAACAATTTAGCTGCAATGAGAATTCTTGTAATTCCTATCCAATACAGGTTATCCAAATCTCTGAACAAACTTAACGAGGGAAAACAATCGATAGAAGTCGCACACACTGTATTTTGAGTAATTTGAAGGCCAACCTCATCACCATCTTGCTCATTATTTTCCTGAGCAGGCATCTCTTTCTTTTTGTATCAGGTACTATGCTATACCTAACACTGCTTAGAAGAAAGATAAAATATATTTCCATGTATTTCCATTGTTTTTTATGAGCTATGATCATTAAAAACTCTCAAACTAAGAAACAACAACATGATTGCTTAAAAACAGCTATTTCCATAGAAACACAGGCTAATTTTAAAGTATTGTATAGCATATTGAAAATAAGTTATAAAATAGTTTTCATAAACATTCTTTGATGGTTTTTAAGCACTCTGAAAAGAGGAACTGAAATACATTATATCATAAAATGTCGGCTTAAGATACAGAGGATAAATGACAATAAATAAAAAATTTTCTTGACTTTGATGAGAGCTAAGTGAAACGAAACGAACAAAATCAAAAATAACAAAAATCACCACTTACCCAGCTTTTGCAAAATTTGCCAAGCGTTTCATTATGGATCTACTCAAATTCTCCTCAGCCTTTGTGTAATTAACTCTTCTTTCCAGAGGTAAACCAAAGACAAATTCAATTTCATAACCATGCATTACTCCCATCCACTCTGGCCAAGGAAGTTTGGAGGATCGGTGTTCAAAATAATAGAAAAAGGCATTATTTCCTAATTCTGAAAACTTTTTGGTGAACTCCAAGGCAGGACATATGAAATTATAATCCCCAACAACATCATCCAGAGCTTCACGGTAGTTTTCAGCTCTCATATCATCTAACCTGTCTATGTAGTGGAATAGAATTGATTCCTTTCCAAAATCACTCACTCCTGGAAAAAATACTTTTAAAGCTTCTCGAAATGTATCTCTTGTTATGATACTGCTGTTATCTTTGCTGAAACCAGGAGCATGATAAACTAAAAATGCTGTCCCTTCATCTTTATTAACACCTATCAAGATCTGAGTTTTTTTGAACATTCCAAGCTGGAGGAGCGTCTCTGGCTTGTCAGTGAGAAAATCACCATCCACCGTTGGACCAAAATTTACCGACAAGAGACTATCAGAGGGAACGACCAGTGACTCCTTTGAAAGAATGTCCTGGGGATCTTTATTTCGAAGGCATTTGATAATCTCAGTCTCATTTTCTCCAGAACAACCCATTAATTTAGCTAATGTAAAAGTTTTGCTCCTAGCTTCATACGGAGGTGTTACTGCCCAAGGTGCATTAGGCGACCCACTTTGCAAGATAGCTCTGGTAAATAACGGATGGCTTCTAGGAGAAAGTAAATGAAGGCTAACTGAAACTGCTCCTGCACTTTCTCCAAAAAGAGTTACACTTTTAGGATTTCCACCAAAAAATGCTATATTTTTTTGAACCCACTGAAGTGCCAACTGTTGATCAAATAAACCCATGTTCCCTGGTGCCTCGGGATTTCCTGGCAAAGCTAAGAAACCTAGAGCACCGACCCTATAGTTCATTGAAACGACAATAACTCTTTCAACCCGAGCCAGAAACTTGCCATCGTAAACAGGCAAGGACGATGTTCCAGTTTGAAAGCCGCCACCGTAAATCCATATCATTACTGTAGCATTTTTAGGTTTAGGTGCTGGAGTCCACACATTCAAATATAAGCAGTCTTCACTAAGGTCAGTGTTTGGGTTCCACATCTCTGATCCAGAAAAACCTGGGAAACTTTTATCTATATTTTGATAGCAAGAATTTGCATATTTTGTGGCATTACAAATATCGGACCACTTGCTCAAGACTTGTGGGTTTTTGAATCGCAGTCTACCAAGGGGTGGCTGTGCATAGGGAATTCCAAGAAAGGCTGTTACTGTGCCACCAAGAACTGGCAAGTTCATCCCTCTGACTTTTCCATTCTTGGTTGTAATTGTGATGTCTTCTTCAGTGTGTGACTTCCCGATAGACACCAAGAGCAGAAGAAACCACAAGAGATGACGTATGCAAATGACGGCACATTTTCTCTGCATATTGATTTCTGAAAGAGTTAAATAGGAGTTTTAGCAGTCTCATGCAACTATGCTTTATTTTATGGAAGTAAATTAAAATAGAGTAGTCATTATAAATCCTACAATTCATGAAAACTGATAAATCTGCTAACACTATAAAAGTTTCCGTTAACAGACGGTTGAAGATATTTCAGTTTTTAATTTAGAAAACATATAAATGGAGTGGAAAAGTAGAAATTATTTCACTTTGAAAAGATTCCTTATCAAATCTCTGTAAAGTAAGATTTACTATTTGAAAGAGGAAGTCTGCCATAGTGCCAATGTGTGTGTGTGTGTGTATATATACTATATCCTTTTTCCTGTGCCATACACAATCACTCTAAGAGTAGCATTGAGTGATGTCTTCTTATGACAGATGCAATTTCTACCTTGAGGAATTAAATGCTCATATATATATCTATATATATATAGATATATAGATATATATAAATGGCTGACTCTTGACAGTATTGTAAATTAGTTTAGGAATCTTTAAGGATGCTTAGATCTATCCTTGTCTTTCCTATTTCCATGTCCCTTTTTGGCCTTATTTTTACTTTTTCCTTTGTATAATCTTACTCTTTGAACAAAAAAAAAAATTTTGGACAGTATATTCATAGAGTGTTAGGTAACAAAAATACAATAGTTGCCAGTTACGTCACAAATTGTGAAAACTAATAAACATGCTATCAGTTTTATGGGGGAATATAGGAGAGGCGAGATTGCATGTGCAGGATATTGAGTAATGATTAAAGTCTTCGTTACCTGAATTACAATTGTAAAAGACAGAAGCAGTAGCTAATACTATCTTATGCTTGAGAGGAAATGGACTCAGGAGCAATTTTACACCCAGAGATTACTCGATACATATCTATTAATTAATTGACTTACATATATGAAATCAGTAACATTAAATGTATTAAAATAGATTGACTTGTATTTTGATAGTGAATAAAATATGACTAAAACTGAAAAATTACTGGAAAAATTGGAGAAAGTGAAAATATTCTTTAAGACCTATAAAAAGCAATTATTTGAACATTTATTTAATGATAATCAAATGATGATGTTGGGAAATAAACAATTTAGGCAGTTTAAAGTTATATTTAAGATTCATAAAGCATTCCTGAATTTTTTCATTAATTAAAATTTTAAATAAAATCATAAACTCCATGTGACAGATAGAAAAAATACAATACAAATATTATTTAAAGAACTGTCATAATGTAACTGATTAAAAACCTGATCTAAATTGTCAAATGTACTAATTCTCATGCATATACTAATAATTAATTTATAAAGATCTCAGAAATATTTCCTTTTTTAAAAGCTATCATTGTAAATCCAATGTATGTGTCTAAAAAACTAATCCTGTGAATATTGAGTGCTTGCATTATTTTTAAAATTTTGATTGTCTTAGAAGCACTATTCAATAACAGTCCCAGAATTAGAATACTCACATTTGAAATTAGCCTCATTCAACATACTTATAGGGTAGCTAGTAGCTAGTGCTGAAAAAAAATACTTTTGACACTTAAAAACATCTGAATATATTAATCCATTGGTATAGTATTTTGTTCAGTCCAGTCTCTCTTCTCTCTTCTCTCTCTCTCTCTCTTTCTCTCTCTCTCTCTCTCTCTCTCTCTCTCTCTCTCTCTCTCTCTCTCTTTTTCTCTCTCATCTCTGTTTATGTCTATGGCTATATCTGCAATTATATATCTGCATCTAGTTCAATCTATATGTATTATATGCATATATAAACATACATAATAATACGTTCAAAAATCAGAGTATTTTTTATGTTCTTTATTTTTTGAAACTGAATTTGCGCTAAGATCAATAAAATCTATTACTGAAGTAAATAATATTTAGCACTCTATACTACTATGATATTTAGGTATTATTACAATTATAATAAATGAAACATTATAAATAATAGTAAAAAATTTGCAATAACAATGCAAATATTCCTGCACACTTGACACTTTCTAAATTCCTTTTCTTGAATAAAAGGAGGTGGACAAACGGAGAAGAGTAAATTGTTGCGACAGATCTTTCTTTCTTTTTATAGCTCTGGAAAGGATAAAGGAATTAGATACAATGTGGGTTCATTCTAAGTTTTATTTAGTTTTATTTTATGTTATTCTTTATTGTATTTTACAGGCAGGAATGAAGGTGAGCAGACTCAGTCAGGGACGAAGAGGGAGGAGGAAGAAGCATTCCATTAAATTTACTTAGTTGTTCAACTTGATTGCTTCTCTTGGCCCCGGATCTCCAACCAGGGTCCCTAGAATGCATGCGGACCACAACAAGTGGTCCCATCTGCTGTGCCACCTGTACCTCTAAGCCCCATTTTAACAGATATTGTAGCATCTCTGGTTGTACATATTCTCCCTTTTGCCAATTCCATTCGATGTTCTATTGAATCTAACATAAGAAAAACTGTTTTTGTTTTCTTAGTTTTAAATAAATATTATTTTATCTTTAAAAAACAAACACTAACCCTAATTATGTTGGTCTCTGATTTTTTTAAGCTTTTTCTACAAATTATTAATTTTACTGCGCCAGAAGTGAAATTATTGCTAAATGTTTTGGATTTGTATGTAATTAATGCCACAGTTTTATTCCATATATATAACAATAGGTTCTATAACATCCAAAGATGTTATTTCCAAGCCACTTAGTTTGATATGCATAAATGTTTCTCATACGTTTTTATTTATAGCTGGTTCTGAGTAGATTGATATTACATAGCATTATTTATATGAAAAATAATCTTGCTACTTCCAGGGACCCATAAACAAAAAAATGAGTAATATTCAAAACAATCTATGGATGCTTTGATTGTAAGTATGGCAATATAATTCTAATTTACCTACATGCCAACTGTGAAATGTTTTATACCATATTAACAAATCTAGACATTAATAAAATATCATATTTTCATATTCTCATTGCTACTGCAGGCTAATATTTTATATTAAGCTTCAGGATATTTTTTAAATAAACTTTTTTTTCCTTTTCATAATCTGATATTTACTACTTTAACATGTGACTTGTTTTACGATTAAGACATTTATATTTTTAGTATATGTTATCACATTGAGCAATAAAAAAGACTAAAATGTTTTACACTATAAATCAAATTTATATTAATAATTAAAATATTTGAAAAAAGTCATTGTTTTTCTTCCTATAAATTGTGGTCTTAAATTAGCTACTGTCACACTAAATATATGATTAAATTTTGAGAGTATTCAACTTTTATCATAAAGAATTTGTTCAATTTTTACACCAAATTCAATTGAACATTTAATTTGATCATTTAACTTATGTCATAATGTTTAATAGTTTAAAAAAGTAGGAGTTTTTCTTTATAATTATAAAATAAAATGAATGATGAGAGTGGAAAGTAAAAAAATCTGAAAGATGAGTATTAAAGCTTTGCAAGTTTATCAAATGCGCCAAGCTATCAAAATTTACTAGCTATTTTTGCAAAATATTCTGTTCTTTAAAAATATTACTTTCAAAATGAAAAGAACAAAAAAATCATTTGTTCATTTTTGTATTGCAATTCAATTATTAAAACAATATCAATATTTCTTGATCATTTTTAAAAAGACATATATAATAGTGTATTATATGAGTAATAAATAATTGATAGTTATATATTTGCCATATATTTGCCATAATTAAATGTCAAATAAATTTTCAAGATAATTGGCAAGTCATGAACTTCTTAAAGTATGGTCAAATAATGATAACACTTTTCTCTTAGCTTGGAGTAATTTTCCTATTGTTTTTTAAAAATTATGTTAGAATATATATTTTATATAAAATAAGTTCTCTTAAAATGGTGGGAAATAGTCATCTAGATATCATCTATTTAAGTGTCTTTAAAATCTATTTGATCAAATTAAAACAACTGAGCCTTTATTACAAACTTAAAAAGCTTGTTTTGTTACAGGCAAATTGAAGTAGGGAACTGAGGAAGTCTGTTTATAAATAGACTATTACTCTCTTCAGGGACCCTTTATATATACCCATTAGAAGCTGTAAGAATATGTACAGGCAGAAGACACTGTTAGGTATGAGAAACATAGATCTGCATCTATCCTTTGCAGGAACCCCATTTACAAACTTTTCATTGTGTGACTAGCTTGAATATTTAATATCAGAGAGATAAACTGAGCCTTGGAAAGTTGAATCTGTTCATCAGCAAACATTTATTCAATGACAGTTCTCTAACAACTGGGACAGTTCAGTTATAAGAATGAGAAGATATTTGGCAAGCTATACTAAAGACAATATGCGCTTTAAATATATTTAAAAAATTGTAATCAAGAAATTATTTAAAGCAAGAACTAAATCTTATACAACATGTGCCTTGCTGAGATATCATTACTCTATATTTATAATTGAAATGTGATATAGCTTCAATTTTGTTTTACCAGTTAAAGAAGCAGGATATTAAAAACAGCAACACTAGAAGAGCAGAACAGAACAATGCAAATTCAATAAAATTTGTATTTGGCATTAAAAGTTCATTTATTTCAAATTCACAGATAACGCTGAAGACTTTCATTCAAAGTGTAAATTGACTCTTTAAAGATCATGCCTATTACATAAGTTAATTTATATATGCAAAATATAATTGCATTTATCATAACTATGAGGTAATGTTTATTAGTATGGAAGGAATTTGACAGACCAGCGATAGCATTCTATAATTGAGTTCATTATCACACAATTTATTCCAAAAATATATATGTACATATATAAATGAATTCATATGCAATGAAATACTATTGTCCATATTTTAATTTATTTTGAAATCATGGATACTTTTAACCTCAAGCCTTAATCCCAAATTAAACAAGAGCTGAGCTCATCAAATAAAGGTATGTTTACAAGATTATAGGATGAGCAGAAAGTCTATATTTGTTTATTGTTTCTATAAGAATAAAGATAATAGCAAATGCAAAATATTTACTATAATTTGAAGATATATATATATAAAAAAAGAGGACAAACATGACAAAGGGAGCAAAAGTTTGTAAATCAAAATAGGAAATAGATTTTCCTTTTAGAGAAAAGAAGCTCTGATACATTCTTTTGCCCACGTTAAAGTTTCAGATGTTAAAATGTTGTTAGAAAAGTACTCTGTCAATATAGACAATAGGATAATTATTCAATTTATGACTCTAAAAAAAGATTACAAAAATGAAAAGTCGAAGCTAGTCAAAGATTATTTTGTTACACTAAAAAACAGGTTTACTTAAAAGTGTACATAAAGGTAAAACAGCACAGAATGTTTTCCCTTAAGGAGTGCACTAAGAATAAGAACACCGCAAGTGTTATTCCACAAGTGTTAGTCTTTAATGCAAAGTTGAATAAATCCATTACTTCTCAGCATTTAAATAGATCCAGTCTGCCTCCCCCTGAATAAGAGGAAGTTCGATGCATGTGCTTGCTTACTTCTTCTGTCCTATTTGCAAAGACTGTCCTGCACAGAACACCAGCAGGGCACAAGCAGACACGTGAAAAAGAAATCATGATCCTCCTACAAAATGAGCTTCACAGTAACTGGCATCTCTAAAGGAAAGATGCAAATGCAGAGCAACTTACCCGACTCACTGCCACAAAGATGAGAAAGTTTGCAAGGAGTGGAAATCATGTAATACTTCAGGGAAATGCAGTATGCAGCTGCTGCTCTAGTCTGTAAATTGGACTGCACTGACATTACAATCAACTGTTACTGACAAAGCTCGCGAGAGTTGGCAGCAGCGACTTGATCTAGAGGCAGGCAATCTTTACTTTCTGACATCTGTTCAGAGGCTAATGGAATGAATGCAGTAGTGATTCATTTACAGAAGTATTACCAGATTCATGGTTTACAATTGCAGGCACTCACAAAAGAGTACAGAAATAAAATAAACAGAAGCTTCTTTAATAGAAAATGGATTTTTAAAGAATTATCAGAACTTTTCAGATTTTTTTTCTTTTTCAAAATTTACAAATTTCTTATGTTCATTTTAAGATTTAAAAATGCACAAATTGTTCCAAGGACATGTTTTTATTGATAATCTTTGGACTTTTAATCTGTACACATCATGCACAGAAAAGGAGTGTAAAACATTAAATGGGAAGCAAAAAAATTACTCTCTAGATAAAGCTCTGAAAATCAACAGATTAGTTTATACGAATTGAATGAATGTCTCTGACATGAATATATGTCCTCCCACTTCACACCCCAACATTCATTTAAATGCCAATTCCAATGTTAGCAATTTCCTGTTCAGGGTTTCTATAAGGCAGTCAAGTATAATGAAAAGCAAGTTTTCTGATCAATACAAAGAAAATACAATGAACAACCTTTACCAAACTCTAAAAAAAATATATAATTGTCATTCAAAAGTGTGTGAGCCCTCAAGCATGTATTTATATCTTTCATGCTTATCTTGCTTCAAAGAAATATTTGAGAAAATGGAAAAAAAATTAACTTTTAATTAAGTGTTTAATACCTGACTTGTCAATCCAGTTATATTTATTTCTTGCCTTGGACAGCTTTCACTTTTAAATCTCTCAACTCTGCATTCAATATGGACTAACCAGTAGCAGTGTAAGGATAGGTAAGTCAGTTTTTGTGTTTTTGTAGTGTATTAACATTTGAAACATGCAAATATAAGAACTGTAATTTGTTGTGATAATAACTTGTTGCAGTATTTTAACTCACAATTTACTAAATTATTTTATTTAAATCCAACTAATATGTTATTATTAACCAAATTTTCAAGCAAGGAAGCTAAGTCTTAAAAATATAACATTGTAGTAGCTAATGGAATCAGAATTTTAAACTGAAATTTTCTGATATTATTTCATATTAACTTTCCACAATAATTGCCATTTTTTTAAATTATTTTCTGCGTTTTCTACTTAGGAGATATGCATTGGATAGCAATCATTACAATTGCAATGACTTCTAATGTATTTAAAATATGGTTTAAGTTATGATAATTTGTTTACTCAAAAATTTTAGATTGTGTGGTCTATCTAAAGGAGAAGATGATTTCTTGAAAGGTAGCATATTCATTGTTCAATGATTTGTAAAGTGATGATTTTTTTTTTTCAGATGTAGTGACCCACATGAAAGAGAGCTTACTAGCTAAATATGTGTTTTTTTAATTCATGTCAAAATTTGCCACTCCAGCACAACTCTGTTATACTCTTTCTATGTTAGCATGCCTTATTCACAAACCCTAAGGGGTAATTTTTGATATTAGTGAATTGAACAGATCATTTTGCATGCTCCTATTATCCATTCACTGCTATGTAACCTACATACACATATTTCCTTTTTGTCTTCATGCAGAAAGCTAATCTGCTACTATCAGATTTTTATTTTTAACACAGTGTTTAAACTGACTAGCGCTAAATTTATTATACAACCTGGCATTTTCCTTCTCCTCAATGTTTGGATACAATGAATCAATTTTAATTAATATCCCATTGGCTCATTTTTTATCATGATTTTTCAGCTATGCCATCTTATTTGATGCATTATTTCAATACATTCTTAAAGCATTTATTTTGCATGTCTTAAGTTTTCTTCTTTTGTGACTCAACCATACAGCAGCTGTTTTTCCTGTGATGTCATCATTTTCCCACACAGGCTTGTTAGGAGGATATAGTCACACATGGTAATTTCAGGGTTAGTAGGCAAGAGCTATTCTGTTACCTGAGAGTCTTGCTGGGTAGTGATTGCTCTGTTAAATGCTGAGTAGGACTTGTAACTGATACTGCGGAAATACCACAATACACCTGACACAGCATTAACACTACTCAGATTTTGTAACCATGTATGGGGAAGCTTGGGCATGACAGCTATTACAGTCTTGATTCTTTGATCATTTTCAGTCGTGCTATCACAGTGGTTTTTTGCTTTTAAGGTTTTATTGTAACATAGTCACTATTGTGCTTGAATTTTGTGAATTATGATTGAATTCTAGATAGCAGCACTCCAGGTGATTTGAGAATATGTGGTAAATAATTCCATAACATACATTGATCTTGTTTAGGCATACATATGCCACAAAGATATTCTGGTTTTTTTTTAAACTTAATATTTTCTTTTTTAGCAAGTGTATTGCATTACCTAAAGAAAATATGGATTTTGAAGGAAAATATTTTCTGCATTTACACATCAGAGATGAAAAAAATAATTTGAGATTCTACTCGTGTTCAAAAAATCTACATCTCTAGCTGGTTACTGTTATTTATAGCAATAGTCAAAGAATATCATAATTTTTGTTTCCTGTTTCTTAATTTCAGTTTCTGTTTTTTTTCATTTATTTTATGGTATCAGTTTTTTATTAAAATATTTAATGACAGTGATATATTACCAGTGAATATGTTATAATTTATTGCACCAATTTACTAACTGATTATTTTAGCTAATAACTACTATTAACAAAAAATGTTTTAAACATTTTGATTATATTAACTTTTTAAAATTCAAAACCTTTAGTAAGTTATTTTACAGCTATTTTATGGTTGAGAAAATTTAGTCATAGAGGGATTTAGACTTGCCAAAAATTATACAGGCAATAATGATATATTTTAATGTTCTATGTAAACACTATTACAACTGGCACTTTTAATTATGGGTATTTGGTATAACTGTTGCTAGTTTTCTTAATTTATTTTCCCAGAAGTGAAAATGAAATAACTGAATATAGCCAGTACAAAACAGGCATTTTGTTTATTTTTTTGCTTGTTTTTACAAACTTCTGATCCCTTAAAGGCCTTTGAATAAAAATAGGTTGTCAACAATTCTGACTAAAAGAAAAAAAATGTTCTTAATTGAAATAAAAAAGAACAAATCTTTGGAGCGAAGAGACGATTCATATCTGGATGTGGCAGGTGTTTGAAGGTGAATTTCTTGACATATTTTAGAACTGAACCCAGTCCTATAAGCAATGCAGTACATGAGTATGGTGACAAGCTAAAATAGAAGTGTCTTCTGTCATTGGCATCAGAAGGACATAAACACAGACCTATCGGAATTCAGAGTGAATGACTGGGAATCTGAAGTTATTTATATGAGGGTAACAGCAGTTTGCTTAAGAAGGTCTGGAAAGATATTTACTGGCACCAAAAATTTGGTTAGAGTCTAGAACACTAGATTCCAAGAAGATAATTCAAGAAAAAAAGCACAGCCACTAAATGTGATACCAAGTTGATTTTTAGGGAATTTTCAAAGACAGGAGAATCAATGTAAGAAAATACTCTCTGAAATAACATTGTGCAGACCTTGAATTAAGAAAGAAGGAAAATTTGTTTCTAAAATTAAATAATAAAGAACAGCAGAAACCGTCTTTGTTTATACTATAATTTATTGATTTGTCTAAAAGTTATTCTTGCCAAACTCTTGATTAATCTTGCAGTTCTCCTAAAAAAAAGCATACATCAATAAGCCATTAAATCATTTGAGATTTTCAAGAAATCTGGATTCATGGGTCACATCCTTGGGTCATGGATTTAGTAGATTTGAAGTGGGACCTTACACTAGCCTCCTATGTGAGACTGATTGAGGGATTTCAGAGACCATAGTCTTAAGAGGTAGAGGCCTGCACTCTTTTTTTCTCAGGAAATTTTTATGCTATCATGCATATGGTTTATTTCATCTTTCTTTCCTTCTCTTTAATCTTGTGTAATTGCAGCTAAATCTAATTTTGAAATATGTCAAATATAATACTTTGTAGTATAATTTTTCATCCCAGTTTATTGAGATATAATTGGCATATAACATTATATTAGATTAAGTACATAACATGATGATTATATATGTATATGCATTATATATTTATATTATATATATGGAGAGAGAGACGATTATTGTAATAAGCTTAATTGACATCCATTACCTCAAGTAGTTACAATATGTTATGAGAACTTTTAAGATATGTATTTCCAAATATACAATAGAGTGCAATTATCTATAGTCACCATATTATACATTACGTAACTGAAATGTATATATAAAATGTATGTAACTGAAAGTGTGTATCTTTTGACAGAATTCACCCATTTTTCTACCTCCCACCTAAGCTCCCACCTCTGGCAAGTACCTATATTTTCTAAGTTCAACTTGTTTAGTGTCCACACGTAGGTGAGATCATGTCGTATTTATATTTCTGTCAAACTTATTTCTCTTAGTATAATGACTCAAATTCCATCCATGTTGCTGCAAATGGTGAAATTTCTTACTTTCTTGTGGTTGAATAATATTCCATTACATGTATATATCACATTTTCTTTGTCCACCTATCTATTAATAGACTCAGGTTGTTTCTATGTCTTGTTTACTGCAAATAATGCTGCAATGAACATTAGGAGAAAGACTAGTTATTACTCTAATATGGGATTTATTTTATTTATAAGACTTTATTGAAGGAACATTGTAAAACAAATTATATAGGTTTAAGGTGTGCATTATTATAAATCAATATTTATGTTCAAAACCAATTATCCACGATAGTTCAATTCTACTTTTCACCATGTAATTGACACCTTCTACCAAATTTCTCTATCCTCCTCCCACTTCCCTTCTGTTAAAAACTAATTTGATTTTTATAGCCCAACTACAGGGCTATTTAATTTTGTTCAATTGTTTATTTGGTTTCTCTGTATACCACATCTGAATGAAATCATGTTTGTCTGCCACATTCTGACTTGTCACACTAAGCATAATTCCTTCTAAGTCGATCCACATTTTTGCAAATGACACAACTTTATTTTTTATTAGTTGAGTATTATTCCATTTTGTATATATGCCACATCTGCATTATTTTGCATATATACTCAGAACTGAGATTGTAGATGAGACGCTAACTCTATTTTTAATATTTTGAGGATCTTTCACACTGTTCCCATAGAAACTGTACTAATTTACTTTCTCAGCAACGATGCACAAAGGTTTAATTGTTTCTATATTCTTGCAGACTTGTTATTTCTTTTTTATTGATGGTAGGCATTCTAAAAGGAATGAAGTAAAATTTCACTGAATTTAATTTGCATTTTCATGGTAATTTTTTATGTTGATTGTCTCTCATGTACCTGTTGACTATTTTATGCCTTTTTTGGAACAATAACTATTGTTGAACAGTCCATTTTTTGCTTTCGTGTTCTTTTATTGTTGGACTCTACTTTCATATAACTAATGATCCCAAATATTTTAATCGATTAAATTTTATTCCTTATTTATCCTTTTAATTAATACACTGTAGGAGTTTTACTATTTTTAATAAAGATGAAAGTTTAAAACTTATTATGGAAACAGTAATTTGAAAACGCACATAATATTCATCTATTTTACACATTTCTCATTTTAATTGTTTAAATCAAAATTATGTGTTACTCCCAAATGCACATTTATGGCTATAATATACATGACTACTTCCCAAAAAAGTGTCAAATTATGCTTTCATTAGGAATCTTGAAAGATATGTTCTTGAAGCTCGAAAGATAATTTTTTAATATATTTTATTATTATATATTTTAAAAGTTAATTTTACTAGATATGATTTTGTGTTATTGTGATCTGCCTCATTTTCTTTTCAATAATATTCTGAAATACAAATTTTAAAACATAATTTAAAATTTATAGAAAGACTTCAAGGAAGTGTAAAAACATACTCATACCATTTACCAAGATGTTTCATGTGTTATTATTTTGACACATTTTCCATATCAATACGTCTTTCTTGCTCTCTCTTTAGGCACTGTGCTCCATTCACATGTAATTACTCCTGTAATATTGAGGAAAATCTACCTGCCACAGTTATAAATAAATTCTATTAGCAGTATGGTAGATAATGTATAGACCTAAGTATTCCTTTTATTGAAGGAGACATAATAAAAAAGAGTAGTCAATTTATGTAGAAATAATAATATGTCAAAAACAAGAATTTCATAAGACTGAAAAAAAACTTGCCTTATGTCAAGCAAGAATAGCAAAAATCCTTAGATGATTGATGGATAACTGAATTTGAGATGTCTAAGGAACCACACAAATTACATTCAGAATTCTATAGCATGCAGAAGGTCATATTTAGCATTATTGATGGTGGAGCTATTAAAATATCAGGCATACAAGAGCACCTAATCTTTCTAAGATGATTTGTTACCCTGGAAGAACCAGAAAAATAGGAGATTAAATGATGAACTTTTGAGTAATATCTGAGTCAAGGAGGAAAATTAATGACAAAATTAAAGGTTATCTATGAATCATTCCAAATTAAATATGTAGACACATACCTGAAAGATCTAAAAAAAGAAAACAATAAAACCAAAAATCAATAGAAGGAAAGATAGGATAAAAATAGAATAAAAATAAATGAAAACAAAATGACACCAAAATTCAACAAAATAAGAGCTAATTATTTGAAAAAATAGAAAGATACTTATTCTGACTCATGAAAGAAATGAAAATCTTAGTAAAAAGAAACTGAAATAAAAGAAGTGAGATTATAAAAGACATTACAGAAAAATTAATCATCACAGAAAAATATTAAAAATACATGTATGCCAATAAATTTGTCAATCATGTACAAATGAACAGATTTCTAGAAACCTGCAACTCTCCAAAATTGAACCAGGGTGCTACAAATACCTTCAAAAAGCCCATCACAAAAACAGAAATAAAACTGGTAATAAAAATTCTTCCAATAAATGAGAACTCAAGGTGATAACTTTGCTAGAGAATTCAACCAAAAACTAAATAAAAGAACTAATTGTCATACTCGTTAATTACTCCTATAAAATTGAAGAGGTGGAAAAACTTCCAAATATATTCTATGAGGCTAATAGTACCCTGACACCAAAATCAGGCAAGGATAGCACCAAAAAGACAATTATATACTTATATCACCAATGAATATTAATCTTATTGAATATGACTATACAAAAATCCCCAACAGAAATTTGGAAAACTGAATGCAACAGCACATTAAACAAACTATACACTATAACTTAGTTGGATCTGTTCCATGAATGCAAGCATGGTTCAATACATGCAAATCAATCAATATAATACATCTACCAAAAAAGAGAAAAGCAAAAATCATATAATCATTTCAATAAATGCAGAAAACAATTTCAACAAAATGCAACAACCATTCATGATAAAAACCTAAAGACTCCATTAAAAACTGATAGAAACAGTAAATGAATATAGCAAAATGACAAGATATAAAAACTAATGTACAAAAATCAGTACCATTCTGATATACAAACAATGAATAAGAGGAAAGTAAAAAATAAGAAATAAATCTTACAAAGCAGTAGAAAAGATAAAATATCTGCAACAAACTTAATAAAGGAAATGAAAGACCTCTATACTGAAAACCACAAGACATAACAAAAGAAACAGAAGACTCAAAATGACCGACAAATATTCCATGCTCACGGAGAAAAAGAAATAATATAATTAAAATGTCTATTTACAAAGAGATACATATAATTAATGCAATTCTCACAAAAATTCAAGGTGCATATTTCAAGGAAATTGAACAAATAAAATGAACTTTGTATCAAACAAAATAATGCTTCAAATAGCCAATGTTATCCTCAGAAAAATGAAGAACAACAGAGGAATCACATTTCCTAACTTCAGACTATCCTACAGAGTAATTACCATTGTCATCAAAATGGTATGATATGAGAGCAAAAACAGACACATGGACCACTAGAATAAAATTTAGAGTCCAGAAATAAAAACACATCTAAAGTGTTTATGAAAAAAGAGCCAAGAAAATATAAATGGAGGAAGAAAAGTCTATTCAACAAATGGTGTTTGGAAAATTGGACAGACACCTACTTAAAAGAGAGAAAGGAAAAAGGAAAGAAAGAAAGAAAAGAAAGAAAGAAACTACATTGCTACATTGCTTATTAGTGCCTTACGCAAAAATTAACCCAAAATGAAATAAGTACCTGGACATATGACTGAAACCATAAAATACATAAAAGAAAATCTAGAAAACTTGCTCCATGACATCAACTTCAAAGATGTCTATGGGGAAGTGATATCTATACCAAAAGAAGCTGAATTCAAATTAAGCAACTGAAACTACATCAAGCAAAGATTCTGCACAACAAAAGTAAAATTTAAAATTTGAAACAAACAATTCATTGAATGAGAGAAGATTTTTCACAATGTATATCTGGCACTTTCCGAATCTCCAACTATCTCCAAAATGTAAGGTCTTATACCTCAACCTCAATAAACAAAAATCCCAAAGGAGCGGCTCAAAAAGAAATGAGCAGAAGAACTAAATGGACACCTTTCTGGAGCAGACATACAGATGACATAGAGCATTAAAAAATGCTCTACATCGCTCACCATCAAAGAAATAAAAATTAAAATTACAATGCATTATCTCTTCACATCAGTGAGAATTACCTGTATAAACAAGACTAGAAAAAACATGCATTGGGAAGGTGTGGACAAAGAGGAAGTTTCTTTTACTGTTGGTGGGAATTTAAATTAGTTCAATTTCTTTGGAAAACAGTATGGAGATTCTTTAAAAGAAAATAAAGGTGATTCTACCATTGGATTCAGCAATCCAACCTCTAAGTATATACACAGAGAATACAATACTACAATAACAATCACAGTGTGTGTGTGTGTGTGTGTGTGTGTGTTTATGTATGTTAGAGTATCCTTATTTCAAAGCTGGCACAATAAGCAATATGCACAATAGCCTAGAACTAGAAACAACCCAAATATCTGTTGACAGGTGACTGAATAAAAATTTAAAAAGCTGTAAAAAAGACTGTAGTATATATTCAGTGGGATTCTACTCGGTTGCTGCAAAAGATAAAATCATTCCCTTTACAACAACCTGATAGAACTGGAGGTGATCATGGCTAAGCAAAATAAGCTAGGAAGCAAGAGAGAAGTACATCATGTTTTCACTTATATGTGAAATATAAAAGAAGAACTCTATGAAAAGATAAATCTCAACAAAACTCACAGGATCTAAGATGGGGTCTTTTAGGAGAGGGGTTAAGATGGGGCATGAAAGGACAGAGTTAACAGGTGGTGGAAAAAGACACTAGAACTTTGGTGTTAGATGTGTTGTGGGATGCACATATACTGAGGTGCCATGTCAATATCTAGAAATGCATTTAGTCATGAAAACAAAAGAAATAATAAGACAACTGAATAAATTAGTCTCATCATCAATATTTAGCATATTTTTATACTGTGTGAAAAAAATGAACAAAAGAAACAATGCTAAACCAGACAACTGCTAAAAGTGGGACAATCTGGTCTGATTATTTCAACAAAAATGAGACAGTTTCTGGGGAAGGCTGCATGACATTAAAGGACCATAATCAGATAGTGCCTAATACAGACTCGAAATAGCTTTTCTTATCAGAAAGAACATATGGGGATCAATTTGGAAATTTGAAAAATTTCTGGGTATGGGTCTTTGATTAAGTAAGAAACACGGTGTTGAAATATGTTGATTAAAATAAGCAGGTTAAGAAACACTATGAAAATTTAATCTTATTTCTGCATGTACATAAAGTGATGTGAAAATAGAAAATTTGGAAGAATATGCAATAAAATGTTTGTGGTCTTATTACTGCATTGTGAGAATAAAAAATATTTACTCCTAAATATTGACTTCTAATTTTAAATTTTATGCCATACAAATGCACTATTCCTATGATCATTATATATATATATATATATATATATATATATATATATATATCTGGTATAAAATAACTTCTAAATAAACAGTAGTCAAAAATTCCAACTTGTACCTCATGCTCAATAATCTAGATTTTATCTTGCCTTTATTGTTTTAGAAAATTGAGAAAAGTTAATGTTGTCCATTTGATATTATTGAAATTATACAAATTTCAGGGTGAAACAAGGCAAGAGCAAGAAAAAGAAAAAATATGAAACTTCAGTTTGAGGTACCTGGAGCAAAGGAAATTAGGGTGAGATTAAATAAATAAAAGGACAGATGCAAGTTAAAGAGAATGATTTGTGGAGCCTCACTAAAAAGGAACTATGTTCTAAAAGTACCCCCGTAACAGAGACTTAGGAAGGCGCAATATCTGTGGTTAAGAATAAATCTCCCTGAAAATCCTAAAACTGTATAGTAAAGACTAACATTGTTTTTTGGTAATTTGGAGCAGGCACGTGGACACATGAGAGAGAGAGAGAGAGAGAGAGAGAGAGAGAGAGAGAGAGAGAGAGATAACAAAGATATACAGAGCTGGACCTAAGATGGAAAAAAAGGTATTTATGTCATATAAAATAAAATAGACATGCTATTATTTGTATGAGAGAAATGGTAACATTTTTCTTTCTCCATTTCTAAAATTTGAAATTTTTCTCATTTGCTTGGAACATATTTAAATAAAACAAAAGCTTCTTCCAAAACACTGTGATCATTATTAGAGCACATTTTCGAATGACTTCTGAGACAGAATTTAAAGAGGAGTAACTCTTCAGTCCTATCTCTTCATCTTTTCTTTTACCCTTGAAAGTCCTCTACCCTCTATGGCTTTTTTTCTGGATTCTTTTTGCTATATTCCAAATACTTCTCTTTCTGATTTTTCTTTTACACTTTGCTACCTCAGTGTGACTTTACAGATGTAAAATCTTAAAGCTTATTTTTGAAGAGAGTAGGGAGACAGTCACAGCCACCATGCAGAAATTGTGAGCTTCTGACATTCACCTCTGTTTTGGCACTGGAATGCAAATGTAGTGCCAAATGGTTTAAGTGTAGCTAAGCATTGAATTGCCATGTGTTACTGAAGTTACTAAATATAGTCAAGTCAATTGATAATTAATTTTTTGTTTCTTGATATGATCTGTATCTCATTATTTTTCTGTCTGAACATATTTGGTGATTACATTCACTGAATGATTTATCATTGAAAGAGGGGAATAAATCTGAGTATATTCCTAAATGTGTAGAAGTTTATTTTGCTGGTCATGAGAAAACTTTAATTAAAATAACTTGCTGACTCCAATTGCACTTTAGTACCTCTCTGTAGGATCTTTCTTCTGATGTCAGATTTCCTACTCTTTAAATCAACCAGCATGATATAAGCATAGATCAGTGTTATACATTTGAAGAAACATGAATCGAAAGGGTGATCTATTTGTAGATCTTACAAAGACTTTTTCTACAAATAAACACATATCTAACTTATTCTTTAATTATTAAAGCCATGCATTTATTGGCTTATGTAAAGTTATATGAGTGGACATAGAAAAGCAATGAAGTGTCTTTAAGAAAAAATATTTATTTCTTTCTTGAATATTTTATTATTTGGGGGAAAACATGAGGTAATGAATTAATAAATTATAATATTGTCACATTTATAATTTATAAAATACAAGTTACTAAGAAATATTATCATTTCTAATGTTAATTAGAATGTTTCCCAAAGTACAAAGAAATTGCTGCATGGATATTGTTCAGGTTTCCCTCTTCTCCTGTGCTGTGAAAACAGTGAGAAATGTTTCAGCTTTGTGATAATAACTTGCAAGCCAATTTTCAAAAGCAGCAATAAAAAGTAAAAAGAAAACATAAGCACATTTAAGAGAAGTCACAACCATCTTGAGAAAAGATAGTCATAAAATTACAATACTTTGAAGTGAGGGTATAAAAACACAAGACTAGGTGATTAGTCTTATTTTTATTTCCTTATTTATTTTCCTTTCAGTCTTCATTACTCCAATAGTCATTTTAAGTAACTGTTGTATGCAGTGACTAGTTAAATTCAAATGTCTGAATAAGCCAACGTAAGTGGTCAGGGAAAAATAGGGGTATTTTTGAGTACATAACTTACTGTATTTCCTTAATTATTAGTTTTCTTGAGTGACCTCTTGTATTCGAGTTTATAAAATGCACATTGCTTTATCTTTGTATTCACAATACCTGCAAATTTCCTAGCACATTGCAGATACTATATAACAATTGAGTAGTTGTTTGAATTGATAAATGGGAATGCAAAACAGGTAGATTATTTTGCATGTATTATTTCAAATGTACATTATGCTCTTTCTCTAAGTGCTTCATTATCAGAAGATAAAGCATATTAAAAAAATGGTTTTCACCACCAATGATAACTTTTGAAGCCATTCATTTGTTATAGGTGGTTATCTACCACGGGGATTTGTCAGTACATTTTCCTATGGTGTTTTCTGAACTTATTCTATTCCAGGTAGATACATTCAATAAAGCAATTTATTTGAAGGTTGGACATGTCTCTTTTGTCTATAGAAAACAATACATGGTCTGGAATAGCAATTTCCGGAAACTTCTTAAACTTCCACACTTCCATCATGGATTACACTGACAGTACTAGTCATAAAAAATACAGACTCTTCTTGGAATGCATAGGTACAGCTGTTATGCACTAGTGATTATAAGTGAAATCAACATCCTATTATTTTTGCTTTGGTGAAGATTTGTGTAAAATTGCCCACGCTCAGACTTAATGATCACTGGTTACTATTTTTAGGAAAAAATAGTAGAATTCTTGAGAACATTTGATGAGAAGCTAAGTGTTTACTTGAATTTTACAATGTTTAGTTGTATGCAGCTTTCTTGAAGACTTTTATACATTCCTGGTATATACCTATTTTCCCTGAATAGTCAGTATAAGTACGTCCTCTTTCAGAAAGTTAAGGTCAAATTATACAGGCCCATTAAGAAACAAAATTGAATCAGTGAGATATAGACTTCTATTTAAGTGATCAAGGACAAATATTCTTTTTCATTTTTTGTAATTATAAAATTGATTATGACTTGTGTATATTCAATCCAAGAAAAGTAAATAGCTTTTCTTTATGAGGTTATACTATAAACAAAGCAAGAACTTGAAAATCTTATTAGAATGATTACTTTCATCATATTTTCTTTAATTCATTGCCAAAACGTTTCTTCAGCAAGTAGGATACACTTGGCATACGAAGATTTTATTGACTTTATAGTCTGGACTGTGACACTGTGATGAACACAAACCCTTCTTGCCACTCATACTTCACCTTAGAGTGTTACATCTGTGCTTAGCAATAGAATGCCAGATGGCAGGAAGACATCAATTGATTAGTACTCAAGAACAATGTCACCTACCAGAATAGATTACAGATAAATTAACTAAGACAGTGCTAAATTTGCAGGACTGAATGATGATGCCTTTAAATATATTTATGAATGCAAATTTTAAATGCTAGGAAACTTATTTGTAGGCCAAACTACACTTCTAATTCTGTAATGATGCACATTTTTCTGGAATTATTTGACAGTGCTTGTCTTTTTTTATTTTTCTGCACATCTAGACTTACAATACAACATATTAAAGCTCTTATTGTCTGACATTGCAAATCCAAAACTTCCCAAATCTCTTTGTAAACTGCACCTTTAACAGCACATTTGTAATAATCAGTTAGCACCACAAACTTGGTCAGAGAGACTGCCCAAAAGAATTGTTGGAAGAATTGTACATTTCGGAAGCTGTCAACATAAGTTATCATTTCACACAGAATACCCTTTTTAAATAAGTCTTGGTTGTATAGAAATAATTTATTTTCATATTTGGCATCATTCCATGTAATGTCTTGATTCCTTTACATTCAAACCCTGGTTAAGAGTTAATCTGATGGCCTTATAATGGATGCCAACATTTGAAAAATACCCAGGCCATCACAGCTTTGGTAAATAAATCACATTGACTTTCCAAAACTATTCTTGGGAAATTTCTTGATTGTTCTAGCTTCTCCTCACATTTACTTGACAATATGCTAGCTAGATAGTGAAAGTTTTATTTCAGAAAATACAGTGCATTGCTGCTTTTGTACAAAGCATGACTTGCTGTTCTTTCTGATAAAGAATGTTTATTTACTTAAGTGAAAATATATTATCGCATTGAACAAAAAATTGATCTACTTATCTGAGATGTTACAATAATGCCTCACTTGCTTCACAGGAGGACTTTCCTTGAAGGAGCTAAGAAAAGTGTTGGTAAATCCAGGTCCACAGGTCCTGGACCCATAGTGTTGAGTTAGTTTAACTCAGAATATATAACTGCATTTTTTATAATTGAGCTCATCTCTTTGATGTATAATCCTGCTGTTGGTGGTAACATAAGAGAGAGTCATACATTATTTATCAAATTTGATTTTGTCTAGTTTAAATTAGTGGTTTTTAGTTGAATATTCTGTCAATACAAAGTTTAAGCATGCTCTTAGTCTTTTTCTACTTCAAAAGTTCTCTGATCGCCATAACTCTACAGATTATAACTTGATTTAAGGGGAAACTTTCTAATCTCCATGGAAGTCATTATTCAGACACACCCATTGGACTCTACCCTCATAACAACATTCCCTCAAGCCACTCCTAAACTGATAAGTACCTGGTTCAACCTGATTTTAGGCAATCTGGTAATGACTGATGATTGCTGGGTAGAGCCTACTGCTTCATATCACAAGGTCATCAAATTTCTGAGACAGAACTTTGTGGTACCAAATCCAACTCTGTTTATGTTGATGCATGTCAAGCTGCTGCATTTCTTCTATCATTATAATGTGCCTCAGGTTCAAGATTTTCTTTCTTCTTGCACTTGATCCTATTTTGCATTTATTTGATCTTTTCCCATTCCCAAGTGGGGACTTAGGCCCTTTATCAGAGACTTAATATCTTCATGAGTCTTCTCTTCTATATATTTATATTCCTTTCACTACTCCCCCAATTTGTAACGACTCTATAGTACAGACATGAATCTCAAAAGATCTAGGTTATTAAAAACTCTATAATTGAATTGCTGAAATTTTCTACCTATATATTATTGTAACTTCATAAATTCTCTGGTCTTATTGTTAAAGTTTTACAAGTGGATTGGAAGTAAATATTGTAGAACCTGAAATGGCCATTTTGAATGGAGCTCAGAAAAATTTAGGTGCATAGGGGAGAATCACATTTATGGGAAGATTCGTGGAAAATCTATAAAATTGCTGGTGAAGTCCTTTACTAGACAATGATGAGAACCATATCATGCATGTTTACATGGGAACTAATACGCTTCAAGCAATACCATGGATCCAAGAAAGCTTTTGAGGGTGCTGACCCATGTTCACTTCTCCATACCTGGTCTCTATAAATTTCATCTCTTTTTGCTGGCTTCAGTACTTTCTACTAAATCCATACCACAGCAAATTAGTTACACCTTCCATGCCTCATATTCTTCAATCATCTATCAAATTTTGAGACACATATTTATGTATTGCAATGCTATGTGCTTTCTCTTTTGTTTTATTTTATTATTATTATTTATTTTATTATTTATCTTATGAGCTCCAAGTTCTGTAAGCTAAATATAAGTTCTCAAAATACTATATTTTAAAGGTGTGTGCTTTCTTTGTCTATTCATATCATAATAAACTTACTGTTTCTTGAGGCAGTGTGCATTAAGCAGTCATTTTGGCATGCCCTGGTGGCCTAGTAAGTTAGTTCACTGTGGAGTAGTCTACATATCTAAAGTACTCAGGTTAAAGACCTAAGTATGGGAGAGTCACCCAAGATGAACTACTAAATGAAAAAGGGCTTCTTCCTCCTCTCCCTGCCTGTCTGGCTCCTCTACTTGCCTTCATTTCTGACTGGATTTTCCTTTAAAAATAATAAAGGCAGCAGTTATCTTGACTTGTTATAATTCTGGATAAGTAACTAAGGTACAATAAATAATATAAAAATGCAAAAGCAGTATTTACTAAGCAGTGGTCCATATCAGACAGGCTTCAGTTTCACAAGAAATTGACCCCTTTTAGTTGTAACACCATAATAATTAAGGACATGGCTTCCTTCTGTGATTATAGAGTTTTACTGATCATTATAATTCCAAGGCTTAGAGGAGTGATTTGAATATCAAAATATTAACATGTTTTAACTTGATAGGTTAACAAAAGATGAAGATGTATATACAAAGGCTTTCTGGTCACTAAGATTTTACATTCATATGGAAATGTAATTTTAGGTATTGGAAACTGATTTATAACAGAAGTTGTTCAAGTTATAAACCCTTGGACTATTCTATACAATTAAAAATTGAAGGATCCAAATGACAATTTATGTTAGTAATATCTGTTGAAGTTTTTATGTTAGAATTTAAAGTATATTTTAGAATATTTATTTATGATTCATTTAAACCATTAATAAACCAATTACATGTTAATCAGTTTACTTAAGTAAAGTAAAATAACTAGACTTTTCAAATCCTAGACAACTTAAAAAACAGCATGAAAATTTTTGAAAATTATTATTTGATATTTATCTTAAGAAAAATTTGGATGTTCATATCAGTTTTGACCTTCAATTTATTCCAATATAATATGTTATGTTGTCTCTGGAAAATTCCACCATGATTCATGAGATAGTAAGTGTGGAAAGGAAAAGCAGATATGATCTCAACCTTATAAATATAGTTTTGACCATATGGAATCCTTGAGTCTAATAGAAATCCAGGAATCTTCAAGCCATATATTCAAAACTGTTGACATGGTTATCTGTTGATGGTTTTCTTGTTTTGTTATAGCTATTAAACACAATTATCTCAATTATGTAAAAATGAAGATCGAAGAGAGAATACTCAACAAAAATAGAGGGAAAAATTTTTTCTCCTCATGTTCATTTAATTCACTCCCTCACAAAATATCAATTATAATTTTAAAAACTATCAATCTGGCGCACCCGGTGAGCTTGTCCTCTACTTTACCAAATGCATTCCACGTACAAACAAGGTTCCCAATTCAAGACTCAACAATAGGGGAGCAACCAAGATGAAAACTAAATGAAATAAAGAGTCTCTTCCTCCTCTTTTTTCCTGTCTGCCTTTACTCACTTTCACTTCTGCCTATACCCTTCCTTTAAAAAGTCTTAATTGATATATATTAAACTTGAAGTGTAATCTAAGGAAGACAAGCTCTCACATGTTTATATTGACTCAAGAAAGAATATTTTTCTTAAACAGAAAATGACATTTTATGGACCATATAAGAAGAATCAAAATATTGTAGAGTTTATAAATTTGGGTTTTTATATTGACTATCACAGTGTGCTTAAAGGTAAAAGAAAATATGATTTTCATGATAGAGTCATAAAATTTATTTTATATCATCTAAATTTATACCTTGTTTGAACAACTCAAATTTACCTAGGTAAAAAGTGTTCATAATTCAGTTTAGAAATACAACACTGAAAGATATGCGGCCCATAATTTGTCTTACAATTCATTGCCATTGTTTTATAGAATTAAATCAGAATTATGAAAGTATATAAAGATAATTTATTATGTATCATTTAGAATTTATATTTATATGCAAAAATAACTGCTTACAGTAATATATAAATAAATATAATAAATATATATAATAATATATAAATAATTATAAATAATAATTATGTATAATTATATATGTCCCTAAGTGTCTGTTTCCACTGGGTTCTTAAAAGGTTTGTTTGCGTGTACATGGTGGTGTGTCCATGAGAGACATACACACAGACATAGACACCCAGAATAAAAAAAAAGATTAAAACCTAGACTATGCTTTGACCTATGTGATTTTTCTCCATATTTAAATCAAAGCAACTCAGTATTTGTGTTTGGATCTGAAACTCAGACACTGGAATTTAGAGAATCAAATATTTCAATAACAAAGAACCAGGAAATAAATTTATAAGATCCATGTTTTTGCCAGTTATTTGCATTCATATTATGTCAAGTGATTTATATGCCTTCCTTGGGAATCATCACTCAACATTTCGAGTCACTCGCTCCCTACTAATATCATCTTAAAGTCTTTCACCACTCAAGTTGATTAGCTTTGTGCCTTTGAAATAAAAGCTTTATTTCCCCTGAATTGTCCATTTTACCTGTCATTCAGTAACCTGCATTTCAAGAATTAACATGGCAACACAATTCATATGTATTGATGCTAGTATTTTATTTTTTACATGAAGCAGTGTTTTCTCCCTATAAGAAAATGAATGTTTTTCTCCTGACAGTCTGAATAGCTCTGATTGAAAACTGAAATAATATTGAAATCTGGAAAGCTACATTTGCAAACACCTTTAAGCCCAGAATATTTTCAATTTTTATTAAAATAAACTTTTGTTTTTTTCCATCAAAATGTTTTCTTAAACTATTTTACCTTAAAAATCATTAAACATAATCATCGTATTGTCCAGGGAAAAGATCACCTCAATGTCAAAAAAAATCACTAGATATTGCTAGAAGAAATCTCACCATGGAAATGTCTTTCACGACAGACGGCTCTGTCATTTTTTGAAGATGCAAGTGGTATGTGATCATGAACATCTCTTCATAAGCATCTGTGCAGATTTTCTAGATTCATTCCATGATTCCTATATATTGGATCATTTATCGTAGTGCCATCTGTTTAAAAAAAAAACAGAGTTGCCAACATGGATGGATGATCAGGAAAATAAATTATTTTGTGTCTTTATGTAAATGCCTTTGGTGATACATGCATGTGAATTCTGCATAGACTATTAGTTTTAAAAGGCAATGTAACATTGTAAAGATGAAATAATATTTTAAAAGAAATACATAAATCCATTTAAAGCAACACCTCTTTAACAAAAAGAAAACTAAGTATCTATTGTGCTGATCAGATTAAAAATGTAGGAAAAAATCACAAAGTGGTAATTTAAGGAGAAAATCTATGTATTTCATTTTTATCCCTCTCACCATTTGTGTTCGTATCATATGAATTCAAATTTACTTTCCTATAAGCAGTCTAGACAAAAGGTTTATTTAATTTATATATAATTATAATTATTGTCCATCAGTATTTAATGAGGATTATATTGTAAGTGGTCAACAATGGAAATAGATTGAATTTTATTCAAGCTCTGATATATCATGACACTTTCAGAAAATGAACTTAAATTGCAGTTCATAGAATTCCGACTATAAGGGATTTTATAGTCTCTTAATCCTGTTTTTTATTTTATGCATGGGATTAAGTATTTACTTTGACAGAGATAGTTCTATAAGTCAGAGTCTCCAGATAGACAGAATTCTTATCAAGCATCTATTTTTATATATCTGTCATCTATATCTCTGTTATATGTATATATGATACATAAACGATGAGAGAGAACATATCGATGTATTTTTAGGAATTGGCTCACGTAATTGTGGAGGTACAAGTCCAGACTCTGCAGGGTAAGGCTAATAGGTTGAAAAGACTCAGGGAAGAATGGCAACCCAAGGGTAGTCTGCTGATAGGATTTTATTTTTTCATGTTCAAGGGAGATCAGTTTTTGTAGAATTAAGGTTTTCCACTTGTTAGATAAGGCTCACTAAGATTTTCTGTTGAAAATATTCCACTCAAAGTCCTGTGATTAAAGTATTAATCTCATCCAAATATCACCTTCATGGAAACTTTCATAATAATGCTTGATCAGATATATGAGCACCATGACTCAGTTGAAGTGACACATAAAAATTAAACATCACATTTTTATATATAGTGCACCTTAAATATTCTATTAGCAGTGATTTGGGAACTGGTATTTGCTTATTTCTTTCCATAAATGTTTATCAATAGTACCTTTCCCTTCAAGAAATTCAACATGAAAATGCAATTGCAAAACATATTTCGAAAAAAAAATAAGTATACTACTTTCTTATCAACTAAACTATTATTCCTATTTAACTTGCCAGATTTAGAATAGTGTGTAAGCACTAGATAAGTTTGTATAGATTTTTCTACTTCTAAAATTTATATATCATATTTTAAATAAAATATTAATTTATAAAATAATAATTACCAAAATATTTGAACCATAGATCACAAATATTAAAAGAAACCTTTAATAAAAGACACTGAGACACTTAATTTTATTAATAATAAAATATTTTAATTAGAGGTACATTTCAGTCTTCATGTACTATATTTTTTTTTAAATTTCCGTTTCTTTACTCCTATCATCTTTTCCACATTTCCATTCATGTTCATCTCTCAAAAAAAACTTAGCCATCTCTTGCTTTTTAAAATCATTTTGTAGCTTCCTTCCTCCATGCTGCCAGAGCTGCTTGTATGTACAACTTTTCTAACATGCTCAATTTCCTATAATAGCATTTTTATTATCAAAATATTCAGTTAAAAATTTCTGCAGCTAAAAAAGCAAAAAGTTGAATCATAAAACTGAACTTGAGGGGAATTTTATTAACCGGAATAGATATGATTTAATCTTCTGATGAGAAAAAGAATAGATTTTACTGACAAGTATATGTGACAGTGCTTCATTTCTTTCTTTTATTTAAAAAATGATGTTTATTCAATGTTACATTTTAGAGATCTAGTATAAAAATTTATTTCAAGATTTCCTAATAGTAGAAACATGTGGCTTTTAATTTCAGCATTAATTTTAATCATGACTAAATCAAGCACTTTTGAAATATGTTACTCATCAAATACGAGCTATTTACTGTATTTTTGTCAAAGACACATTTCTACTATAATAGACATTGCTTAATACTTGTTATTTTAAAAACATTAAATAAATCAGATAGACTGTGACTTCTATTTAAAAAAACTTGATCATTGAATACCACCAAGATCAACCATAATTATACAACAAATTTAATTTTCTATGCCTTCAGCATACTTTTAAACACCCATTTTCTTTGTAGCATAGTTTTATACTCTACTTAATTCAGGAGCTCCATGTTGTCTGTTTCTTCCCATCAGAAAAAAATTCTAATAAATGTCTTCCTAGAAAGTGTTTAATAATAAAATTAAATTCATCATCAATATTTTTTTAAATACATGTGACATAGAAACAGCAACACAACCTGGTATGAATAAAAGTGAATTTACATTTACAGTAAATTTCTACACTTGACACTCATAAAACTCTTATTTTAAAACTAATAGTAGAATACTAATGCATCGCATGTTGACATTGCACATGAATTTAAGCACCTCGTACTTGATCTTCTTTCAAAAAGATGTGAGATTTGTGAGGTACTTTTTGCGCTACCTGCATGAAGACAATCTAATAGGCCCAGTTCATTTTCAGCAAGATTATAGAAGTTACAATAGCTTTAAGGTAAGAAACTGGCAGTTGCCTGATCCCAGTACAGCAAAGTATAACTGGGGAAGTAGGGAAAATGGCCTCATTTGTTAAAAATGGGGAGGAAGGGTGTACTGATATGGCAGCAACCATTAAGTGTTTGTACATGGGACAGCATTAGGATTTGAAGATTCCTTCAAATGTGTACAGAAAATTACCAACAACTTAGAGGCTTAAAACAACAAAAAATAATGATCTCAAAGTCTGTGAGTCAAAGTCCAGGCCCGGCTTAGCAATAAATGTGAGTTAGACTGTGATAGCATCTGAATGAATTCTTAATGGGAAGGACTCTTTATTTTTTTATTCATCTATTTTTTTCAAGTTCAGTCAGTGCTTGGCAGGATTAATTTCTTTCAGTTTTAGGTTTATGTGTCCCAGATAATGGTTGTTAGGTCACCTTTAGCTGCCAGTCTGCCCTCAGTTCCCTCAGTTCTTAGAGGTGTCTGCACTTCCTATTCCTGCTGACTTTTCCAACATGTTATTTTATTTCACTAGTCAGCAAGGTGAGTCTTTACAGCACATCTTTGGCAAGATACAGTATTATTTAATGCAACATAAATACAGAACACTTACCTTTGCCAAATTCTATTGATAGGGAGCAAGTCACAGATCAACGTATAATCATACTAAGGAAGGAGAGGATTACCCCAAAACATGAAAGACAGAAGGCTGAGATCATGACTTTGGAACAGAGGGAACTGAGAGTCAGCTATATTAAATGTAGAGAGATTCATTAAGGGAGGAAAATTTTTCAGGTGCAGATGAAAATAACAGCAGTAAAAGTTTTTCTTAAATCTCATATACCACCAGGAAATGACACCATGATTTAAAAATAAATGTCTTGCTCCCAGAATTAAAACCCCCAAATGATTTTTATTAAAGGTTCTATCTGGCTCTTTTCCTTGGCCCCATGATTTTTATTTCACATCTCAGCATCATGAGTCAATTCAGTGCTGTAACCCTCATACCAGCTTTATTTCTGACCTCTACTCAGGGTTTGCACTGCACCTGTTTGTCAAATGATGTATTCAGATACCTGCACAACAGTCTTGTTCTGATATTTAAAATACAGCGAGGCCCTTCAAGGGGAATAGAATAATAGATACTTTCTGTGAGAAGAGATCTCAAGGTATGTAGAAAATGACTTACTAACGAACAGAGAAAAATTATCTGGAGAAGAGTCAATTTTAAGTAATCATTTTTAGACAATTTTAACCAATAACATTTAAAAACAATGCATATCTTATGGATGCATTATAAATTGTAATTATTATTTTACTATTTTGTATTTCATAATCAAGACACAAAAAATCTACCAAAAAGCAAAAACAGCAAACAAAAAAACAGCAACTTTTCATTCATAAATTCTGCAGGTTTAATCTGGGATTTAGAAATTACACAATTCTGGATGCCAAATTGCTACCTCAAAACTGCATACTTTACAGATGTAAAAGTGCATCTGACTTCTGTCTATTTTCTCTTCTTTGGGCAGGGTAACAAAGGTCTTCTTAGATGATGGTAGACAAGTATGCAATATAGAGATTTTGAAGGAAGGGTTATAAATCCAAGTGGCTCAAAAATCAATCATCCCATGAAGGGGTCAGAAACTAATTCACAGGACTGAGTTCTGACCAAGAATCAGAGACAGGAGATCAGAGACAGCTCAGCTTTTAAGATCTTCTGAGTGTTTTAGCGACTGTGTTGTGCTTGAAGTTTCCTTGCTTCTGGATTAGTCAGATACATGTGTCAGCAGTGAACAGATTGCGGCAAACAGAAAATAAATTTCCTTTAGAATCAGGGAATCCTGAATGCCTTTTCTTTAGTCATACTACTTGAGACTACTCATTCATACATTGGTTAGAACATTAAATAGAGTACACAAAAATATCTTCTCTTTTGTAGTATAAGTCAGGGAAATCAGATTCTAGCATACTGAATTTGTATATTACATTACGATAGCTTATAAGTTCCATGGAAAACAATAGGATGAGAGAATACAGATGCATTAATTATTTGATATTTTTCAAGAAGAAAGTGAAATTTAAATAAAATCTTGAAAGAAGTGAAGGAATAAACTAAACAGATACATTCTGAGATAGAGTTATTCCTACTGTGATGAATAGCAAGGTGGTGAGTGTGTCCAGACTGAACAAGGGGTAGGATGTTATAGATGAGAACAGAAAAGTAATGGGAGACCTTATCAAATAGAATCTTGGAGGCTATTAATGAGGTTTATGATTTTACTCTGAGTCAAATGGGAAAATATTGGAGAGTTTATAAAGACAACACAAATTCTGGAAATTTCTCTACTCAGATGTGCATCCACAAGCTGGCTTTAGTATCTTACCATGGGATTGATTTCTGTCTCTACTTTTCCCTATCTACAAATTATAATAATTCTATCAGAATTACAGACTTGTATTTGCCATTAATTCTGGCAGCATATGATCACTTGTTTACATTCAACATGGAAATAATATACATATTTGAAAAAAAATCTTTATTAACCAATCACTATCTTGTGTATGCATGTCGAAATGTTATGTAGCAAGTCAGTCATGACCAGGGAAGTGGGGCAGGGAAAAGAAGAAGCCCTCCAATCAGCAGGAGGCAGACAATAAAGTGGCACAAATCTGAAGTTCTTCAATCAATATAAAAGGAAACAACTAACACTCCAATCACAACTCTTGTCCCACCCCCAGAGTACCCCTGGGCAGGGATACTAGCTCTTAGACTCCTTAAAAACCCCGGCCATAAGCAACTAGTGGCCTGCTCCCCTCTTAGAATATGACTTGCACTTACCTTCCTTCTTAAAAGGTGTATTATCTTTCACAAACTTTGCTGCCTTTTACTTTTTACTGTTGTTTCTGACTTCTTTGTCCCCTTCAAGAGTGGGTTTGATGAAATCTTCTCTCAGGTTCACAAGAACCCTGGAGCATAACCTAAGCAACTTCATACTAACAATAATTGTGTTTTTTTTTGTTGTTGATGTTTTAACAGTGTAGGGACATCACAAAATTTGTCTACCAAAATCTCTCCTGATGAATTTGTAAAGTCCAATAATCCACTGATGATAATATGCGACTCATTAGATTCTATACTGACAATAAATCATAGCCTAATTTCATATATTATCCATATGTCTTTTAGCTCTTTGATAAATTGAGAGCATAACTCTTTCACACATCTAATGTCAATATTTTTTTAACATTCATTTTTTTCTTCTTCACTTTTGATCTCCCTTACTTTGACTTAGTACTGACTCCATTCATTCTAAGAGTGATCAGTATCAAGACCATGGAGTGTACTAGGAGGTAACAGAGATACAGAACTTCTTCCCTCGACTGAATAATTTGCACCCTTAATGGATGACCCCACACTTGAGAACACTTTCTCCAATTCCTACAAGTCAGTTTGGAAATTTTGTTGGCATATATAGGAATTTCCCTTTGGGAAAACAGTAGGAGTCTGAAATGCAAAGAACATACAACAGTGAGCATAGAGAAGAAACAGATAAATTTCACACAAACTTGACTGCAAAACTCTCATTTGTTGCATGGAAAACTTCAGTGCAGACAATAAGAAAGAAGGATAGCATCACTATGAACCGAGATGCTACTGGACACCCTCTCTAGCAATATTTTTTCTGCTTGATGCCAGCACTGAAAATCACCATATTGGAGAAAACCCTCAAGGGTGAAGAAACACCACCATATTCATCATTAGCACAAACATGTTGTTTGTACTCACACTTATGGTTCGCCTCCCTACCAAAGAAGTAATCATCAACCTAAGAGAGGGATAGGCATCTTGGTCTGCCACCCCAATACATATAGCGAAATGATTTCCTACAAAGTTCCACATCTCTCTCTGATAAGATCATTAAGAATGCAGTTGATGATTTGAACATTCCTGGGGCTGTCAGTAAACAATTTTGCATATTTGCTGTCACTTTTAAAGCTCCCATTTCCAGAATGCAGGGTTATCTGCCAAGGAAGAAACCTGCTGGGGATGCTGCCCATTAGAGGAATGAGAGACTTTCCCAGCAAAGTGCTTTGTATGATCAACTCCAAGAACACATTAAGGCACTTAATTTCTTTTCAACAGTAGAGTTAGTTATAATTGGGGTTTGTTTGTGCTCTAGGTCCCCATCTGCTGTATCTCTCTGATTGTGTCTTGCTACTGATGACTGTGAAACTGAAGGAAGCCTCCTATTTTTTTTTTTTTTTTGCCACAACTTCAGCCCTAAAGACTGAAACCTTAGACCTCACTGTAGTGCTATCTCTAGAGTTCCAATAATTCTTACTAGTGCAGATCCCACAATAATAAACAAGTGCAGCATATCACTCTTTAACCTGATACTCTAATAAAAGACCAGAGCAGGGAAAGCAAGTTATTTAGTCTAAATCATAAAAATGAGCAAAGAATACCAAACAGAATGAACAGAGAAATATATTCCAAATGATGGACAAAACAAACCTGATTAAAACATAATTAAGTAGATCTTATAAAGAAAGCGCAAAAGCAATAATTTTAATGACACTGTCTGATATATGGTGGAAACAAAAAGAAAAAACAGACAAAGATAGAAAAGATATGTGAAGCAATTCTAAACAGAATTCACGGCATAAAAGAACACAAAAATTGAGCAAGAGAACAAACTAGAGAGACTCAACAGTTGACTGGAAGTAGTCTCAAATTGAATATGTGAACTAGAAGAGAGGGCAGAGGATTGTGCACAGGAAGACAGCAAAATATAAACAAATAAAAGAAACAAAACATACATGACTTATAGGATAATATCAGGAAAGTCAATATTCACATCATAGGGGTCCTAGAATGAGAGACAGAAAGGGGGCAAACATTTATGTAAATAAATAAGTTGAGAATTTTTCTCACCTTGGGAAGAAAAAAGACAGAACTCGTCTTAAATCTTAGAGTTCCAAATAGGCAAACAACAACAATAAAACCCAAAGAGACATACACCAAGATACAATTAATTAAAATGACAAAAATTAAATATAAATTAGAAAATCTCAAAAGCACCTAGAGAAAAATGAGCTACATGTAAGGGAACCCTCATAAGACTGATAACAAATTTCACAGATGAAATTTTACAGGCCAGCGTTTATGGTATAAAATAATCTGAGTCCTAAATGAAAAGCATTTCTAATTAAAAATATTTTACCCTGCCAGTTTATCACTAAGAATGAAAGGAATGATAAAGAACATTACAAACAAAGATTACATAAATACATCACAACTAAACCAGACTTAACAAGAAATAGTAAAGCAAATTATATAAAATAAAAATGAACTCTGCTTAGAAGTAATGGCACTAAAATATGAAATCTAAGGAGGAATATAAAAATACGAATTGTTCAAATGAGACAGACTGACCTGAACTCATCAGTCAAATGGCACAGAGTTCCTAAATTATCTAATAAACAAAACACGACTTTCTACAATGTACAGGGGAAAAAAGAAACAGACAAACTAAAAACATTTAAAGACTCAAAGTTAAAGGTCAAAGACAAATAATCATGATAACCATGTAAAAGAAGGAATAGTCATACTTAGATCAAATAGGCTTCCAGTTTAAAAAGATGTTAACATATATGGAAGAACATTGCATAATAATTCAGCGACAAATTCAACAAAAAAGAATAAGACTTATTGATAAACATTGACTCAATAGTGGACTAAACAGAGACACTGATAACAATACTGTAAATGTAGGAAACATCAACATCCCACTTACAACAATGGACATATATCTGGTAGAAAATAAACAGGGAGACAACAGCATTAGATGACAAATTAGAACAGATGGGTTTCACAGACATTTACAGACACATATTTTCTAGAGTACTCTTGCAATGTGTTAAAAAGAATAGACTTATATTAGGAACAAAACAAGTGTCAACAAATTAAAAAATATTTAAATCATACCAAGCATCTTTTCTGATCACAATGGCATAAATCTAACATCAAGTTTTATTGAAAGAAAGCTTTTGTAGTACCTGGGTGGCCTAGTGGTTTAGTTCACTGGGCATAGTTCACATATATCCCAAGGCTCCCAGTTAAAGACCCAAGGTGAGGGGAAACAATCAAGATGAATACCTGAACAAAATAAATAAAATACTTATTTCTCCACTCTCTTCCTGCATGCCTTCTTGCTCACCTTCATCCCTGCCTGTATTTTTCCATTAAATTAAAAAGAAAGAAGAAAGTTTCCAAATGTTTGGCTAGTCTCATTACAAAAAAAAAGAGGGAAATCTAATTACTAGGCTCAAAAATGAAACAAAAGAAATTATAACAGATAACTTGGAAGTGTAAGTAACTTAAGAGGTGACTATACTGTGAACAGTTGTATCCTAACATTGAAAAGCTTACAGGATATGAGCACATTTTTAGAATTCTATAGTCTGTCATGACTGAATCAGTAAGATGCAGGAAATCCAAACCTACTTATTAAAAGCAAGAAAATTGAAGAAACAATCAAAAATTTCATCTAAAATAAAAACTTGGGACCATAAGAATTTCCTACTGTTCACCAAACTATCCATAGCAGAATTAATGTCGGCTCTTCTTAAAATCTTCTAATTGGTATAAAAAAGAATACTTCCAAAGACTTTTTGTGAAACCACAATTACACTACTACTAGAGGAAAATTATATTATACACCAAAAACAAATTTCAGAACAGTACCTCTGATTAATTTGAATGCAAAAATTCCCCCAAAATATTTGAAAAATGTAACAACAATACATCAACATGCTCATCTGTAATGACCACATGGGATTTATTTTCAGGTTGCAAGGATGATTAAGCATATGCAAATCTATTCATGTAATATGTCATATAAACGAAAGGAAAGAAAAAAGATCACATATTCAGATCAATAAATGGAGAAAAATTATTTGACAATAATAAGTGCACATTTATAATAAAATAGTCAATTATATAGGGATAGAGGGAACACAAGTTAATATAATAAAGGTCATATGTGATAAGCCCGCAGCCGACATGAAAAATTGAAAGGTCATTCTCTAAGATCAAGAGAAGGCAAGGGGTGTCCATTTTCACCAATACTACTAAACATTATTTTGGAGGTCCTAACCATTTCAATTAGACAAGAAAAATAATAAAATGAATTCAAACTGGAAAAGAACACTATCAGTATTTGCAAGGGACATGAAAATACTTTGTGACTCCTCCCCAAAATCATTAGAATAAAAAATGAACACAGTAAAGCGGTATGCTAAAAACAATGTACAAAAATCTGCTGCATTTCATATGCAGTGAGATAGAAGATAAATAGATTAGGAAAACAAATACATTTACAACGGAAATAGAAATGATTACATGTCTTGGAATGTACTTAACAATGTGGGTGAAAGACTGGTACAATGGAAACTGCAAGATATTGTTAAAAAAATAGAAGATACAAAGAAATGGAAAGATATTCCATTCATATGGTTGGAAAAAATTAACATTGTTAAAATGACTATCTTACCTAAAGCAGATGTAATGCGATTCCTTTCAAAATCCCTCTGACATTTTTTTAAGTAAATAACACAAAACGATTTTTTAATGTATTCAATGACAAAAGCCCCCAGAGTGAAAGCAACCAGAGTAAAAAGAACAAAAGCGGAGGTGCAGCAATTCCTGGATTTTAACTATACTCCAGGATGATAGTAATCAAAGCTAAATGGTACTGGAATAAAAAAATAAATGGGATAAAATGAAGTCTCCAGAAATTAACTCAGACTTATGGTTAGTTACTTTATCGTAGAGGAATCTAGGGCACGTAATGGAAAAAGGTAAGTCTTTTCAGTAAATGGTATTTGGAAATCTAAAAAAATAATGAAGCTAGAGCACCATACACCATACAAAAAATTCATTCGGAATTTATTAGAGATTTAAATTGAGACTGGAATCAATAAAACATATAGAAGAAAACATAGGTAGTACAGTACTTCCTACGACATCATCCTTAACCAGTCTTTGGAACTTGCTTCCTGAGGCAAGGAAAACAAAAGCAATAATAAATAAAGGTGGCTTAGAGAAGATAAACACACATCATACACACATTATACATTCCATGAAGGCTTAATATTCAAAATACATAAAGAACTCATAAAAATCAACAATAGAAAAACAAGCAATACAATAAAAATGGGCAGCAGATCTGAATAGTCTTTTGTTCATAAAAGAGACAGATGCTCAACAAGCTTATACAAATATGCTCCACATACCTTGTTCTTTAGAAAATGCAAATCAAAACAAAAATGCTATATCTCCTAACACCTGTGAAAATGATTTTCAAAAGACTGGAAACAAGTGTTAGTGGAGTTGCAAAAAAAAAAGAAAACTTTTTCACTGTTTTTTAGAGTGTAAATGGTTGCAGTCACAATGGAAAACAGTATAAAGATTTACTAAAGTTGAAAATTCAATTTTCATATCATCTGGTTAATCCACTTCTGGGTATTCACTCAAAACTACAAAAACATTAAAGTGAACAAATATATAACATTATTTATAGCAATGTAAAATAGTTAAGAAATGAAAACAACCTACATGTCCATCAACAGATGAATGGATGAAAGTTGACATATGGACACACACACATACACTTATATACACACATACATATATGTGTGTATATGTATAGATGTATATATAGCTATATACACAACTATCTGTATGTACACAATGTATGCAATGGAATATAACAGTGCAACAAAAATTATGAAATTTGACATTAACAAAAAAAGGGATGAAACTTGTAGGATTTATGCTAAATGATAAGTCAGAAGGAGAACAACAAATACTAGATTATCTCATTCATATATGAAATATAAAGAAATAAATGGAATGAAATGAAAAATCAGAGTAAAACTAACCCCTGGATATTAAAATAGAATTGATGTTACCAGAGGAGATAGGAAGAGGGTAGAGAAGCAAAGGTTGTTGGGGATTCAATTGCCAGTAGCACAGGATTATTGACAATTTGATAGTGTGCAATTTATGTTATCATGTATTTGAAGAGTAATATTTTTTGTAAATCAAGTTTGCCTCAATAAATATGAACAAAAGCAAGAACATCAAAGGAAATGTAAAATGTAAACAAAAATCTGTATATCTATATATACATATAGCAACAGAGATTACTATTTACAATTGAAGAATTTATATGCACAAATTTAAGCATAGATACTATTTATTTGTATAATTAATGAATTTTTGCCAGTGCATTCACCATTAAGTCCACACCCTAACTGAAGTAGACAACACTTCATTCAATCACCATAGACGTTTCAGGTAGCATTTAGAGAATCTATTTTCAAAGGTATTGGATAGAGCCAAAGAGGGGAAAGAACCAGTTTAGACAAACAAGCAGTTAAGTGTAGTTCAAAAAACATCCCTCTTTATAAATCACATGGGCAAGTGATTATCCATTTTTACCTTCACATTTATAATGTTACATACGAATGTGTTGTGAAATTGAATGCTCAGTAAGAAAAATAAATGAAAAAAAAAGAAATAATAGTAAAATAATACTTCAGAAAAATAAAGCATTATTTCAATATTCCCCAAACAACATTTCCTTGTTAAAGCATTAACATTTAAATCACACTTACTCCATTAGTTGACTTAAGGGCAGAAGTCCTTCCTTAGGACCCATGCTTTAACTCTGTGCTTCAGGTACTGTAGTCTCACTTAGACCAAACTCCTGAAAAGATAGTTAACTAAGTTATCAAGTTGTATCTCTATATTACCAGTTATTTCTCCTGTATGATATAAGACAAAAGTTGTTTATGCTATTGTTTCTGTGAAAGAACTTCTACCAACCCTAGGGTGTGTGCTCTTTTTCCCTCAGACTTACTGAAATTATGTGTGCAATGTGATGATTTCATACAAATATATATTACAGATTTTTAAATAATTGATACAAAGTTATTAATACATCCGCCATTGCATATAACTGTCAGTTTGTGTGTGGAGTAGAACATTGAAGATCTATTCTCTAAAAACTTTTGAGTATATAATACAAAATTGCTAGCTATGGTCATCATCATTCTGTATCTTAGATTAATGAAATGTCTGGAAATTTGAAATCTTTGATCAGATCAACATCTTCTGATTATCCCTAACAATTACCATTGTACTCTATGCTTTTACAAGTGTCACTGTTTTAGATTCCAGATATACATCATATCACAGAGTATCAGTCTTTGTCCTACTTAGTTCAATTAGCATAAAGTTAGACAAATTATTTTACTTGTATAACCATTTGCATCCTCATCACGCTCTACAAATTAGGTGACATTGTTGATTTGAAGTTAAGTAAACTTAAACTTACTTGATTTTAAAAAAAGTCTGATGTGGATCAGCTGAAATGTGATGGATCCAAAATTCCAACTTCAGTGAACTCAAGCTCCCATGACAAATTGCTTTTAATAAAAGCCATGAGTCCTTTAAACAAGCATTATTAGAAAATGCATTGTCTTTGGTATCACAGAAACCCTCTATGTTTACATAGAATATTAATTGTTGTTATTAATCAAGCTCATGGTAAGCATGAAAACACAATTTTAGTGTATTTTCTTTCTAAACACCAACATATCTGCAAAGACAAAACAAGGAATAAATGCAAAGAATCATTTTATCTACATAATCCATTTTAAGAATGATATGGAAATAATTTGTATCTACTATTACGGTCTATGAAAATTACCCAAATATAATGTCATCGAAAGAGATTAATTTTTATTTATAAATATTGAAATATTTTGATGTTTTATAATTCAAATGTTATCAACCATTTACCTGACCCTCACACACCAAAGTATTAAAACACATGTTCAGTAAGTGTGGCTGAGGAAAGAAGTGATCCAAAAGGGAGAAGGAATAGGGTTATGATACTACACCTAGTTTAGTTGAGAATATTTGATGTCATTTTTGTCAATCACTAGTACTACTTATTTCAATAATGTGTTATCTTGAAGTTTGGTGAAAAAAATCACAGAATATGTGACTAGTACTTTAATGAAAATATTTATTACTAGGTCAAACATCACATGTGTGTAACTAAACCACAAACTTTCAGAAACTAGCCAAGAAGAGAGTTTATTTTATCTTGTTTTAATAATAGAGTATCAAAAGATAATTATGTTCAATAAAAGGAAAAGTATATTCCATCAACACAAAATTTCACTTAATATATTTTATTGTCAGTATTTCTATAAAAAGTTTATAATATTTTTCCAAGTGGCATGCCATTCTTTTAGACACGAATATGAAATTTACATAAAATGATGCAATTATTTCAGAAACTGCTTTTGTGTCCTTCAAGTTTTACATATGATGATGCTGAAAAATCAATAATCAGTTTAGACTGACAGATGTCTCCAAATTAAGATGTCAGATATTTGAGTTATCCATTCTGAATAAAATCAGAATGCTAAATGTTGCTACAGAGTGTAAAGAAAACTGTCATATCAATTAAGATGAAATTAGTAATAATCCATGTTAAAAGACCATAATTGTAAAGGTGCCATTACATAGGAAATTGATTTTCATATATTGCTGAATACATCAACAACATATTAATTAGTTCCTTTTTGTATCATCTTTTGAAGACAGTAATGTAAAAGAAAGAAATAGTATTTGTAACCAAATTTCACACATTTTTAATAAAAAATAAAAACTTATTGCAAATTGATATACTCTAAGCATGTCTCCATAATCACAGCTCTACATGTCTTCAGGGGTACAATTTGGTGTCAAAAACTATAATTTTCTTTTACCATTTTCACAGCACATCACCTCTTGAAATTGTGTGTTTTGAAGCTTTCTATGAGCAACTTTTATCAAGTCTACTGAACTGTAAGCTCTTTGGAGATGGAATCATTGAGTTCATCTTTGTCTCAAATCTTGTGTCATAGAGACTTGACAGTGGTAGATTTTGAAGTAAAAATTGTGCTTTCCCATTTTTTGATCTTCCCATGAATGACCAGAGCAGACAGGTTATTCCATTTCCATGATATAATGCAAAGTAGGGTCAGCTGGTGTGGTTTCTATAACACAAATTATCACAGAACTAGGACATTTATAGTTACCATAAACATTCATGCTAATAACAAACAAATGCATTATTCATGTGGATATATAATAATTTAAAGATTTTTCAATACTCTTCTGAACATTGTAAGAACTTTTAAATATATTTATCACCTATTAGATTTAAAATACTGTAACACTCACAGATGTCACTAAGCATTCCAAAAGTAAAGCAATCAGCATTCAACTTTACCAGGGAGAAAGGGAATATTGCAATTTAGGATACAGAGAGTAAGAAGTGAGGTAAGGAATACTAGACATTGTTCCTTTTTTTCCCACCAAATCAGTGCTAGAATTCTAAGTGGATTACTTAAAATTCTGTTTCTATCATAATATTGTGAGCTGTTCAATTTAATACGAAGTCAGCTATTCTCGAAGATTTCAAACTACAGCCAAAATAAGCTTTCATTTTTTAAAGAGTATCATAGTGGAGATTTGATGATTAGAGTTTCAGTGTTTATTTTGGCGTTTCTATAGGACAAGTAAAGAGAACAGTTTGAAGTAGTAAACCATCTAGTATCTCACCTGATTATTATAACTTTATGAGTCTGTAGTCAGGTTAATAAGTAAGAATTAGGAAATCTGTTGGAATAAACTAAATTTAGTATATATACTCAAATATACTAATTTCACTTTATTGCTTGACTTTTCAAAATCAGATTAGACTAAAATTGTATCATTAGTGATCATAAATTATTGTTCTATTATATGGAAATAAATGATAATAAATATATCCCTATATTAGGTGAAAATTATGAAATAATGTGATCTTATAATATCATGACGCAATGTTTCTTCAATAAAATTAATTTGAAAAACTGTTTCCCATTTAACTTAATTGCCTTAATGTATCTCTCATTTTCTCCCATGAACCATTCAATGTTTTCTTTTACCAAAATAAATTTTTCTCATGTTCCTTCTTTCCAGTCAATATTAGCATCTAAATGTAATAATCCAAATAATATGCAATTTTCACATTTGAGAGTCTGTGTTATTACCCCTTATATATCCCTCATAATTTATTTTGAGCTCACAAAGGTTATCATAATAAACAATAATTGATTTGATTCCCAAAAATTCAATAATGTGGGAACAAATGTGAGAAGTAGAGAATAAAATGCTATAGTGCATTGGATATTGCCATTATCTGAAATAATCCTCAATTGTCAATAAAATAAGAATAAAATAGTTGCCAACGAAAGGAAATTGAATATAGCTTTCATCTAATTCATAGACAGAATCTTAGAATCAATTGAACATAATCTCCCAATTCTTTTAATCTTTGATTAGTCAGCAGGATTACAGTAAAGTCACTGTGACTATAGTAGAGAATTAGAAAATTCTACTAATATTTAGTTATGCTTTCTACTGTTTTAAAGTATTTGCATAGTTGAGTTCAATTATTAAGTCCAATATTTTGCCAATATACATTCAATATATTAGGATGAAGAAAAAGTGTTGAAACTTTTAATCATATCGAAAAGGCCAATTTTAAATGCCACTGAAAGATGATTGGATAAAGAAATTGTGGTATATGTACCCAGTGGAATTCTACTCTACTGGTATAATTGCATCTATTGACACAACCTGGAAGGGTGTTGAAGTGATTATTCTAAGTAAAATAAACTAGAAAGAAAAAGAAAATTCCCAGATGGTTTCATTCATATAAAGACTATAAAAAACAAAACAAATGAAATAAAACACAGAATACTACACTGTGGTTATCAGAGGGGAGGGGCTGTAGGGTAATGGGAGAGAACTTGAGGTCAAAATTGTACAAGTGATAATAGTGATAGTCACAAGAACTATGATAGTGTATGTGGTATGATATACACATTGACTGAGGTGTGACTCAATTATCTTAAAAACTATATAGTAATATAAACAAAATATATAAAAAAGAGAAAACAATGAACAAAGAGTTTAATGGCCACATTATGGTGATCCAGAAACAGTAATTGCTAAATAAATGGTGGCTAATAATTTTAAAAATAAACATGAAATAAATAATAAATTTACATATTAAATCACCTTGCATTAAGTATCTCCTTTTCAATGATTTGTATGAATATTTTCATAAAGCTGGACTTTGAGAACAAAATTAACTTCTACAGCAAAATAGTTGACAGTCAACAGATGAAATCAAAGCAGATTTATACTGTCATCTTAACGGGGTGGTAGTATCAAGATCTGGTTGATCAGATAAATCTTGAATAAAGTAAGGATGATTGCTAAATAAAGAACAATGTCATTAAATCAAATTAATGTTTTCTATGTTGCAAAAGCTGTGTTAATTTTTGATAATACAGCAGTAAATCCTGTCCTTAGTGTTATAACATTGAATAAATTCAACAGCAGAATAAGCAAATAGCATATGATACATGCATAAATAAAATTAACTGATATATAAGTATAATAAATGTATACCATATATTCATTTATTCAAATACACTCCTGAATGTATATGTGAATGTATGTAGATACTGTAAGGCAACAGAGGTAAGAGTAAGAGATAATAATGTCCTATTTTAGAGTCATCCTCAAGGAATATAGTTCTAGGAGTTATAGTTAGAGGTTCAGAAACTTACCTGAAAGATGAGCAAAGATAACCAAAAGAAGTAGGGAAATAGTTTAGGCAAATAACAAGTGCAAAATTTCAGATGTGAGATTTATGCTTATAGGAAAAAAAGAAAACAGGTCATTATGATGCAAATTAACAAGCGAGTGACCAGTGAAATATAAATTTGTGATTTTTATGAAGGTCGTGATCCCTCCCCACCATCCTCACATTCTTCTGAACTGTCTTTTGTTTGCATTTCCAGGTGGGTTTCTCTACATTACTGAAAGAAGCAGTTCCAAATTTTAGACTGGGGAACTCAGTGATTCACTGTCTTCAAATATCTGTTCCTTTTTAAGTGTTTTCTAGCTCAGTTATAGGCCCATCCGTTCTGCCAACTATTTAGGTGTAAAAATAGTGTCATCTTTGATTGTTCTTTCACATTGCAAATATAAGCTATGAATATCTTGTAGGAAGCACTTTAAAAATATTTCCATGTCTGCCAATTTTTGTCATATGCCCAGTTCTCATCATCTTTCACTTGAATTATTTCAAGAGTTTTCTCAGTGATATCCCTAGTTCAGCACTTGTTCTGTTTTAGTCTACATTTAATACAGCAACTGCTATTCTGACCTAATCTCTACTTCATCTAATATCAATTGTCTCATTCACACTACTTCAGTCACATTAAAAAGCCTAATTGTATACAAATTAAATCATAGCCTTTTAGTGACTGTATACCACAAAATTATTTTAAAATAAAGAAATCAAACATACAAGATACTATGATTCCTAAAATGTTTGAATTAAATATTTGCAGTTATTAATATTATAACTATTATAAAACTGACTAGGCAGTCTCCACAAATATACTATCCATAGAGACTTTTACTTTTATTATTCTGTTTTTAGTTATTATAAGTTAATACAAATGTATTATAATGCAAATAATGCTTAGTGAGTCATCAGAGTAAGGAAGAAAAGAAAAATTGTATGATTTTACTCACATATGGAATATAGAGAAATCAACCAAATAAACCAAGTTTAAAGAATATACTTTTTAATAAAATCAAATTAGGGGTTATCAGAGGGAAAGAGTAGGGGTGGTTTAGACAAGTTGGGTAAAAGGGTCAAATATATAGTGGATAGATTTGAACTCTTGGTGGTAAACTTACTGTATTATACAAAACCTATATATGATAAAAAATCTAAACATCATTTTCTTTTGTAAGACATCTATTCAAAAGTTATTATTAATTTTACAGTAAATATGATAGATAGATGAACAATATTATTAAGATTCGAGATTTGCATTTTGTTTGACTGAAAGGAGCAAAATATAGCACCTCAAGCAAATCTGCTCTATAACCTAAAGGCACAGAGACTTGATGTAGTGTGAGACTTCTCTATTTTTATGGAGTGAATCAATGATGACACAAAGTTCTTAACCTATATACCCCTTCAAACTGAAAGGTGTAATCAAGAGGAGAATGCTACCAGGAATCTGCGGTCTTCCTTTATTGCTTATCTGCAATTTTTTTCACTGTTTTCCTTATAATTATATTTTTATCTGAAAGAAAGTAAAAAAGGGACTTGAAGAAAATAACTTACTCCATATTGGCTTCCAGTGTCTTACCTTCAGATTTTCTTGCTCTCTACTTCTCTTTTCTTAAGGCATTTTTATTTATACTGTTTAAACAACACATAGAAGAAAAGTTCATGAAAAGAAACAAATCCGTTTAGGAAAAAATGATACCTCGAGTGCATTGCTAACACAGTTGATTTAAATTTCTGAACTACTTACTAATGTTTTGAAAAGAAATGTGGAAATTATTCTCATTCATTTTTTGTTCATCTTTATTTGGAAAAATAAAGCATCTCGTATATGCAATATTCCAATTAATTTATTATTATTACATGGTAGCTTAATGACTGAGAAAGGAAATGTGCATAATAAGATATCTAAACATGATTTAGAAAGAATGTTCTGCCAAGCAAGAATTCAATTGAATTTATAATATAAAATGCACTTTTCTGTACTGGTATTTGAGGTCTGCAAGTGAAAAGTTATGTTCTTGATAAACAATAATACAAATGCACTATCATTTAAAACTCCCAATAATAAAACTTTCTTAATATGGGTATGTATGTAAATTAATGCTCCTCATACTGGCAAAAATAAAGTTCGTTAGACAAAATATATCTTATTACACATAAATATAAAATATATCTATTGTAGAGTAGGCTGTTTCTCTCTAGTGTGTTTTGTAAAATTCATCAAAGCAAAAGTAAAAATCATTTACTCTAGATTCTGTTTCTTAATAAAACTTGTATTTAGATATAGAAATACAATAAATTCTTATTTCTATATCTATGGTCTAGGAATCAATAATAATTTATTAGTGAAATTGAAAGCATCATATAATAGCATTTATAGAACATGAGTATAAAATATGTAGTAAAAATGATTGATGTCCATATTTATATCAGTGTTAGCATGTTAATAGCTTCCTACAGTGTTTCAGCATGCCGTCATTAATTCAAAAGATATATGACCATAAGGAAATTAGTAAACTTAATCAAGAACAGATATTTGTATTCTACTGAAAAATCACAAAAACTCCATACCTTTTAATAACAATCATAAAGAGGCAGTCAGGGATAAAGGCAACCAAAGTCAGACCAGAAGCGAAAGGAGGCAGAAGAACTTTATGTAATTTATTTAGTTGCTCTTCTTGGTTCTAGTCCTGGCTCTGGGACCTAAAGAAGCCCAGGTTCCTTGGGATGTATATCAACTTCACTTAGTAAGAGACAACAAACTTAACCCCTACTCCACCAGAATATGCCTTAAGTTACGATTATTTCTTTTTAAAGAAAGGAACGGGCAGAAATGAGGGCAAGTAGGCAGTCAAGTAGGCAGTCAAGTAAGAAGAGAAAGGAACAGGAGGCATTTTTATTTTATTTTTTCACGGTTGTTCACACTGGTTATTTCTCCCCTGGACTTGGTACTCAAACCCAGGCAAGGGTATGTGGCTTGCTCCTTTGGAGGCAATTGATCAAAGCATTGCTCCACCCCAGCACACCTTAAGTTAGAATTTTAATGAAGGATTAACTGATTTGATATACATTTTTGTTTAACCCAAAATATTTAAAACAATCTGTAGAAAATACTATATTTTATGTATACACATACACGTGTATATGTATACATAAAATATACAAGATATGTTTTCAAATTTATGTAAAGTTTTATATACAAAACACATGAAAATGAAGATATTTAAGAATTAATTTTGTGATACTCATCATTAACCTTACACTGAAGAAGAAATAAAAGATTTGGCAGAAATTTCTCATTTTTGCATGTATTAATAAAATTGATGGTAATACTTCCAATCTTAATCACTTAATTGACAAAAATAATCAGTTTAAGCCTAGATAATCTAGGTTCTATATATGTGATGGTAGTATACTACTTGGCTTTAGAACTCAAAGTTCTTGTATCCAGATTGTAGCAGCAACACATAAATGTCAGTATAGTAAACAAAAAGACAAATTTGTGCCAGAAAAGGCCAAGTCAGTAAAACTCAGCCAGTTATGACCTGTAAGGGTACAGATGTGGAAAATGAATACAAGCAAGAGGTAATCTCTGGATCATTTAAATTCTCTTCCTCCAGAAATTGAACTGGAGATTCAGTGATAAGAACAGATATTTTGATGAAGAACTAAAAGCAAAGCAAGAATGGTGTTGCATAGGCATATGCATCAACATAAACCATAAGGTATTAGAACAAATTTTGCATAAGTGGAGGTTAACATTAAGCAAAAGCCATAAATTACAGAAAAGATAGGCAGAAAGGCAAAAAAACTCAGTTCTAATGATGGCATATAACAGTTGTCTTCTATTGTGGAGGTTCTCAAAATGCATTCTATGAGACAGTTAAAATTCAAATTTTGGGAGCTAGTTATAGCTTATGCCTGGGTACGACATATGGCTAAATGTTTTATCTAACATTCCTGTTCTATTCTAATGCAACTTTACTATGAAGCACTCATCTCATTCTTACATGAAACTTCCTCGTGTACTAGCTTCCTATTGCTTTTGTAACACATTATTAGAAACCAGTGGCTTAAAAACACAAATATTCTTTATAGTTCTAGATTACAGGGGTCTTCTAAGACTAAAATGTTGAGGTTTGCATTACTTTTTCAAGGAAGGGCCTGAGAGAAATTCATTCCCTTGCCTTTTTCACTTTCTAGCCTCCTAAACTGACAGACTCTTCTGTTTCCCTTGTACAAGGATATTTATGATTAATTAGACCCACCTGAATGATCAAATATTATCTCTTCATCTCAAGATGTGTAACTTAATCACAACTGCAAAGTACATTTTGGCATTAAAGAAAACAAATTCATAGATCTTGTGGATTAGGAGATATATGTCTTTGGAGAGGTTTTATTTTGCTTGTCATAGCTTATATAGTGAAACTTCAAAGAACTAGTTCAGTTTTTTAGAAGACTGTAACGTAGGAGATGCTTTTGTTTGTTTTGTTTATTTTTACTGGGAGAAAATCCTTTGCATTTGATGAGTATGCATTCAGAAAAGAAGTAAGTTGGGTAGAGTTTTGAAAGGTAGATGACTTATTTACTGTCAAAGGAAGATCTATTTGACTGCAGAGGGCATGCCTGTGGAAAAGAAATAGTGTGAGCAAAAGTTTAGAGAAGAAAAAAGTTCAAAACATTTCAGTAAGATCTGGCTGCTAAATATCCACATAGGAGACTAGAGGACGTATTGAACAGATTTGGAGAAAATGTGGAATTTTTTGAAAATCTATATCATTGACTTTCCAATATAATATTAGTAGGCTTCATTGAAGGAATTGCATATAGAATTCCATGTGAATACTGCATTATGAAATTGTGAAGTACTGATCTGAACTATGGCAAATATAAAATGCTAAATTTTACATTTGATCTGAAGTAATATCTTATTTAGTGAATACTGACATATTAAATCATTATTTGGTGAGTGTAGATAGATGTCACTGAATCATATTTTATTTTTATTGTCAACATTTATTGTCATGTTAATATGAGGAGGTAGTGGTATGGAAAAATCATAAGAAATATAATATATTTGCATGTAGTTATAATTTACAATGAGGTATAAAACTAAATTTAAAAATTAAATAATCTATGATAATTTGTAAAAGATTAGTATTTGATCCCTCATATCATGAAATTATTAGTAATATTTTGCTTTCTATTATGAGGATCAATTATCTATATTTTTAAAGTCACTTATAACTACTATACTAGGAGGTTGCTGCAGTAAGTATCTCATTGAAAACAGAGAAGGAATAAAGTTTCTCCCTACCTGGTAGCAATATTTATTGCTACTACAGTAAATTATTCAGTTAACTACATTTTTCAGTGGACAGGCACCATGCTAGAAATTTCAGAACACTAGAAGTTCTCATTGTATACCAAAAGAAACCTCTAGGACCACAGAATGGAAACATAAACATAGATATTTTTTATGAAGACCATAGAGACAAATTCCATTTAAATATTGTGTCTTTCTATCCCAATAATATGTTTTGCTTTGTTTTTCAGTAGTAGAAGTAGATGAAAATATTTCCACATCACAAATTTCCAAAAGAGCAGTACTGAAAATACTATATGTTGGTTGGCCATTTTTCCAAAGGTGAGAGGCCTGAGGGAAGGAACAGTACATGATACTTTAGCTTTTGTTATCCTGATTTGCAATGATGGTAGGGCCATGTCTGGGTTATGTTTTCTAAGATGGCTTTATATTATTATATAAACCTTCTAGCCTTCTCAGAATGTTGTTACTCATCCGATTAAACTTGTGTCAAATAGCCAAAGGGAAGAATTCAAAAAGACATAACTGTTCTTGGACTGTTTCCTTCTAAAGAAATGTCCACAAGTTTTTGGTCTGTATTTTTAACATTATCATTGCTATTGCTAACAAACCTTTGTAAAGACAGCTACTGAGAAATGCTTAAGACATTAGAACAGGTGTTGGGGCTCCCACCACAGGCCAGCATTTCAAAATCTGTGATTTGCATTTGGAAATTCACTAATTTTATGGTTAATACATTTACATGGGTGATGTAAAAAAAAAAAAATTATTGTTCCAAATTAAGGACTACTACCTACTGTCACCGAAAGTATGAAGGATAGTGGTTTCTTTAAAAAAAAAAAAAAAAATGAACAGGAAAGCAAATTATTTTACTGGAGTTCTGGGTAAATAGGAACATATCATGTGAGTCATAATCTTGTGAGTGATGTTATTAACATTCCATCTGTTCTTGTTTGGCTTTGACCTTTATCACATAAAACAGAAATTAGAAAGCTAGTATCAAAAGAAAAAAACAACAAAGTGTGTTCTCTTACATAATGGAAGCAGTATTTTAAAGCATGCTTAACATGAAACATCTTAGGAATGTCATCTTCTGGACTAGGGATTCTAAGGAATAAGACTTATCAAATAAGTAGGTGAGTTCTCTTGCCCTCTTAGCACACCATAATAGAATATATAATAATATCAGTAAGTTGGAATCCAATCAAACTCCTGATACCTGTGCCTTGTCATGGTTGGGAAAATGGGCATCCACTCATTCTTTTAGTAATTTTACACTTTTACACAGTAATTTTACACTGATAGCTCAATGTAATTTCACATGCTTTTCTAAGTTATTTAATTTTTCTCCATTCTTCTTAAACTGGCAGTAACTTCACTTAGTTTCAGTAATTACTTTAATTTTATAAACCCAACCACTCTCATTTTTCTTCCCCTCCTGTTATAGTGGGAAAGTGTGATTCATCTTAAGAACTATTTTTTACACCTGTGTTCTGACTCCCATCTCCTCTGTCATCACATAAAAGACCTTGTATAATGAGTTTGAAAGCATATGTTAACTGGTCCAAGAGCTCCTGACAGAGAACACTTGATTATTTACATTTAATACAAAGTATCAACTTATATTATTGATTGGAATTGAAGAATAATTTTATGTCAAACACTAAGTAGAATTTCATAAAAAAAATAAAATTTCTGTTTTTGTTTCTCATTCTTTTTAAGCTGTTGCCAGGATTATATGCCATGTTTCCTTCTCACATAAACTGCCCATAAATTCAGAAGTCATTTGTAGGAAATCCCTTGAGTCACAAATTTTCTTTTCTCTTTTCCCTACCCTCCCCTCCGCTCTCCTTCACTTTCTTCATCTCTCCTCCTTCTTTTTCTCCTTCACTCCTATCTCCCTCCCCACTCCACTTCTCTTTTCTCTCTTTCTTGTCCCACTGCATGCAGGTACAGTGAATTATATCAATTTTCTCTTAAATGCATACTTGCTTAATTGCTTTCAGCTGTGCCATATATGTGGCAAGCCACTTTATTGACAATAAAGACTAGCACTCAATGGGTTAAAGCTCCTCACTTTCCAAAAATCTCCTTAGAGTGCATGGATAATTATAATTATTCAAAAAAAAAAAAAAAAGGTTCAGCTCTGGATAATCCTGTATAGTCTTGTCATAAATTCTTTCCTTCATTAGTTCTATTCTAAGCACATTTAAAGTTGATTTAACTGCTTCTGTATTAACGTGTAGAAAATCAAATATGTGAACTTGCAAGTGCAGATATGCATCCAATCCAATTACTCAATTACCAGCTGAAAACAAATAATTGTCTAATTTTATCTTCTATATGCCTTCTAGGTAACACATATACCTAACATTCAGTAAGTCTGAAGTCACGTTTATCACTATTTTTTCACATTTTTTCCCTTTTCCAGGTTTATCTACCTCCTTAAAAAAACTGCAATTACGCAACCTTGCAAATGCAGTTGATTTTTTGTTGCATTCCAAAACATGTAATAATTATTAAATCCACTTGGCAGAGTCTACCTATTCAATGTTTCTTAAATTATATACTGCTGTGTCAGAACATTATCTCTAGTAAGGGTCACTGTTATGATCATTGCAATAACCTCCTATTGATTTCCCTGCCTCCACATGTCCTGATCCAAAACAGTTTTCAAATAAAAAATCAAGCTGCGCCAGTTCTGCCTAAAAATTTCCAATTAACCACCATTGCGTTTGTTATAGATCTGCGACATTTAATATAACATATGAAACTTTCCACATTAGATCTTAATTTTCTTTTCAGATGCATTTCACCATTATCTGTTCTGGATAGTCTACATATCTTACAGTGTCTCTAATGTGCCACATTCTCACTTTGGTCTGTGTAATTACATATACTATGTCCTCTGACTGGATTGAATAATTATGCAGTTTCACTTCAATAATATATAATTTTCATTATAATCTTAGCATAATGATATTTTTCAAAATGTATTCCACTATATTTATTGACTAATTAAGTTCCCCGAATATATATTCTTATGCCACATTGATCTCTGTGCATAACACATCTAATTGTTCTGTCTATATAATATACTTCATAAATACAGCCGCTTTATAATTTTCTCGATTACTTTTAAGGATTTACGTCAGTTTTTTATCAAAACGTGACTTACAGAATTAATTATATAGTTGGCCATAATGCCTAAACACATGGACATCATTTACATTTTTAACAGATAAAATTCTCTAAATAGTATACTTAAGGTTTACATATTTACTTGGTGAAAATAAGAGATACAAATATCCATTTCAGGGATTGAAGAGGATTTAATCTTAATACACTGAATTTATTATAATTTCACACCATGCATTACATTTTTCATTTTAATAAGGGAAAGAACATTGAGCACATCATATTTATGACAAAAGATATATGTTTAGGTATTACAGAGCATTTCAATAGCAAATTTCAAATGTCAGAGAGGTCTCTCCCAGATGTATATTATTTCTGGATTCCACCTGGTAAGAGACTGTCAAAATTGCTTCAGAAAGCCTAATTCCCTGGAGTTGGAGAGGACAAAATGGGTAGCGTGGAGTACTAATAAAAGCACTAGGGAATTTAATGAGAGAAATGAGTGAGTTGCAGATGGCCTTGTGTTCAAACTGTTTTATGAAAAGCCTTTCCCTGGTCTATTAGTGAATGGATCATTCCTGATATGTTCTAAAATTCAATCTATATCCTCACCTCAGATATAAAGTATCCATGGGAAGAGGCGGTTCCTGCTATTGTTTCCAGACTAAGGAACCTTACATAGATGGGAGCCATGCTTTGTACATGCCCAAGATTTGAAAAAGTATGTCACCAAAACTTTGGATATTATTTCACTAAATATCAACTTTTATCTACTCTTTGTAGATAAAAGATGAGATTTCAGAAAAACAATGAAAAATGAGAAAAGTGATTATGATTGCTATTCTACTTTTCTGCCAAGTGAACATCCCTAAAGTCCGCAATCTAGAGGAATTGTATTTCAAGGATACCCTGAGAAGAGATGTCACAGAACCATAGGCATGTATTAGATTGTGCTCAGAGGAAGTGAAATAAAATAAAACTGCAAGATATTTAATCCTTTAGGGAAATACTGTGCTATTTGAAATCAATCATTTATGAGAACACAGAAATTCATGTAGATATATGTTATATCCCTGAGTTCCAAAAATTGCTGCCTTCAAATGATAAAATTGCATTAAAACAAGTCAGGAACTATATGTCTGCAGTAGATCATGGTAGTCTCAATATGTAAATTATTAATAAATTGTCAAAATATATCATGAATTCAGAAATTTCTGGGTTGTTTATGATGAAGTTGTGGGTTTTCAGACAAAATTTCAAATGCAGTTATAATTAAATAATATGCTACTGAGAATACATGTAAAGTATTTGTATAGGTTTTTATTATTTTATAAGTTTCTCTAAATAAAGTTTCTTAATTTTCTTCAAAGCATGGATTGCTGAGAAAATAATACATTAGTGTAGGACACGAAAGTACTTGAGACGAATGTTCAAGGTTAGAATGTACTAGGACAGGTGATTTCAAAAGTCACAGCCTTCATTCAATGGTGATGAGAATGAACACAGAGATACTTCAAAATACGCACTTTATTGAAATTAGAGTAATATATAAAAAATTGACATTTTTAATGCCTGTGAGTTTGGTGATAAGCATACACCTATACAATTATCACCACAATCATGGTCATGAACTATGTACCACCTTCCAAAGTTTGTTCCCATCATCTTTATTTACCTTCATATTTTTGCAGTAAGAGCCCTTACCACACGATCTGCAAGCATACACCCCTGTGGCTCAGGTGGTTAAAGTGCAGGCCATGTAAAGCCTAAGGAGTCATATTCATGAACCAGGAGCAGAGGTAAAAAAATAAATAAAATCTACACATTTAGCAAAATTTTAAATACAATGATACAATATTGTTAGCTATAGGTTCTAGATATTTTATAAGATTCCAGAAATTGGTTATCATACATAAATAAAATTTGCAGCCTTGCCCTACCCATTCCTCACTACACTAAGATCCTGGCAACCAATTTGATTATTTTAGGTTCCTTATAAAAATGAGGACCATGTTGTGCTTGCCCTTCTGAGTCTGACTGGCTTCACTTAGCATAATGTTCTCTAGCAGTTCATTTGCTTTACTTTATAAACTTTATTGAAGTTATTTAATCTCAGCACTAAGCATTTTTAATATTTCCAAAGGTCGGCAATATCCCCTCTCCATTGCAATCTTTCAAACTTTATCCAAACTATTTTTTTATCAAAGTCTCTTGAGTTTCATTTTTTATATTGCAAAAATATATACAACCCTAGGTTAATAGCAGCACAGTAGGCAAGATATGGAAATAATCTAAATATCATTCAACAGATCACTGTATAAAAAAATGTGTGCGTGTACGTGCACTCAATAAAATTCTATGCTGCAGCTGAAGAAAAAACAAAATTGTGTTTTTATAGAAACATGGATGAAACTGGAGGTGATGATGCTAAGTGAAATAAGCCAGGAAAAAAGAAAAGAAGTGCAGGATAGTATTGCTCATATGTAGAATACAAAGAAACAAAGCAAAGAAACAGACATGTATTAACAAAATTCACAGGACGAAAGATTGTGGCTACCAGGAGGATGGGAGGGAGGAAGGGGCAAGGAAACAAAGGAGTTTACAAAGTGATGGTGAATGACACGAGAACTCTGGTGGTGTGAAATGCACACCACAGACTGAGGTGCAAATGTAATATCCTAAAAAAATATAGAAATATAAAAATAAATTCTCTCTAGGGGTATTAACACTTCAGTGCACACTAGCCTGAACTGGTACATAATTGGGGAACTCTTTTCAAATCTTTCAAAAGAGCTCCTGTTTTATCCTGGCATATATATTCACTGGGGACATGTGGCTAGTTCATATGGATTTTCAAATCTATCATAGTATATTAGCCTATAATATCTGTTTTAATAGCTTTCTCATGTATAAATAATTCCCTTCACTTAATTCAGTATTAATTTTCATCTTTTAATTTCCCTGCTTTAATTTGCTAGAATGCCTACCTAAATTATAGACAAAGACCCAGCTTTGTTTACTCTTCTGTAATATGTCATTTCAGAGTCCTCTTCAAAGTAATAAACAATTTATTGTTGACTAGAATAAAGATAGTGGTTACTGTGAATTAAAAGACCTGACAGAAATGCTTTTGTGTTTATTTAAATATATATTCTAGGTTTATTTTTATCACTATTTTTACTTTATTTCTTAATTAATGATACCTACTAGATCTTTTGTCATAAATCATACAATTATTCAAATTTCAAGTTAAACAAAATCCAAATAATTGGAATTTCTCAAGAGCAGATAAAACTCTCTATATGCATGATTATATATATATACTTAAAAAACATAGTAATCAATGTGTAATTTTAATGTACCCCATTGAGTAATAAATGATAATGATTACTAACACAATTTTATTCATCAACCTTTCAATATTTTTTTACTGTGAAAATTTATTTCCCTCAGAAACAGAAAAGAAATTCTTATAAAATATGCATCTCATAGTTTCATATTTGATGAAAAAGTGAATTTCTCTTTCAGAAAAATAAATGTATGTATAATCTAGAAGAGTCCAACATGGCAGCTAGTAGGAGTTGAGTCTCACCTCCTCTCAACAGAACACATAAGAGTCACCTATTTGCAGACATAAATGTTTGAAAAAGCAGGATCAGAGTCTAGGGAGAAAAAAATAGTGTTTACCACCATAGGGGGTAAGCAAAAACAGTAGTGTTCCAAGCTACATAGCAGATTAAGGATTCTCAGGTTCAGAGTGAAAAAGTGCTTCAGCAAGGTAGTTAGTGCCTTAGGAAGAACCAGACCTCCCAGAGACTCACTCTAGCAGCAGCAGAGAGTTTACTCAGCGGAACTGGAGACCCTGACCTTGGGGGCATTGTCTTGGCACAGGGTGGAGAAGGACCAACATTCTGATAGGCTGAGTAAGAGCCCCCAACAGAAACATTCACAGGGCACCGCCGAAACCAAAAGGCAGTTAGGGGAATTCTCCACCCAAACCTCACCCACCACATTACATTGGAATCATAGGACCTGCCCACTGGAAATGACACCCTCAGGTTCAAAGGTGTCTGCAACAGCATCTATGGAGCAAGAGAGAATACCAGGAAGGAGAAATCCTGTACATATACCCATGAGTGCCAGCCTGTGGATGGAGGCAGAACTGCAGCATGATTGCTGATTGTGGACCAACCACAAGGTGGCTGTTACAATTCAGATCCGTGATGCTGGGGAAGATTTTTCATCACCCACACAAACTCCAGTAACATAGGCTGAACTCTCAGATTCCAATGCAGAGTCCACCTAAAAACTTCATTTAACTCAACCAGTGGTACTCTCATGCAATGTAAGAAACTCCAATGTGCAAATTAAGATACAGGATAATTTGTTATAAGTTGATATCCTACATAAGGCTATCACTTCAGGGAAACCTAGCACACAGAAATAAAATCAGAATGTTAAATGGAAAACAGACACTGAGAAATATATGTGATATGATGGATCCAATTAAAGTTCAAGGGGTAAATCTGAATACAACAGATATATATATATATATATATATATATATATATATATATATATATATATATATATATTACCTGATAATGAATTTTGGGAAACCAATAAACATACTCATAGAAATCAAGAAAACAATAGAGGAAGAAAAAGAGAATGACAAAATAGAGTGAGAAGAAATGAAGCTAGGTGTCAAAGATATGAAGAACACAATAGCTGGAATAAAGAACTCAGCAGAGAAACTCATGAGTAGTATGGATCAAGGCTCCAAAAGAATCAGAGTGCTACAAAATAGGGCTAAGGAATGCACTCAGGAAAACCAACAAAGAGAAATAAGAATTCAAAGAAATGAAGACAGTATTTCACACCTATGGGAGAACATCAAAAGAAGCAAAATTTGCTTATAGTCAGTCATCCCAGGAAAAAAAGAGAGAAAAAGAGGCAGAAATTGTATTTGAGGAAATAATAGCTGAAAATTTCCCTAACATAAGGAATTAAGCAAGCCTCAGGACCTGGAAGCTCAAAAAGTTCAAAACACATCTATACTAAGAAACATTCTCATAAAAATGTTAAAATTGCAATTAAAGGAAGATTATTAAAAGCAGCTTGAGAAAAATGAGTCACATGCAAAAGAATCCAATAAGACTATTAGCAGATTTCTAAGCTAAAACTCTACAGAACAGAAGGTAATGGGATGATATATTCAAAATGCTAAAATAAAATAATTTTAACCTATTATACCATACACTAGGAGACTGTAATTTAGATCTAAAGTAATGATTAAAAAAAAAAAAAACGTTTCAGATAAATATAAATTTAAGGAATTAATCACTACAAGACCAAATCCACAAAAAAAAGAGAAAAAATAGCAAAGGAAGCTCTATAATGTGTAGAGAAACTACCTAAAAACAGTAAGACAGTAAAACATAAAAAGTGAGGGGGAAAAGAGAATAAAAATGTCAATGTTTGGAATGAGTAGGAGACTAACCAACTTTGCAATTAAAATATAAAATAAACAGAATTCTTAATAGTAACCTCAGGTTTACCTCAAAATACATCACTAGAGAAAAAGCAAAGAGGAAAGAAAGGAAAATCAGTGAAAACATAACTGCACTCAATCCAACAAAAAGAGAAAGAGAAGAATAATGGTACTGTATGGAATAACGAACAGAAGACAAATTACAAAATGACAATAAATAACTACATACCAATAATCACCCTAGACTTTAATGGACTGAACTCACCAGTCAAATGAACAGGGTGGCCAAACAGATTAAAAAGCATGACGTAACCTTCTGTAGAATTCAGGAAGCACACCTTCTTTTAAAACATAAACAGAGGCTCAAAGACAGTGATTTGAAGACAATTCTACTTAGTTGAATATGAACTACAAAAAAAGTAGTAACAGCTATACTTACATTGGATCAAACATACTTCCAACTAAAAAGCATAGCAAAAGAAATAAATAGATATGATATGTCGATCAAGGGGTCAATCCAGCAAGAATACATAATGCTTATTAACAGATATACACCAAATGTCGGAGCATCAAAATATAATAAACAAGTACTACTAGAACTAGTAAGAGACAACAGCAACACAATAATAGGAGACTTCAACACCCCACTTACAACAACAGACAGATCAACCCGGCAGAAAATTACCAGGGCAACAACAGCAAACCACTTCTTAAAAGAAATAAAGAAGGATGCAAAGAGATGGAAAGACATCACCTCCTTGTTGCTGGGAAGAATCAACATTGTTACAATAGTCATCTTACCTAAGGCAATATACAGTTTTAATGCAATCCCCATTAAAATATCACAGGCTTATTTCTAGAAAAAAAAGACCACCAAAACTTAAAATTTTTATGGAAAAATAAAAGTCTACAAATAGCCATAGCAATTATGTGATAAAAGGGGGAAAAAAAGGACAATTACACTCTGAGACACTGAGCTATACTACAAAACAGTCATGATCAAAACGTATGGTATGAGAATAACAACACAGGCATAGATCAGTAGCACAGAACGAAATTACCAGAAACTGACTCACTCACGTAGAGTCAGTTAATCTATAACAAAGGAATCTAAAGAATATGATGGAGAAAAAAATACATTTAATAACTGGTGTTGAGAAAACTGCAATTAAAAACAAAACAATGAAGCTAGATCAATCTCTAACACTATTCACAAAAACTAACTCAAAATTAATGATAGACTTGGACATAGATTGAAAAACATAACATTAGAAATAACATAGGAAAGACATTTCATGACATGAATATTAGAGAGATCTTTATGGACTTAACTTCAACATCAAGGCAAACAAAAATGATATTAAACAACTGTCACTACATCAAACTAAAATGCTTCTCACAGCATAAGAACACTTTACCAAAGCAAAAATCCAACCTATAACTGGGAGAAAATACTTCCATTCCATATTTCTGGCAATGTTTTAATATCCAAACTACACAAAAACTCTTAAAATTCAGTAACAGAAAAAGAAATCCAATAAAAAATTGGGAAGAGGAATTTTAGAGACATTTTTTCTGAAGCGGACATACATATGGCCAACAGGCATATGAAATGATATTCCTACACCCTAACTATCAGGGAAATGCAAATCAAAACAACAATGAGATATCACCTGGCAGCTGATTGACTATTATCCAAAAGTCTGGAAATAACAAAAGTTGGTGAGGATGAGGAGAACAGTATGGAGATTCCTCAAAAAGTTGAATATGGAAATTCCACATAATCCCACTTTTCCACTTCTGTATTTACCAGAAAACAAAAACAAAATCACAGAGATTTATGCACCCCGATGTTTATTGCAGCCCTATGCACAATAGCTAAGAACTGAAAACTACCTAATTGCTCAGTGCAGATGAATGAATAAAGAAGATGTGGTATCTACACACAATGGAAGACTACACTGCACTTAGGAAAGATTGGATCCTACCATTTGAAGCAGCACAGATGGATCTAGAGGAGATTATGCTAAATGAAATAAGTCGAAAGAAGAAAAACACTATTTGATCTCACTCATAGGTGGAATGTGATAAAACAAAACAAATGAACAGATAAAATGAGACCAACCTTTGGACATGACAGCAGAAATGAGGCTTCCAATGAGAAATGAGGCATGGTGGGTGGCCAAGTGGTGGCAGATTGCACTAGACAATGGTGAAGTACTCTGTAATTTGGTGGAAGGCAGGCTATACTGACATATATGAGGAAGGAGGAAATGCACATATAAGGAACCTACCCATAGGAGTTTTTTAATTTGTAAAACAAATTGACTGCAATAAAACACTAAAAAAATTATATATAAAACCAAAAATAAAATTTTTCTGTGCATAACTGTGTATCAAAAAGAAATAGCTGTAATTTGGTTAGCATAAGACATTGAAATTTCAGCAATTTTGAGTGATTTTTAATTTCCACTTACTTTTTATTTTTCATATATATGTAGTAAAATTCTTATTCAAATATGCTCATAGTAGCAATAAGTATCAAAATTCTATCATTTGTTTTTCCAGATTGCATAATTTTGTATACTAATCACTAGACTCCAAACAAAATATTTTGTGTTAGAATATACAGTTTTCCTCTTTCTTTAAGTTAATGAGACTTACTGCTTCAGACTGACTAATGGATCATGATGTATTGGCAATGAAAAACATGATTTCAATTTTAAGGCCAGTTTTAAAAAGTAAGACTCAAAAAAAATATTAACAGTTCTTGGGTCTGTAACTTTTGACTTGCATTAAATAAAACAAGATTTATGATTTTTCACTACAACCTAGAAAATCAGTTACTTCAGCAATGAAAATTTTGTATGTCTGTCAGCCTCTAATCTACGGTTCTGATGCCATTGTGGCCTAAAGATAATGCAATTTTTCATCAGCATCCTTTGTAGTGACCGGAGGGTGTTGAAAATTTCTTTTATTTCTAAGGCCGAAAATATCACCCAAGTCTTTATTGCCCTCTTTCTTGTCAAAATAGTTCTGACAGTGACTCTCTTTCATCTGTACAGTGTTGAAACTTCCACCAATCATTAAAACAAGCACTTAAAAAATACCCTTAGCAAAGTCTTTAGCATTCTGTGTGTACAAAATTTTAGCTTATTATTTCTTTACCAAAGTGCTAATATAAAATACTCATTTCAATGGAGTGGATAATATACATAACCTTGTCAAGTATATTTGGTTGTTTTAAAATATCCAAAATAAAATCAGCACAAAAAGGAAATCTGGTTTATGTAATCCAAAGATGATTTAAATAACCTAAATAAAGAACAAAAATGCAGCTTGAATTAGTCACTCCTCGAAATAGGGACTTAACACCAACAGGAGTTCTAGTTTTTTCTCTGCTTCTCTCAATACATTGTGCATTTATTTTCCCTCACTTTTATTTTTCTATAGTCCAGGAATCATAACTGTTGATATTTAGTTGAATTATGTTCTGATCACTATGGCTAGAGCATGAGGTAATATGACCATTTAGAAGCTTACAGAATAGTAATATAGGTAGGATACCTGCACCAATAGGATAAGGAAATGATTAGAAACGAATTTTCATTAATATTAACATTAGCATCCTAGTATACAAATTAATTATAATGTATACTAGACAGAAAACCATACCACACAAGGTTGTCACTTTCTAAAATCAAACTCTCTCAAGGGTCATATCATTGTTTAGAATCAACGACTTTTATGCAGCTCAATGAGTTGTTCGACAAACAAAAATTTTACTATGTGGAAATTATAGACAGTATTTAAAATCTGTAAAAGCAGCTTAGCTTAAAAATATTCTTCTTGATAGTGCCAAATTAGTTTCTAGGGTCATAAGAAAGCATCGTTAGTTTTATATGGTTACAAAAAAAAAATTGTCATACCTTTCACTAACACCAAAATGTACACATACAGGTACATATGCATTTACTTATGTTGTGCATATATGCATATGTATTTAAGAAACATTAGCAATTTTTGGTAAAATATGCTATTTAAGATAGACCATATTTTCTTGTTTAAGATTGCATTATAGATATTGCCAAACATATTTCAGAGTTGAATGAATTATATCATAACCATCCACAATTCAAAAGACTTTAACAACCATCAATATATCGCCAATTCATCATATTTCTCATGTCTCCTTAATTTTTTTGTAAGTTATTTGCTCCAGAAATAAGATGGATTCATTACAATTTGGATTTTTATTTCTGTAATTTAATATAATGTTAGTTATATTCAGATTCCTTTTTTTTTTTGGCAAAAATCCTTATATACTCTATACTTATAATTGAACCATTTCAAGAAACACAACACATCTGGATGTCTTTTTTTGTTGTGATATTAAGAATGATCAATGAGTTCATCTGTTCCTTGCCTGATTATCCATTAGACTACTCCTTATCAACATTTCATTTAATAGGCTTAGGAAGCCTTTGATGTTCATAAAAATTCATCCTTGTTTTGCATTAGGCATTGCAGAGTGATGTTCTAATTTTATCATCCCTCCTGCAATCGTTAGACAGATGTCTTCTCACTGAAATATAGCTTATACAGGAAAAGCAATATAAATGTTATTTTACACTCAGTTAAATTTTTTAGAGCTATAATAAACAAGATAGTTATCACCATAAATTTATCCACTACATTTATTTATTTTATTTTTAAGTATTGTTATAAACAGATGTATTTTTAATTGCTGAGATTTGAGTATAAGTCCATTGTATAGTTTGTTTTCTAATTTGCTTGTTCACGTTTTTTCCTCATTTTGATATTATAATTTCTCCCACCTTTGCCATGTAGTCCCTGAAGTTAATATCTGTGCTTTTGACATAACTTGGTGTCAGTCTTACTATCTATATTTATAATGTTGGCGATTGGAGACTGGTGCAAGTTTGTGAAATATAATCAAAGGCCAAGTAAAAATGTTTTGACTAAATTTATTTTTACAATTCTATAAAGTATGTGACAACTTCAAAGTCATAACTACAAAACAAGATATACTAAGACAATTCTAGATTCTATTACTACCCCCCTTCACATTGCCTTCTTCCTCTTTCATAAATAGAAATTTTATTTTAACAAGTATCTTTTAATTTTTCAAAAAATATATCTACTTTTTAATTTTCTTTATATTTTGCAGATAATAGACATCATGCTATATAATTTCCCTGAAATGGCTCTTAACTTTAAAAATAATCTAACCCAAAGATGTTAATATGAATTCTACACACATAAAAAATCGATCTATGAAGAATCATTCGCATAGTTTTTATTAAAATCAATATGTATGTTTTGTATTAAATAGTTATATTTATATTAATTGCTTCTGATAACTGTTTTAACCTTATACTTGTGTCTGATTATGAGAAAATGGTCATACCACAAGAAAAAAACAAGTCCAAAATATAAATAGATTGTGAAAAATTGAAATAAGACATAAATAAATGGAAAAAAGAACAGTTAATGGAAAGGAAAATTCAACATAATAAAGATGAAAATTTTCTCCAAACTGATTCATAGTTTCAACAACATTTCCACTGAAATCTCATAAACTGTTCGTTGTTAGTTGGTAAAGAAATTTTGGTAATCAGGTAGCATGCAGGGTGTATTGGCTATATATTGGAAGAATGAGAAAACTGCTTATGTAGGTTTATATTTTTTTGCAAATAAAAGTTACTTCAATAAATGTTAAATTAAAAAAAAAACAAATCTGAAAAAACATCATCAAGATTCAATGATCATTTGAGATCATTCTAAAATTTACATGAAAGCCATAGACTGGAGTAGTCAATGTATTGAAGAACAATCGAGAGAAATAGATAACTTTATATAAAGACTAACTGTGTAATTATAACTATCAACAAAATGTACTGCAACAAGAATATATGCAAGCACACATTAATCTCTGTTTCAGTGATGCATAGATATATAAATTAATGAAGTGGAATATAGAAATAAATACAAATCCCATTCAAGTATAACCAAAGGATTTTTCCAAAGTACAAAAGCAACACAAAGGAGGAAGGATAGCCTTGTCAACATATGATTCTGGAAAAATTTGATATGTATTGGAAAAAAATAATCTTTATGTAAGGACACATACTATATAACACCTGAATCACAAGCTTAAATGTGAAATTAACAAAATTCAAACTAAGAGAGAATGATTTATGATTAAATCTTATCTATAATCTCCTGTAATGGATTATACCAATTTGAAGTAAGAGATTGCAGAATTAATAGTTGATTAAGATGGCTGTTAAAAGATATGAAGAGTTGCAGTTTTAAGATAAAACAAAGATACAATAAATTATATATGTATTTGCAAAATGTGATAAATAGTATTTTCCAAAGCAAACTTTATCCATCCTGAAGAACTAGATATAGCTTTTATTCAAATTCAAATTATGTGGAAATTGGTCAAAACTTCTGTAATTTGGTCAAAATACCAATAAAAAATACTACTTTGCACCTGTGTAGGCAGAATAATGAGCTGTTTCATTTGACTATATAATTAAAAATATGATCCCATATTTATTAAAGCTTAATTTTACATACCAATTTGCTTTATTTTTTCTGTTAATTTCTAATGATAGTATCAAAAGATACTAACTCTTAGATAGGGAAATTCCTTATTTTACTTATCACAATAGAAATATATTATTCATGTTAAAGAATTTGAAGTATCAGTGCAATTTCTACATATTTCTTTAAAAGAAACCTAAGCATTGATTGTTAACAGCAAGATTATAATTCTAGTGCTTATTTCTTTGAAGAGTGAAAAACTAACAAATAACTTTTTCTTTTGTTAAAAAAGGCTCATAAAATCACATCAATTAATACTTCCTAAAGACAATATCCAAAAAAATTGGAATAGTTGGAATATTTAATTAAAATATTTCTACCAATTTATTTGGAATTTTATTTGCATATATATAATTGCTATATATTCACATTCATGCTACGAATTTTTATAATTTTATTCTGTTTTTCAAAAAAGGAGATCTTTATAAAACAAGGGTTTCTCATAAATCAATAATTTAATTCAGGGAAATAGGTGCGATAACCTCTAAAAATGCAGTTCTTCAGAAAAAAATGATTAAACAATAAAAGCGTCAGAATCAATTTTTTTCAAATTATTTTAATTAGAAAAAATCTAGAATGCAAGGAAAAATTGTTTCTGAAAAAACAGCTAAATCGATATTAACAGTGAATTTTATAATATTTTATTTTGTCCATTCCCACCCTCCTTTTTACTACTCAGTTTATACTGAAAAATAATAGCCCATGTTGCCCATATTGGAAGAAGCAGAACAATGATGAAGTTATTCCAAAAACTCATTTCCAAAGAATTTTACTGATTTCTCTGGTAAAATCTTCAAGCATCTAACTTGAAAGGTTTTGTTGTTGCTGATGTTGGAGGCATTTATCAAAAAATATTTACTAATTTTACATCACAGTCACCTGGAAAAAATTAAAGAATGTGAGGCAAAGAAAACAGAAGTTTAAGAGAAGAGCTTATAAATCTGTTCACAGGAGACTTGAAAAGCTTGGAACCTAGAAAGCTACAGGCATGCTGAATTCTGATATGAAGTGGCCCTAAGCTCTTACCTATGACTGATCTTGTAGTTTTTAAGGAACAATGATAAAAAAAGATAATAGTGCTAAAGCTGTTCCAATACAAAGAAACTTTCTGTAAATATTGGAGAATGAATAATTCTAGATATTCAAAAAATATGTCCAATATTAGTTGGCTACAAAATCAACCAAGCAGAGACATTAATGACCACATCTGATAAATAATGCAGGCTGCTCACAATGTTAGGCCAGAAAAGTTAGTAAATAAATATACGATGACTACAGAATCAGCACCTATAATAGCTTCTGGGCTGGAATAATTTTAATTTCCAGACTTGTCAATATTATTTAAAATGTTTATTTTTCACCAAAATAAGAGATTAAAAAAAACCTACAATGTATGATTTATATACTGTTGGTGCGGGAATGGAGAAAATCAGTCGATAAAAACTATCACCAAGAATGTCCTGATATCATATTGGACAGAAACTTTAAATTAACATAGTAATATTATCAGGGAACTAAATGAAATTATTTTTAAAGAAATCAGAAAATATATAAAATGATGTTTCAGTACATACAAAATATTAAAATAATAGTAGAACAGAAAAGAGGGTATATGCACAGTAAAAAAAAAAAATGAAACAAAAAAAACCTCAAGTGGAAAACTCACTGAAATACAGTAACAAAAATTCGTGTGCTAGGGAAATAATGACCAAACTTAACGATAGGCCAATTTGAGAGCATAAAGGGAAAAAAGCAAAAAAACAAAAAATGCAAAATGAAGATTTCTTCAATGATCAAGCATAGCTATATAACCATATAAGATCTCAGATACAAAAGGTGCAAAAAAAGCATGACTATTTGAAGAATTGGTTGCTAAAAATTTCTGATATTTGATGAAAAACATTACTATCAACACCCGAAAGTCACAATAACTTATAAATACCTTAAATTAAATGATATCCGCCACAAGACAAATCATAATCAAACTCTCAAAAGACAAAGACAAATGGAGAATCATGAAGCAAGGAGAGAATATTGTGTCATATCATCAGATTAAACTAACAACTGATTTCTCATTAGAAACCATAAGGATCAGAGGCAATGGTTTGACATATTCAGAATTCTGAAAGGAAAAAAAAAAAAACCTTTAAATCATGATAAAGAAACTTAGACATTTCTATTAAATTTAAAAAATTGAGAAATTTTTATTGTTAGCAGATCTGCCCTATATGGCATGGAAGGGAATTCTTTAGGGTGAAATAAAAGGAAAATAGATATCGAGTCAAATCCACAAAAAGAAATAAGAAGTAGCTGTTAAATGAACTACATAACACATATAAAAAAAGTATATAGATTTGTTTGTTTGCAGCTTCTTTTTCCCTATATTACTTCACATCAATGTGAAAGTATATAGAAATAAAAAATTTGTATTTTGTTGATATTAAATTGGGATTAATATAAAATAGATATCTGATTATGGTATGCACAAAACCTTAGAAAATCTACAAAGTAATTACTAGCATTAATAAACGAGTTCAGAAAATTTTCAAGATATGAGATTCAAGGTTGATATATAAAAATCAATTTTCTCTATACACTAACAATGAACAATCTAAAAATGAAGAAAGCAAATCAATTGAAAAACATGAAAAATAATAAACTAGGAATAAACTTTTATTATGACAGCAATACTTCTCAAATTGATATACAGATTAAATATAATCTTTTTTACATAAATGAGCATGCTGATCCTATATTTAATATATAAATAAGGACTACAGAATAGTCAAAAAACACTCTTGAAAATGACAAGTAAAGTTGAAGGGTAATTCTGAATTTTAAACTTATAATAGCACTGTGGAAAATAGTGTAGTACTTGTGACATAAAGGAATTGATGTATATCAATGGAAAGTAATTGAGAATCCGGAAATAAACCAATATTCCGTGATCAATTGCTTTTTAACAAGGTTGCCAAGGAATTAGCTTTCTGACAACTATGTATTAACAGTCCACAAATAATTACTTGAAGCATTATTTCACACCATAAATCTATAAAATATGTAAATATAAGACTAAACTTTTTTTTAAGAAGTATGGTATAAATCTTATTTACCTTAGATTGGTCAATTATCTCTTAGATAAAACACTAAAAATAAAACAACAAAAAAAATAGGCAAATTAGACTTCATAAAATTTAAAAGCTTTTGTGAATCAAAGAACAAAGAATGAAAAGAAATATAATGGGAGAAAATATTTGCAAATTGCAAAATATGTGTGATATATATATTAATGTGTATATATGTAAATATATACACATATATAAAACCATTAGTATCAGGAAAATAGAAATTAAACCCAAAATAAAATATCATTTTTCATACCTATACTTACTAGTATGATCATGATTATGATCTTGAAGTTGATGCTATTGATGATAATATTTTAATAAGAAAATAGAAAATTCTGGCAAAGTTGTGGACACCCTTAAAACATTACTTGTGGAAATGCAAAATGTCATTTTTTGTAAAACAGATTGAAAGTTCTTCAAAATGTTAAACATGTAATTATAATTAATCTCCTAGTTGTAGTATCCAAAAATTGAAAGCATATTTGCACATGAAACAGTGCACAAACGTGTTGATAGTAGCATCATTCATAATAATAATAAAAGGGGAGCAACACAAATATCATCAGCTCAAGAATGGTTATAAAGAAGTGGTTTATTTATACAATGGAATATTATTGAGTCATAGAAATAAAATACTGATTTATGCTGTGACAAAGATGAATCTTTGAAATTTATGCCATGTATAAGAAATAAATAACAAAACACATGTTGAAGCACTCATTTCTAGGAAATGTCTAGAGTAGACAATGATTTGAAGAGATCTGGGGTTGTCTAATGCTTTGTTTTGGAGTAGAGAGAAAAGGGAGTCTCTGCTAACAAGCAGTATCTCTGTGAGGTGATGAAAATATTCTGGAATTTGTTAATGACTGCACAGTCTCACTTAATTTTACATTTTATTATCATGAATTTTGTGTTATATTAATATATTAAAAAGAATTAAAATCAGATCATTTAAATGAAAGAGATTTAAAATTTCTCCTGACTCAGTGGTTTCCAAATTGGTTAATTATTAAAATCACACAGAGGATTCAGTATAGTATTATACTTCTAAACATTGTTTTTTCATAGTTCTGAGATATAACATAGATATTATTTTTCAAAAATACTGTGTGATTATGACTAATATTTAGATTTCAGAACCATTAAGAGGAAAATAAAGCATGAAGAAATGTGACATGACTCAGATCAAAGAGCTTATAGCAGCTGGAAACACAGCCAATCGTTTACATTTCTTCTTGATCTTTTCATAATGCTATTCAACTGCCCATTACAAGCAGCTTTAAAACAAATAAACTGATACACATGGTCTTTTATATCTCTTGTATATCACTTGTGACCCAGAAAAAGTTATCTAAGTTGTGTTTCCTGCTTAATTACTGTGTCTACAGCAATTCATCTCTTCATGAATTCTGTAACCTTTCCTTTACAAGACCTGATGCTCTCTTTGTTTTGAGACAACACAACGGATTTATTTTTCAAATTTGGGAGATCATATTGAGAAAGAGGAAGTAGATAAAATTAAACCCATAATTCTGTTTCAACATGATTGATATATATGTATATAGATACATATATAGCATATATACAATATTATTTCTACCTCTCTCTCTATATGTCTTTCTCTCTCTCTCCCTTCCATCTTTCTCTGTTCTGTTTTTTAGCTTCTGAGTTCAAGCAGGATAGAATTATTACATAAAATTACTATACATATTATCAATGTCTATTCAAATACTTTGCTAACTATAACAATCATGTGGTTATATATGTCTATAAAATGGGAGAAGAAATAAAGGAGAATCTCTGGGGGACTTACTAATGTGATTTTCACTTTGACCACCATTCTTTCTATAGCATCTTCATCCTAACTGACCTAGAAAAAAACTCATCTAACAGACAGGAGGAGTCTATCACTCTTTAAAGAATGAATTAAGGGAATATAAAGTCATGATTTAATATATTGATCAACTAAAATGCATGAGTTATTTACTATAAAATGCTTAGAATTATATCTGACATATAATGTTTTATGAAGTTCTTATTTATACATTTTACTTGAATGGAGTTTATTTTAAAGGCTTTATGTAAGAGTCTAAATAAGTTAAGATAAGAAGAGTGAGCCAGATTTAGAAAGACAAATACTCTGTTTTCTACTTATTCTAGCCTCATCACTGTTTTGACTCTATTCCTTTGGAGTTATTATCATTAGTATTATTAGAGGAGTCGCTACATAGATTTCTCCTTATAGTATGAGTGAAGATACCTCCTCTGTCATAATGCTTTAGATCATAAGTTTACACCTTCCTGATAGGTAAAGCAGGTGATATTAGGGGATAATAAAAGTATTTTGAGATTTAAAAATGAGAAATGAAAGTAGGCATACATGTTGATAGAGACCAAAGCATTCAATAATCAAAGCAACAAGTTCTCACAAATCTATCCTGCCCATGTATGTTTGTACAAGACTTCCCTCAAACATTATTTTGGCAAGAAAGCAAAGGAGAACAAGTCTATTTAAGAGAACATTTTCTTCTAGAGACACTGGATACTGACTAAAAGGATGTTTTAAATTATGAAAGTCAGTAAAGAGGCTTCCTACAGTTTTACCTTTACAGTCATGCTGTATTTATTATTTTCCTTTAACACCCACTATCTATTCTTTCTGCAGTTACTTCATTTAGTCATTAGCTTCTTACACACTCAACTCATATGAATGACTTAATCAACAATCAACGATAGAACATATATGTAAGCCGACTTGGCAATAAGAGGCAGAGACAAGGGAGCCCTTGGGCTCTTAAGTGAGATTTTATTGTCCCATGTGCAGGCCAGGAAGCTTCTTTCTGAGAAGGGACAGAAGGAGCAATCTGAGAGAAGCTGTGAGAGAGGGGCTTTTAAGTGGGTAGTTGCTGACTAGCATGGAGGGGTCTAGAGGTGGAATTCTGATAAGGCCATCTGACTGAACTGTTGATTTAGAGGTAGGGAGTTGATGGGCTGGCATGTTAGGCAAGTGTGAAGGGGTGGGGATGGAGTCCTTGAGTTCAGCAAACAGGAGGGGAGTTAAACAGCATCTGGTCTTGCTTCAGTCTGCAAAATGTTCCCTTTCTCGTGCTTGGCTGGAAAGTGATAAATTTTATTCCTTTTGTCTCCTGTATCAATATATTTCAATCCTAACAAATTTGGAAATTTCTTTCTCCTAGGAATAAAGATTATCTCCAGGTTTATAATTTAATCCAGTCATAAATAAGAATATAATTAACCCAAGAATGGAATAACAATATTGTTCCTAGAAAATAAATTATTTCTGATTTGCTTTGCTATCTATGAATGTTAGTTTGAGATTTCGGGAATTTACTAAACCACACCTTTGGCTTCATTCCTTTAATCACACCTCTTAATTGAATGTAAGTATTTTAGCTAGAGCTATAATCCTGTTTTATAAAATTATAAAAGCAGGTGAAACTTTTCTCATGTAAAATTGAATGCAACACTTAGTAGTTTGACATCATTCTTTCAAATTAACACAATAATGCTAAAGATAATTCTGAAGCAGTGTATAAGAATGGACAAGTTCCCTCACATGAATGCATTCATTTTTCATAGTTATATATTACTAAATGTAATATGCATTTCTAGACTATTATTATTAGATTCCCCATAAGGTTCAGGAATTTCTTTTTCAGGAACATAAACAAGTGACCCAGAAAATACTCTGAGTATCCCAAATGGGGGTTGATGGAGCATTGAAGTAGGCTGGCACAATGAAGTAGTGAGGGCTTCTAGCTATTTTTATAGGTGGGTGGGGGTAGTTGTAGGTAGGCTGAACTGAAATTTACTCAGAGTCACAAAGAGTCTTTTAAGAAATCCATTAAAATGTTAATATAAGACATTAGTCAAAACAAAAAGGATCCCTACCAGAAGAAACTGAGGAAGTGGTCTAGGCCTAGAGTCAAAAGGCATTACCAGAAAGAATGAGACAAAGGCCCCAAAATGAACAATATTAGGGAAATACATATGACACATTATATCATTTTGCCTTGGCATAGATTATACTGGAACAACATATACAAAGATGCTAAATCTGTGATTTTATATTGCAAATATGTACTTGAGAGGGAGGTTTTCTTACAAAATAAGGAGTAAAAAAAGAATTAGTGCTAGAAATCTCAGAAATTATTAAACTGATGAATTAGGGACTACAATCTCTATTTCCTTCTGTCATTTCTGCTATTTATATATCTTATGTGGTGTCTGAAGAGACTCCACTGAGAATTTCAGGATAAGCAATCTGAAGCCTATTAAGACCTACAACAATAGATGTTGTGATCAAAATGATGCTGAGAAAATTTCATTCTATCTCATCATCTATTTTGTTTCTCTGTTTAATGTTTCCATAAGCTTACACTAGAAATGCACAATTGGAAGAACTAGAGGCTAAACAGTTATCTTGTTTAATAACAAATAATAATTGACAGAATGTAGCTGCAGAGTTCCTCCAGACCCACATAGCAGTTTGGAATGTCTTAGTAGAAACACAAGAACCGGTAGAGCAAGAAAACAGGGTGAATCAAGATAAGCTTTCAGTCTCCTTACCCACACAACAAAATGCAGCTGCACCAGATGGACAGATAAACTAAAAACAGCAAAGGTCACCTCACCAGCAATGGTCAGCCTCAAAGCAATACATGACACCTATCAGCTTAAAGGTCAACCTGACTCATCTAATCAGAGACTGACACACCAACCTAAGGACTCTCTTCCCATCTTGTGATATTTGTGCTTAAAATCTCTGCTGCTGTAAGAACCAATTTGAGATAGCCTCTCTTGGTTGGCTCCATCCCCTCTGTTCCTCACTAATAAACCCCCCTGCTTTTTTTCTGGCTGCATTCTGCCTGATCCCTTGAGCGTCTCCAAACCCACAATAATAGCGATAAATTTATAATTTCTTATCGTTCTCTAAATGGATAGATGATAATGGTGATAGGTGATCTAAAGATAGTAGATGATAGATGTTAGAGATACGGACAATTACATATTACTTACAAAATCTTGAGCATTAAGAAAACTTAATTTGCCTTAATTATTATTAAAAATGACATTAGAAATTTTAGAAAACATCAGAAGCTGTAAGCTTCATCAGTGATTGGACTTTTTCTGGGATCACCTATAGTAAATTTACAATGCCTAAAGTACACACTTCGTAAATGTTTGTTATACTAGTTAGTGAATGCATGTTTGAGATTGTTCAAAAGAAGTTCTAGCAATGCATAAATGAATGAATTACATGCCAGAAATTCTTTGCAGAGGTAAAGTTATTAAGCAAAGTTCAAAATCAAGAAGAGAGTAAGTAATTTAAAGATTGACAGTCAATTATAATCCTCTTTGCTATGAGTTCAGTTTATTTTAAACTTGAGTAGATTCTGAGTAGAATCAGGATTCTGTTCAATGGATCTCTGTCTCAGTGGACATATTCAAAAGGAAACTTAAGGAGAGACATTCAACTCATTATCAAAACTACTCAAACAATGCAACTTTTCAGTGTATTTTTGCTGAGGATATAAAATAAAAGATGACCACAGTTAATAGCACTGTTAAAACGAGTAGATTCTAAAAGTTCTCATGAAAAGAAAAAACAGTCCTTTTTTTTCTAATTATGTGATGGATTTTTTAAAGACTGTTTAAATGTCATTCATACATTGAATCTGAATTTCAAGTGGATAATATTATAAATCAAAATTTGTGTATACCATATTAAGTTGACTAGTAAAAATCTAATTTCATTCTCCCTCATACAATTGATCCCTTTTACCCAAATAGCACAGTTTCCTTTTCACTTTTCTTCTGGCAACCATTAATTTTGTCTTCTAGTCTAAAAGTTTATTTTTATTTTATTTAGCTCATTTATTACATTTCTTAATATACCATATATGAGTAAAATCATGTTTTGCCCTCCTTGTCTCAGTAAGAATGTCCTCTAGTTCCATCCAAAGGATTTTATCCTTTATTTTTTTAAATACTTGTGTAATCGTCCATTGTGTAATTATACCACATCTTCTTTATCCAATCATCTGTCATAGACACTTAGGTGTTCCCTCTTGGCTATTGTAAATAATAGTGAGATAAATGAACACATTTCATAGAATTAGTGTTTTCTAACCCTTTAGATAAAAAACCAGAAGTGGGACAACCAGATTGCATAGGATATTTTTTTAAGTTTTTGAGAATCTCCATATACTATGCTCTGGAATGTCTGTGATAACTTACATTTCCACCAATAGTGCATATGTGTTTCCTTATCTTTACATTCTCTCCAGTACTTGTTGTTGTATTTTAGATAAAGAGCATTCTCAAAATGTGAGGTAATAGCTCACTGTTGCTTAGATTTTCATTCCCCTAATAATAAGAGATGGTCTTTTCATTTGCCTGTTAATAATCTCTGTGGCTTTTTTGGAGCTGTGTCTATTTAGATCTTCTGCCTATTTTTTAATAGTGTCGTTTTGAAGTATATGTTTTTTCATATTTTAGATATTAACCACTTATATCATATATGGTATGCAAAAGTCTACACTTATTTTTCAGCATGTGTTTTTATTTTGATAATTTCCTCTTTTGCTGTGATTCACACTTTTTTGTTTGATGCACTCCCATTTATTTATTTATTTATTTATTTTTTGTTTCCCTTAGTTTTGGAGTCAAACTCCCAACATACATATAAAAGAATGATGTCAAGAAGCATATCTTCTGTTTTCTTCTAAATTTATAGTTTCAGATCTTATATTTAAGCCTTTAATCAATATTTAATTAATTTTTTGTTTGTGGCATTAGCTAATGGCATAGTAACATTCTTTTCCTTCTGTATTTCCAATCATCATTTTGAGAAGAATTTTGTTGCTCTATTGTTGACTCTTGGTTCTTTGTTATAGAATAGCTTCTGTATACATGAGTGGAGTTATTTTTCATCTCTAAATTTTATTGAATTAATCTGTGTTTATGATTTATTTTAATGTCATGTTTTTTTATTACTATTGATGCAGTTGGTACACATACTAGTTTCCTCAGTTGTTGTGGGAGTTTGCATTGCTGGAAAGAAGATTTTTCTGTAGTATGGCCTAGGGTCAGAAATCTCAGTTTTAAGGTCTCCCTTTTGATTGGGAGCTTCTGTGTCAGCTCTGTTATGATTGAATTCCTTTTAGTAGCCCTTCACCTGGGCACATTGACTTGAAGACTTGGAAGCTTACCTGAACTTTAAACTTAATTTGTAAAATTCATAGAAAAGTCCATCCAGTCCAGGGCTTTTATTTTGGGGGAGGCTTTTGGTAACTTTTGTATTTCTTGCTCATGATAGATCTGCTCATCTTATCTTTTTCTTTTTGATTCAGTCTAGGAATGCCGCATATTTCTAAGAATTTGAAATTTTCTACCTAATTGTCATTTTTTTTAAACTATATAGGTGTTTATAATAATACTCTCCTAGGATCATTTTTAGTTACATAGTCTCCGTTGTAACTTCTCTATTGCTTCTGGGTTTTTTTATTTGATTTTTTTGTTTTTATTGATTTGAATGTTCTCTCTCTTCTTACATATCTGGTAAAGGATTATGTTATTTTTAAAATATTTTTAAAGAAACATCTCTGTTTCATTGATCTCCTGAATTGTCTGATTTATCGTATATTTCTCCTCTAATTACTTTGATCTTTCTTCTACTGTTTTTATTTTTTCTTCTTTCTCTAATTCCTTTATAGGTGTCAGTTTAGTGCATTGCTTATTTACTATTTTCTATTTTTATTGCAGCAAATTTGATTTTCTATGTTAAAATAAGCTCATATGTGTAGGATCCCTATATGTGCAGTTTCCCCATTACTCAGATATGTGATAACACACCTTACCCTCCACCAAATCTCCAGCTGTTCATCATTGTCCAGTGAATTCTAACAACACTTGCACTCCTCACCCCTGTCCCATTTCCTATTAGTAAACTAGGTCCTATTGCAATAGTCCAAGGTCACTATGGCACCTATGAGTGAGATCATCAGTGACTATCTTCCTTGGATTTATTTCACTTAGCGTAATTACCAATGGATTCATCCATGTTGATTCTAATGACAGGATATGATCTCTTCTAAGAGCTGTGTAGTATTCTGTTGTGTATATAAATATCTTTATTCATTCATCTGACATCAGGTACATAGGCAGATTCCATTTCTTAATTATTATTAATAGTATTTCAATAAACATGAGGGTGCACACATTTTTGCAAATTAGATATTTTTTTCATTTTTTGAGCAAACACCCAGAAGAGGGAAGACAGGATCACATGGGATTTCCATAATCAACTACTGGAAGACTCTCTAGACAGTCTCCATAGGAATGTACAATTTTGCATGCCAATCAACAGTGTAAAAGTAATCCCTTTTCTCCACATCCTCACCATTTGTTGTTTCCAGAATTTTGAATAATAGCCAATTTCTCAGGTGTAAGGTGATAACTAACTGTTGTTTTGATTTATATTTTACTGATAGCCAGGGAGTAGGAAAATCTTATCATGGCTTGTGGGTCATTTGCATATCCTCTTTGGACAATGTCTCTCTAATTCCTTTCCCCATTTTTTGATTGGTTTGACTTTTTCTGTTATTGAGATTTGTGAGTTCTTTGTAATTAATAATTTAGATATTAAGCCTTTGTCAGAAATGTGAAATGTGAATATCTTCTCCCAGTTAGTAGGTTGTCTTTTTGTTTTGGTGATGTTTTCTTCTTGGAAGAAATATTTTTGTTTGATGTAGTCCAAATTGTTTATTTCTGGTTTTGTTTCCCCAGATGCTGGAGTTGAGTTCTCAAAGGTCTTTCTAATGTTGATGTCATGAAATGTCTTTCCTATGTAGTCTTCCAAAAATTTGTTGCTTTCTGATCTTACATCCAAGTTTATAGACTACTTTGAGCTAATTATCTGTGAATGGTGTTAGAGACTGGTCTAGCTTCACTTCTTTACTTGTGACTGTCTGATTATCCCAACACCATTTATTGAAGAGACTTTTATTTCTCCCTCATATATTTTTAGCAACTTTGTCATACATAAATTGATGTGTGTGACTGGATCAGTTTCTGGTGATTCAGTTCTATTCCACTGATATGCATCTTTGCTGTCATTCCAATAACATACTGTTTTGAATAGTATCAATTTGTAGTGAAGCTCAATGTGCGGGAGTATAATTACTCTGGATTTTTTTTCTTATTCTCATAATTGCTTTGGCTACGCAGGATCTTTTGTTCTATAAAATGTTTAGGTTTTTTTGTTCTATTTCTTTTAATATAAGCCCATTGAATTTTAATGGGGACTGCATTGATTCTGTGTATTACTTTAGGTAAGATGTTCAATAATGTTGATTCTTCCCAAACATGAGCAGGAGATGTCTTTCCATTTCTTTTTTAAAGCTTCTATTTCTTTTATGAAGAACTTGCAGTTTTCACTGTATAGGTCTTTCATTTTCTTTTTCAATATATTCAAATATATTTGATTATTTTTACTTTTATTTTAAATGGGGTGGTTTTACTTATTTCATTTTCTTCTAGAGTATAGTTTGCATATAAAAATGAAACAGATTTTTGGGTATTGATTTTGTTTTCTGCCACTTTACTGTATATGTTGATAAATTCTAGTGTTTTTTTTTTTTTTTTACAGAGTTTCAGAGTTAGGTGTCTATGATACTGTCATGTACAAATAATGATAGTTTTAATTCCTTCTTTTATATTTTAATTTCTTTAATTTCTTTATCTTTCCAAATTACTCTGGATAACTCCTCCAGTAAAATGTTAAATTGTAATGGCGAGAGTGGACAGACTTGCCTTGTTCCTGACCTTGGAGGAAATGCTTTCAATTGCTTTTTGCCACCAACAAATTGGCTGTGGATTTTTCATATATGGCCTTTATTATGTTGAGGTAAGTACACATATCTTCATTTTATGCAGGGTGTTTGTCATGAATGGGTGTTGGATCTTGTCAAATGCTTTATCTGTTTATATTGATATGATTACATGTTGTTTTTTTCTCTTTTTGTTTTTAAGGTGTATTACACTGATGGATTTACATATATTGATCCATATTTGCATAAAATCTCATTTGATCATTGATGGATGATCATACTGATGTATTGTTGGATTCAGTTTCCTTATACTTTGTTGAGAATGTTTGCATCTAATTTCATTAGAGCAATTGGTCTATAATTTTGTTGTGGCATCTCTATCAACTTTTGGTATTAGTGTAATGCTAGCTTATTAGATGGTATTTTTGAGTGTTTCCTGTTTTTCAATACTTTGGAAAATTTTTTGAAGACTAGGTATCAATTCTTTGTGAGTTTGGTATAGTTCATTAGAAAAGTCATCTGATCCTGCGTTTTTATTTTTAGGGAGACATTTGAATATCTCTTCAATTTGCTGGTGATTGTTCTATTCAGGTTCCCAGTTCTTCCAGGTTCAGTCTTAGTAGACTGATTTTTTTTCTAGAAATCTATCCATATTCTCAGTATTGTCTACTTTGCTGACATAGAGTTATTCATAGTTTTTTAAGATGTTTTGTATTTCTGTGTTATCTATTGTAACTTCCCTCATCATTTTTGATTTTAATTTTATTGAGTTTTCCTTCTTTTTTTTCTTTTTTTAGTCTAGCCAACCATTTGTCAAATTTATGTTTTCAAAGAACCAACTTTTTGCTTCATTATTCTTTTGAATTGTCTTTTTTGTTTTCTATTTCATTTATTTCAGCTCAAATTTTGATTATTTCCTTTCATCTACTGATATTTAAATAGTTCTTTCTCTAGTTGTTTTAAATGTAGGGTTAGATTGTTTATCTGTGATTTTTCTTATTTCTTGAGGCAGGCCTGAATTACAATGAACTTCACTCTTAGCACTGCCTTTGTTATATCCCATAGATTATGGTAGTTCACGTCTTCATTCTCATTTGTCGCTAAGTGATTTTTTAAGCTCTTCTTTGATTTCCTCTTTTACCCAGAGTCAGTCAGAAACATATAGTTTAATCTCCAATTAATTTGGGGTCTTCCAAATTTCTCTTTATGATTGATTTCTAGTTTTAAGATATTGTGCTCAAAGAAAATGCTTGGTATGATTTCAATCTTTGTAAATTTGTTGAACTATGTTTTGCGTTCCAGCTTCTGACCTATCCATGAGAATGTTCCATGCCCATTTGAGAAGAATGTGAAATCTGTAGTCATTGGATGAAGCGTTTGGTATATGTCTATTAGATCTAACTGTTCCTAATGTCCATTTAGCACTGCTGATTCCCTATTAATTTTCTGCTTGGTTCTTCTGTACTATGCTGCATGTGGGGTATTGAAGTCTCCTACCATTATTATGTTGCTGTCTCTTGTCAGTTCTAATAATCCTTGTTTTATATATTTTGATGCTCCCTCGTTTTGTGCATATATGTTAATAAGCAATATGTCTTCTTGTTGAGCTGCCACCTTAATATATATGTAATTCCATCTCTGTCTTTTTTTGCTATTCTTTTTAGCTGGAAGTCTGGTTCATCTGATTTAGATGTGACTATTCCTGCTTTTTTGTGATTGCCGTTCAACTCTAGGATTGTCTTTTAATGATTGAATTTGAGGTTTTGTTTTAGGTTTTTTTGAAAGAAGGTGAGTTTCAAGAATGCAGCAGAAATTTATTTATGCTTTTTAATCCATTTGCTCACTCTGCATTATTTGACTAGTGAGTTCAGTCCATTAATGTTAGTGTGATTATTGATAAATAACTGTTCACTGTCGCTTTAGAGTTTGTCTTCTGGATATTGTTACAAAGCATGCTTTTGTAGTTCTTTTTCTTAAGTAAGTTGTATGTTGTTATGTTTTTATTGTTTTCCCTTTTTGTTTCTTTCTTTGCTTCTTTTCCTGGGTTAGTATTAAAATATTTACATTTCTTATTTTCATTTTAAATCAAATTAGTCTTATACTCATTCTAACCATCCACAGCTTAATTCTCTTCTCCTTTTCCACAGTTTCTACATCTGCTTTCTTACTGTTTTTGAGGGTTTTTTACACTTTCTATAGTATTTTAGTTTTTTTGTTTGTGTTGTAAAACTGGTGTGTACTGTTGAATTCCTTTAACTTCTGCTTATCAGAATTTTTGTTTTCATTCCTTCAGTTCTGAATGAATATCTCTCAAGTTAAATTATCCTAGGTTGAAGTTAATTTTCTTCCAGCATGTCAAATGTATCATAGCACTCTCTTCTGGTCTATAAATTTTCAGTTGAAAAATCTTATAATCTTATGGAAACTCTTTTGCGTATGACTTATTTTCTTCTGACTGCTTTCAAGATTCCTTCCTTATATTGCATTTTTGATATTTTGATTACAATCTGTCTAGGTGTGGGTCTTGTTTTATGGTATCACTTCTGGTTAGATTTGCTGACATTCTTAGGTGAACACTGTGTTGGGGCATGAATGCTTTATCTATGGGACTGGAATTTGTGTGAGGCTTCCAGAGTTTTTACCAACAATAATCACCTTACTCTTGGCCTACAATCCACAATTAGGCTGCAGATCACCTCCACACAAAGGTGGAACTTGTGGGTAGACTTGATGGTTCCTCCCTTCTAGCAAACTATTTTTCCTTTAAGCCTGGGGGTGGGATTTCTGGTGGGCAAGTCCTGTGGCTCTGGCTCAAAATGTTGGGAGGAATTTGGGGTTGGGGATTCCCTTAGATGCTTTCCAGGTATGATGATGCTCAGTATAATTTCTCTACTCAGTTCCAATAGACTAAAGAATCTATTTCCACCCCATACCAAGACCTTATCCCCAAGCAGTGTGTTCTGTTCCCACTGGGCAGGCTCTCTGATGCTTCCACAACTCCTAGGAGGCCCATTTTTTTTCCTGTAGCTCTGGCCCCTCCACCACAGCCTTAATACTGAAGCGGTAGCATAGCTCTTAACCCTGACATTTTTATCTACTCTTTGTGGTTGCAATTGTTGCTGCATATCTACAGCCTTTGTGTCTGCTTTTCCTCAGTGGTTTTTTTTGTGTGTTTTTGTTTTGTTTTTTTTTCGGGAAAATAGCTGAATTTCTAGTTGCTCTGTGGAGAGGATGTGCATGTCACTCCTACCAGGTCACCATCTTCACTCAGCAGCTTCTAGGCTCTTTCATATTTGTGTTTTTTTCTTGTTTCTTGAGTTAGATTTATAGTGCTATAAACTTCTATAATAATTTTTTAGTGCACCCCATAGGTTCTGGTGACTTTTTAAATGTTTCCTTTAATTTCCTCATTGGTCCAACATTTCGTTCTCTAATAATACAGCATACAGTCTCTGCATATGTGTGTTTTTATTGTCTTTATTATTTTGGTTAATTTATAATTGTATACCATTGTCACTAGAAAAGAAGATTGCTATAATTTCAATCTTTGTATACTTACGAAGATTTGCTTTGAGTGTCATACAAGATCTTCCCTTGAAAATGTTCCATTTGTACTAAAGAATGTATATTCTGTTGCTTCGTGGTAGAATACTCTGTACATATCTATCAAATACATCTGTCTAATTTGTCTTTTAAGATCAGCATTTTCTTATTAATGCCCTGCCTGGAGTATATGCATATTGCTATAAGTTTGTTGGTAAAATGTCCTATCTTGTTCTGCTGTCTTTGTTCCTTCATCTTTAGGCTTGCTGATATTTGTTTTATATATTTTATGCATATGTGTTATATATACTTATCTTATATATATCTTATGTACTGGAATCTTCCAATATTCATCCCTTTGCCATTGTTTATGTCTTGTTTTTTCTTTTGTCACCTTTCTTTGTCCAGAACTCTAGACATTCTTGCTTTTTATTTTCCCTTTGAATTACAGTTCAATTTTTACATTCATTCATTTAAATTCTTTGTCTTTATAGTTAGTCTATAGTTGAACTTTGAATTCTGATCCATCAATTTTAATTTTGAGTTTACTCCATTTGCATATAGAGAGATTATCAGTATAAAAGGGCTTACTACTGCAACTGTGACTTATTTTCTGGTTTTGTATATCTACTTTTTGACTTGCTTAAATTTTTTAAAATTTCATAATTACATGCTTCTTTCAACATTTCTTGCATGATAGTTTAATTGGTAGTGCACTTCATCAACTTTCATATGTCTGAAGATTTTATTCCACCTTCAAATCTATTAGATAGTTTTTCAAGATAGCATTATTGGCTAACATTTTTTTGTCCTTTTAGTGTTTTTATTATGTATTCCAGTCTTTTCAGTTCTTTAGCGTTTCTGTCATGAAATATGATGATAACCTAATAGATGCAAATTTTATAGTATTTTAAAATATTAATATTAATATTCTAATATTATTTTCCTTGAACTCTGGAAAGTTTTACTAATGTGTAATTATGTATGTCTATTTGCATTCAGATAGTCAGGTGTTTTGTTATATTCACAGATTTGTATATTCAGTTTTTTATTCAAATTTTCAAAGTTCTCAGCTATGATTTTTTGAATAACCTCTTTATTCCCTTCTTCATCTCTCTTTGCTTTCTAGTATGCCCATTATATTTATATTTCCTTTCCCAAAGGAAGCTTTAACTAATTTTTTAAAGTTATATTTCATTTCTCTATATCCACTTGAATAACATTTAGGTTTCTTTAATGAAGTTTACTGCTTGTTTTTCTACTTAGTCAAGTATCTTTTATAGCTAGCTATGGAACTATGATATCATCTATTAAATATTTCACACTGAGTATCTGTTAGTTTTTTATTTATAACTTCGATTTCTTCTTTCTGCTCATTAATTTCATTTCTGAACTCGAATTATTTATTGAATATTTCTTTGAGTTTCTTCATGATAAATATTTTAAATTGCTTATTTTTAAGAGAATAATCTTCCATTCATTGAGGATATATGTATATATATAATATAAAACAATATAATATAATATAATGTAATATAATAATGTATATTATAGGCACTTTTTTAAAATTTATGTACTTATATTTGAATTCTCAACTTGACTTTTTGGTATAATTCTTTTCTATCCCTTTGACCTGTCTATGACCTTAAAATTATTTTTCACTTCCAGTTTGTTTGAAATCTATATCAGCACTTTAGAGATTAGTTGTGTACATTCTTCTTTGCATCAGACTGCGCTGTGTATTTTTTGCTATTGTCATTATTGCTGACTTCTGTAGATGCAAACAAGTAGGGTCGTTAGGCTGATGTTACTGTGTCAGTGAGGAGTATGACAAATGTTGAGGGTGGCAATCAGTGCTGTAAATGTGTTAAGGGAAGTTTAATTTGTTATGTGGCTTCATTTTATTGTTCCTCTTTAGGGTTCCAGATTTGAGACAAAATAGTCTATCTGCTTTTGTGGCACTTCACAGCATGGATATAGATCCCTGAGCTTCAGAGAAGAGGAATGTAATATAGAATGCTTTGTTGTTATTGTTGTTGCTCTCTGCTGGTAACTTGCTCTGTGTGGAGCAGTTCAGTTTCTCTCCTTTGAGCTCCTTGAGTCCAAACATGGCCCTCCACACTATCTCTTTCCTGCCCAGGACCTTCACTGGGCTGGCCATCATTCATCCCCTTTTCCTCCAGTCATGCATAGCTCTGCATCAAGCTCTGTCATACAGATAGTTACACTTCCCTATCCCCTTTTGTACAATCTGTATTCATTTCTGAGGTGCAAAGGGTGATTTAATTTGACCCTGTTCTGTAGGATTTTCTGAGGTGTCCTATTCTTGAATACCCATTATTTCTTCTTATTAAAGAGAATGAAGCATGGAATAACTAATATGCAATATTGAGTGTAATACCTGAGATGTTAACTAAACTTTTGTGGTAATCACTTAACAATATATGCAATTCAAATCATTGTGCTGTATACCTTAAACTTGTAGAGTGTAGTTATGTTAATCATATATAAATAATACTGTAGGGGGGATCATTAAGGCCAGTGGTCTTCAAAAATGGAGTGTACATATCCTAATTATTAAATTTAACTAAAATGTAAGCTATAAAATGTGCACTTGTCTGTTGATATAGTGTCTGAGATATCTTCAATATCCACATTCACATATTTCCTTTTAGAATATTTTAGTCTGATTTAGATCACTATTTACCCAAAGTCTTTTGACAGTAAAATATCTACATATTATAAAAGAGAATATAGAATTATCAAAACTACCTTTTCTCATTCAGAAATGTTATCTAATACCAAGTAATTAAAAATAAATTTTAAATTGCAAAGTGCTATATAATTTTAGGAAAAACACAAATGTTCCAAATTTTCTGACAGTTTTCTTGATATCACAGTTAAAATTTTATTTATAGTAATTTATAAAGCAGGCATTAATATATAACCAAATACTTATTTTACAAAATTATTTCTTTATATGATTTCTTAAAATTTAAATACATCTCATAACACGTAAAGTTAAACAATATCGTGACTATATGGATATTCACTATATTATCATTTACATATATGTTTATATATTATATACTATATATATGGTTTATTATTTCACATCAATAGATGCTTTTTAAGACACTGAATTCACACCTCAGTCTGTTTGCACTTTACACCACACCCACATTTGTGTGAATTTTACCACCACACACTAGAGCAGAGTTCTAGTTTCCTTTGCAACTCCTTATTTTTTGTTTCAATTTTTTTTTCAGACCAAGAGAAAAACAATTTATCACATTATTTATTTCAAAAGAAACTCAGGAGAGCACAATATACAGGATATATCCAAAATATTCAATTTTAAATGAATATAGTAGAATACATAAAAATTCATAATATAAGCTTGAGCCACAATTCCTCAATTTACAAAAGCTAAAAATTGGAATTATCAAGAATAAGGTGACTAAAAAGAAAAAAAATAGCATGATGAAAGGAAAATTAAAAGATTTTCGTAACGTTATCTTTTCAAGCAAAATAATAACAATAACAAAACTCAACAGTATAAATTATTAAGCACACAGGATTTGGGCACAAAAGATAAATTTGAACCTTGTCTCTGACACTTGTATGCTATATAGCCTTAGGTGGATTTTCTTAGCTTCAGTTTTCTCATTAAAAATGGGGATACTAAAATTTACATCATAGGCTTATTTTAAATTTTAAAATAGTATACCCCACATTCTTGAATAAATCCCACAGAATAATCACAAGCAAGAAATTGAAAAGGTAATCAAAAGTCTTCCCAAAAATAAAAGTGCGGGACCACATAGCTTTTCCAAAGAGTTTTCACCAAAGCCTAGAGACTTAATAGCAATTCCACCCAAACTCCTCCAAAGCACTGAAGAATAGGAGACACTCCCAAACACTCTCCACAAGGCCATAATCACACTGATGCCAAAAGCTGACAAAGAGGTGAACAAGAAACAAAATTAAAGACAAATATCTCTAATGAACATAGATTAGTAAGTCTATTAGACCTTTTTAATGTGATATTTCCTTATACTTTATATAGCATATTTTACTATATTTTGTTGAAATGGTTTTGTGGTGATAAGTTCCTTTAACTTTTGCTAATTGGAAAAGCTTTTTATCATTCCTTCAGTTCTGAATGATAATCTCAGAGGTTATAATATCTTAGTTTGAAAATACTTTTCTATCAGTCTTTTGAATATATCATGCCATTCACGCCTGACCTGTAGAATTTCAGTTGGGAAATCCACTGACAATCTTATTGGGACTGCTTTGTATTGACTAATTTTTCTCTAGATGCTTTTAAAGTTCTTTATTTATCTCGTATTTTTGACATTTTGATGACAATGTGTCCAGGTGTAGGTTTGCTTTAATTTCTTTTATTAGGGAATCTTTGGGCTTTCTGGGTTTGGAGGATTTCTTCATTTTTCAGATTGGGGCAATTTTCACCTATTATTTCTTCAAATGCAGTTTCTGATCCCCCTTGCTCTCTTTTCTCCTTCTTGGAACAAAATAATGAGAATGTTTCTTTTGATGTTTTCCCAAAAGTCTTGGATGCTGTCTTCATTTCTTTGCATTCTTCTTGCTGCTTTGCTTAAGTGCATTCCTCTACCTTACATTCTAGCTCACCATTTCTACTGGAGACTTACTTCATCCATCCTATTCTTGAGTCCCTCTATTGAATTCTTTAGGTCAGCTATTGTGTTCTTTATTTCTTTGACAACTCTTTTGAGCTGCTTCATTTCTTCTCTCTCTTTTTTCCCTTATTTTTCTTCCTCTATTGTTTTCTTGAATTCCATAATTATGTTTATCATAGTTGCCCTATATTTATCCTCAGGTAGTTTGCAGACATCTGTTTTGTTGAGATTTTTCCCTGAGTTTTAATTGGATCCATCATTTTGTGAATATTTCTCTGTATCTTCGCTCTATTTGGCATTCTCTTTATGTTTCTGTTGATTAGGTTTTCCTGCACTGGTGACCTTGTGTGGGGTATTGACTTGTTCTGAGTATGCCAGGATCTTAATTTCTTAAATTTTGTGTGTCACCACTAGTTGGATGTGTTGAAGTTCTTATGTGGACCCTCTGATTCTATCTGAAACTATCTATGTGGTTAAGGTTCTTGTGTGGGATTTTTTAGGGCCTTCCCCTACCATCCCAGCTCCGAATGGCAATGACCACTTTGTTGACCCACAGACAGCTGTCAGGCTTCAGTTTTACCCTCATCCATGACGTGACTATACTGATTAGCATTGATTATTTCTTCCTCCAGGAGACTTTTTCTTTAAGCCTGAGTGCGGTATTTCTGGTGAAGAAGTCTTATAGTTCCAGAGCAATATGGTGAAAGGAGGTGGTGGTAGTTGATTTCCTGAGCTTCCTTCTGGTTAATTTTCTCACCAGGTCTTCTGTTCAAACCACTGGTGCACTGGTGCTTCTTCCACCTGAGTTAAGACTCTCTCCCCTGACTCCATGTCATGAACCCCCCCGGACAGCCTCTCTCTTGCTTTTACAATTCCTGGTTCTTTTTGAAGTTCTGTCATCTTGCCATGGCCAGATTCCAGAGTCTGTAGTGTACCTCTGCTCTTTGGGGAGGGCATGAGTCTTGCTCCTACCTGGTCTCCATAGTCACGAGAATTCCCAAATACTCTTTAAGACAGTAGTTAATTTTATAAAGCATTTTTTCTTACTTATGTTATATATTTTATTTGTTCTCCCAACCCTGGGACACAAACCTGGGTGTTTAGGATGCAAATGGACTGCATAGGAGAAATAAATTATTTTCAAAATGACATGTACATTGTACACAACTTTTTGAAATAGATGTCTCATATATATTCATCACTATTATTCCACTCCTTAAAATGTTGTGCTAATCATATATAAAAGCAGTGATATTTTATTATTACAAACTGAAAAGCACCTTTCATCCTTTTAAAAAAATCTTATGAAAAATGTTTCACAGAATTAAAATCTCCCTGCTGAAATTCAAAATATGTGATACATAATTAATTTTCAAGAACAACCAACAGAAAATTAGAAAAAGGAAATAAATTATTTGAATTTCATCAAAATCTTGACAAATTTTGTAGACCAAATTAAGGGGAAAATATTTTAAGAAATGCCAAATATGGAGCGACCTGGTGAAGGATTGGTTAGGTCAATCGCCTCTGAAGAAGTCCTAGATAGATGCCCCAGGTCTGAATTCCAGATCTGGGAGAAAAAATTAGAGTGAAAAACTAAATAAAAATAAAAATGCGTCTTGCTACTCTCTTCTTGCTTGACTGTCTACCCACTTTCATTTCTACTTACATCTTTTAAAAAAGATGTGCTCTTAAAAAATAAGTGTGCATGGAATTAAAAAAAGCAAATGAACTGACAAAATAAAAATCAATTCTTGGACATGGTCCATATAATTGATGTTAACAGTGAGTAAGAGAGTGGATGGAGGGAGCAAGTTGTGGTGAGTGTTCAATGAATAGTGGTAAAATAATGAAATTACATTTGGTAATTTGGTGGTGGGTGTGATATATTGTCATGTATTTGATGAATGGTGAACCTACACATGTGGACTTACATTATTGTTACAATCAAAATAATCTCAGTAAGTATCAATATAAAAAGTATATTAAAAAGTGAAATATTCATTCATTAATTTGCATTTGCATATGTGCATTTTTTCAGTAATGACAATATGTAACAAACCAAACAATTACAGGACCAACATTTTTAAGTCACCATATTTCAAAATGTTAAACCAAGTAAATTTGGTCAGATTTGTTACAACAAACATAGTTTGGCAATAAATTTATCCTGTGTGTGTTAATAAAACTTATTAATCACGTGTTTCATCTTTTTTATTCCTTGTAAAACTTTTATTTTGTGTTTGTGTGTTACACACATTTCTCAATGCACTCATATTTATTAGCAAGTCTATTTAAGTCTTTAATTCACAGACATATTTGTGAAAAAAATTGAAAAGCATATGTATCAATTGTCTTACCCCATGCTTAACTCAAGTGCATAGATATATTAAAGCTGTAAGAACAGTCAGATAAAAGGATAAACAATTCTGCAAACAAGACCGATTGGGTAAAAATGCAGCATACACTGACCAAACTGAATTATCGAATTGAAATTTTTCTGTTATCCTACCCATCCCCTTACCTCTGCATGTGCAAATATTTTTGTATGTTTTAAAACATAAATATCATGTGTTTAACCATCATTTAATAAGATACACTAGGATTTCAAAACAGAAAATATGACCCAAAGTCAGTGTTTTCAAAGACTAATAGAAAATATTTTTGTTTCTAATGGTTACAACATATATTTCACAATCATTTAAATTTGTTTAAATGTCAAGAACCAAATTAAAAAATGTGTAGTTATAGCTTTATAAGTTATTCTTATTATTTTGATATTGTGTATATTTTTAGCGTCCCCTTCGTGAGCATCGTTAGTCTCCAATTTAAATTTATATTCTTTATTTAATTTTTATCTGTTTATTTTACAGTTGTTTTTGTCTATAGATAATTTATACATACCACACTCACAATAAAAATATACATACACATATATATGTGTGTGCATACATATATATTTCATAGATATATAGACAGATGTAAATATAGATGGTCTAGGTATGGGTATGGTTATGAACACTGGATATGAATATAGTTATAGAAATTAATAGCTATAGGTATAAATATGGATGTAAATATATAGATTAGATAGCTATATCACTGAAATGTAAAAAAATTTATTATCCACAAAATGTGCTTCTTTAGCATTCTTAAAAATTTGACTAAAATTTACCCAAATGTTCTAAATTGTATAATAAAGAGAATTCTAAATTAATTCAATTATTTTTCTTTCCTTAGAAACCTGTGCTCTACATTGTACTTATTCCTCCAGGATCTCCCTTATTTAGCACCCGAATCATCTGTTCTGTGGTCAATCTATTACATGTTAGTCTTTTCTTAAATCCCAGAGTACCATTCTACTCCTTTTCATCTGCAATGTTTGATTGACTTTTACTTCTTCCAGAATAAAGCAGATTTTCTCCTTGATTGCTAGTATTTCTAAGCTACTAACACATTCTTAACCCTGCTTGTGTCTTTCAAAGCACTCAAGAACATTGGTTATTAATCTCTGTCCTACATTAAAACACAAGCTCTAGTAAGAAAAAAACCTTTGGCGTATATTATTTTGCATAAATATTGACATTTAGAAATCATAGAATCATAATTTATAGATTGAAAACATGAAATAGATAGTAATTAAGGAAGAATTAATTTCCTGTGAATCCATACAACTAACAAACAAGGAAACATAGAAAACTATCTACTTATATTTATAAAGAATAAAATTTACTCCATTATTAATGTGTTCTTTTTTAAATAGGTACAAATTGAAAAAAATTGTAGTTACTTTCATGGAATTTTTAAAGGTAAAATTCCCTTAGAATGAAAAATATGAATTAAATCTCAGAAGATTTATCTTATCTAGGTACTTACTGTGAAGTTTGTGAAGCTTCGCGCACGCACATGCTAGAGATAATAATAAATAGTGACAATTTAACACAATGCATTCTTCCTAAATATGCTGTGGTGGGGGCATACCCCAAAATTGGAAGTTTTTTTTGGTAACCAGCCAGTGCTGAGCATGGACCTGAATGTAACAAGATGGGCTTTCTGGGAGGATAATTCCCTTTGCCTGCACTGATTACACCCAAGATGATCTGTCCTGGAATTTTGCTATCTTGTCTGCTTGGTTATTCTTTGTTCTTGTCCCATTGACTGTTCCTACATGCTCAGTATCCTCCCTCTGCTGATACCTCCTTTAAAAGAATCCTCCTGACCAGTGACACTGTAATCTTCCCAATGAGACATCATTAAGATAGAGATTCCATCCTTACCTGCTGCCTTTGGAACCTCCACTCTAAGTATAATGAAGGAATATGTCCTTGCTACTTGGGTTCTCTTGTGATTTCCCCAGACTATGTACTAGACAGGACATTTCTCTCCCTGGGCTTGAATATCTGAAACATGTTGACTTTGTTCAAAATATTTCTAGATCTTTTGTTGTTATTGTTGTTGTTGTTCTCAGGGAAGAGTAAGATTTTGCAAATATTCAATTAATTAGGAAATTTTTGTTATTTAAAGATGATATCAATTTTCCGAATCCATGCAACTGATATTCAACAATGTCAAATAAGAGTGATTAAATAGGAAGATATTGTTTCAATCAAAAACAATATTTCAGTAATAAGATTTATTTTATGGTTAGCTCACAAAAAATATCTTGAAATAAAATATAAAAAATGAATTGTATATTCATAAAAAGCAATAATATTGGAATAACTTTATGCCTCTTAACTGTCACTTATATGAAAGATATTTTTTTTATTATTTGAATATAGAATTTTTAATAGCTTTGTGTAAAAATCAATCCCAACCTCCTGACAATATTCTGTTGATATTTTGAAATGCGTTGCTAATCATTTAATCCTTGGGGTTACTATTTCTATGCATTAATATATAAGTATCTCTACTGGCAGATTATAATGTATAACTTTTAATTATTTGTCAACAGAAGAGATAAAAATTGAAAATTGTTGAGATAAAATTTAATGGCAAATCTATGAAAACAGCCACTGCAAAATGGTGAGTTAAATGAGAACTTATTTTCCTTAAATCTTTAAATTGATTTTAAGAAGGAATGTCCCATCATAACATTAACCAAGTTTAAGGTGGACATCGTAGTAGATCAATATCTGTATGTAATATATTAAGTCTGCCACCGTTTCTGTTTTTCCTTCACCATACAATTAATCTCCTTTATATCATTTGTTCCCCATATTTCCCTTCTCTTCCCTGCAACCTCTGATTTGTTTTTTTTGGCTAAAACTACTGTTGTTTGATTCAGTTCATTTTAATGTCTATTTTTGTTTAAGTTCATTAATTTTCTCTACATGTTTATGCATCCCATATGAACTATATGAAATGGTATGTCTTTCCTTAAATTTTAATTGATAAGTAACAATAAACACACCATAAATAAAAATCCAAGACATTTAATAATTATGAGTCTCAAATGCTTCAGTTACTGCTTGTAAAAATGTATGTATTTAATTGTCAAAATGATAAATGATCCATCATTTTCCTTCTCTTTATAATAGACCCCTTTAATCCTACTTGCCTGTTCCCCTTCCCTCTTATGTTCTACTAACCAATAATTTTGTATTGACTAAACTTTTATTTTTATTCCACTTAATATATCTGATTTTTTCTACATATCAAATATGAGTGAGGTGATACATATTTATCATTCTATATCTGACTTATTTTATTAATCAGAATACTGTCCCAGATAGCAGAATTTCATCTTTTAATCTCTTTGTAATGAAGACATATTCTATATTATATATAAATATATATATATATTTTCATATGTATATATTGTCTTCATTTTTGTTTACACAAGCATTTATTGTTGCTAAAACTTAACTATCATGAATAATCCTGCAAAAATGGCTTTATATATATATATATATATATATACACGTATACATATATACACACATGTATATGTAAAGTCGTGTTTTGTGGTTTAAGATAAAAGCCCCCAAATGGAATAACAAAACTGTATGGAATTTCCATTTTTCATTCATTAATTAAATTTTAATTTCAATTAACTTTATTGAAGGTATATTAAATAATAACATTATATAGTTTTAATATGGGCATCATAATAAATCTATATCTGTATGTATTAATTTTGCCATCTTTTTAGTTCTTCCTTCACTGTACAACTGATACCCTTTACCCAGCTTGTCCATCAACCCTTTGCCTTCTTTAGCTTTAGTCACAGATCTACTTTTATTGACTATTTTTGTTTGATTGTATTAATTTGTTTGCTTTGTTTCTTTATATACCACATATGAAAGATCTCTTATGATATCTACTTCCTGAGACTTATCTCACTTAGCACAATTTCATCTTTTTCCATGCATGTTACTACAAATATCAGATATTCATTTTTGATAGCTGAGTAGTATTCCACTGTATATATGGGTATATATGGTACATATGTGCATATATATATATATATATATATATATATATATATACTGTCTATTCACTCATTAATTGGTAGGCATTTAGATTGTTTCCAGCTCTAGACTATTGTAAATAATGCTACCACAAACATGGGTGTGTATTAATCTCTGTGAATTAATGTTCTTGTGTTTTTAGAGTAAATACCCAGAAGAAGAAGAACTGAATATATGGTAGCCCAAGTCTCAATTTTTTGAAGAATCTATGCTGTTTTCCCTAAAGTTTGTACCATTTTCACTACCACTGACAGTGTATATGAATACTCTTTTCTATGTATCTTGAAAAAACCTGTTTCTAAAATTTGCACAAATATTAGTTGGTATTTCGTTGTTTTGATTTACATTTCCCTAATGACCAGAGTAGCAGTGCATGTTTTCATGTATCTATTGACTATTTGTATATTTTTAAGAACTCTGTATTAAGATAATCTGCTCATTTGTGTTTGGATTGTTGTTTTTCTATGGCTTTGAGTTATTTATTTATTTTGGTTATTAATTCATTGTTTAATGAAGACTGTGCAAATATATTATGCCATTTGGTAGGATATATTATTGCTTTTAAGAGAATTTATTTCATTACGCAGAAATTTATTAGTTTGATTTAATCCCATTTGTTTATTTTAGATAGTGTTTCCTTTGTCATTGCAGTTGAGTTTCAAAATAAATTTTGTAGGTCACTATCAAATAGTGTTTTTGCCTGTTTTCTTCTATGTATTTTATGGTTTTAGGTTTTAATTCTAGATCTTTAATCCATTGAATTGTTTTCTGTGTGTGGTGTTAGGTAAACTAGTTTCAACCTTTAGCCTGTTACTGTCCAGTTTTCCCAACACCACTTAGTGACAAGACAATCCTTGCCCCACTTATACCTTTGACTCTTTTGTTGTAAATTAGTAATTCATATATATGTGTATACATATGTATATGTACATATATGTATATATGAGTTTATTTCTGGGCTATTTCATTAATTGACCTGTGTATTCATTTTTATTCCCATATCATGCTCACTTGATTATGATAACTTTGTAGTATGGTTTGAAGTAAGGATCATGACACCCCCATATTTAATCTAATCCTCAGAATTTTCTTTTTCTTTTCAGGTTGTTTATAGTTCCAAATAAATTTCATGTTTCACTGTCTATTTTCATGAACAATAACTTTGTAATTTTTATGGGGATCCCATTAAGTTTGTATTTACTTTAGGCAATGTGGTCTTTTTAACTATATTAATTCTTGCAACAAATGAACATGGGACACCTTTTCATTTCTTTGTTTATTGTTTTTTTCCTCTCTTTTTAACAGTGCCTTATAGTTTTCAGAATATAGGTATCTTGCTTCTTTTGTTAAGTTTACTCCAAGGCATTTCATTCTTTTTGATTCATGTGTAAATGGGATAATTTTCCTTAGTTATTTTTCTGTAAGTCTGTATCTTATATGAAATGAAAAAGATTTTATAATTCATTTTGTAGCTCGCCTCTTTGCTGTATTTGTTTATTGTTTCTAGCAGTTCCCTACCACCACCACCCATGCATCTTAAGGGTTCTATTTATTGCAATATCATCCACATACAGTGACAGCAAAAACTTTCATTTTTGCCCAGTGAGTATTATTTTGACATTAATATGATTTGGGGTTTGTCCTATGTAGCCTTTATTATGTTAAAGTATGTTCTGTCTCCAGCCTTTTCAGAGTTTTTAAAAGTGTTGAAACATCGAATATTATTTTCTGTATCTATTGAGAAGATCATACGGTTTTGTACTCCCTGTATTGTACTCAGTGATTTGCATTTGTTGAACATATTTACCCTTCTGGAATAAGTTGAAATTCATTGTTGTATCTAATTATTATAATGGATTGTTGAATTTGATTTGCTAGTGTGTTGTTGAACTTCGAATCAATATTCATTTAATATATTGGTCTGGAAACTTTTTTCAGTGTTTTTTGTTTAGTTTTGGTCTTGGAATCAGAATAATTTTGATATTATAAAATATGTTTGGAAGTTTACTCTCTTCAGTTTTTTGGAACAGTTAAGAATAGGTAACGAATCTTTGAAAATTTGTTAAAATTAACTAGTAAGACCATCTGTTTCACGGTTTTGTATTTTGGAATATTTCAAATTACTGTTTCAATTTCCTTGTTTGTCACAGATATGTTAAGGATTTCTACATCGTCTCATTATACGTTTCCAAGATTATATCCATTTCTTCTAGATTATTAAATCTGTTGCCATAAAGATGTTCATAGCACACTCAAATGACTATTTCTGTAGTAGCTTTTGCAATTTTTCCTTTCATTTCTGATTTTATTTGTTTTTTTTTTCTCTCTTCTTTATAAGTATCGCAAGTTTGTCCATTTTATTTTTCATTTCTAAGTACTAGCTCTTGGTTTCAATGATTTTTGAATAGTTCTTTGGATCCTTATTTCATTAATTTCTGCTCTAAATTTAACTGTTTCGTTCATTCCACTAGATTATGGTTATATTTATGTCTTCTTTTTCTAGTTTTTATCTATCTATTTACCTATCCATCTATATGTGTATATATATATATATATATACGATCTATCTATCCTCCATTTATGTATCTACACTAAGTCTATCTCATCTACTTTTTTCGTTTAAGGCTATTATTTGTTTATTTTCTATCTGGATGATCTGTGCTTCAGTATAAGTGAGGTGTACAGTCCTCTATGATTATTGTACTATTATCAGTGCCCTTTTAGATTTGTTAATATTTACTTAATGTATTGTTGTTTTCCTATATTCATTATACGTATATGAATAAGTATTATGTTGTCCTGGTGCATTGTTTACTTTATTAACATATTATGTTAACCTTTGTCCTTTGTTAATTTTTTTGGCTAGAAGTCTGATATGAGTACAATGGTTCATGCTTTTTAAGATTCATCATGTTGGAGTTCCATTTTCCATCCCTTAACTTTAAGATTATGTTTTTCACTCTAATTCTTATCTTTTAAATGCAGCATATAGTTGGGTTTATTTAAACAATATAACCTTTCAATTGGTAAATTCATTCTATTTACACTCAGAGTGAATATTCATATTTGAGAACTTGCTATTTTGATTTGGATTTTTATTTATTCATTTATTGTGTCATATAGTTCTTTTTGTGAACTTTCTCTTTTTTATTTATATAAGGTAGCATCTTTTAACATTTCTTGTAGGGGAAGTCTCTCAGCAGCAAATTTCTTTGGTTATTTTATCAGAAAAGTTTTATATCTCCCTCATATTTGAGAGAGAATTATCATGGTAAAGTATGCTTGGCTGAGCGTTTAATTTTGGAATAATTTGAATGCATCATTCTCTTCTCTCCTGTCCTGTAGCATTCCTGTTGATGAAAGCTTGATGGGAGTACCTTTATATACTACTATTTTTCCCCTTGAGCAACTTTAATATCCATTATTAACCTGGATTTTTTCACAATTATATGCCTGGGTCTAGTTCTTTTTATATTTAAATAATCAGGAGTTGAGTTTATTACAATGACAAAAATATTTATCTTCATTCTCAGATTTGAAAATTTTTCAGATATTATTTGCTTCAATATATTCCTTGTTTCCTTCTTTCTCTCTTTACCTTCTGAGATACCCATATTTTTATGCTGTTCTTCTCAACTGAGTGAGAGTTCTCAGATTTGCTTATCTTTTACTTTTCTAGTAGACTATATAATTTTATTTTATTTAGTCCTTGAAAGCTTCCATATGTATTTAGAATAGCAAATAACATTTTGTGTGTCAGGGAGATGGGGAGGGTGATAGAGGTGATATTAGTCCAGCTACCGCCTTGAATGTTGTGGGGAGAATGGTTTGTGTGTGTGACACATTTATTAATATCCATTCTTGTGTCCTGTATATGAGACTTAGCATTCTTTCAGCTATAGATAAACTTCATACCACAAATATTCACCTAAAGGAATTGGGGAGATGGTGTAGAGTACTTTTTTGTGGTCCTCCATACCAACTTCTCCAACCATGTGAGAACCCAGCTTCTCCACTTTGGTCTTTAACTGAAACACACTCTCATGCTCATATTGCCACATTGTCTTTGTTCTCTTTTCACTAGGCTCGCTATTTGCTTGTAGATTTGTTATCTTTGATGCCACCAAATTGCTTCCTCAGTATTTCTCTATACTCTCTTTCCATTATGTTGATATTTAGATCTCCACAGCACCCCTTCCAGTGCATTGTCTTTGGTCTCTAAGATGGAGAAGAGTTGTTCAGCCTTCCCACTGTGCTGAAGGATTTTCTTCAAAATTAGTTCCTGACTAGCTGCTAGTATTTTCTTCTGGAATCACAGCAGGGAAAGTCCTCTTCCACTATATTCTTTCTTATCTCCCATTCTTTTGCTTAAAATTGATAATTATCAAAATCGTTCAAGATATATAACTGAACTTTTTATCAAAGAGTAAAAATATAGATTGTATAACAAAAATATTTTCTATTTATATATTGAACAAGTGTAAATTTAAAAATAAAATACTTTGAAAATAATGTGTTGAGCTAGTAAGGAATTTTATTGCCAGCACAAGAAACCAATTTTATTTAATGCAATAAAAATAGGATTTGTCAAAAGATAGGGTGCCAAAAGCTCAGTCATATTACCAGAGAACTCAGGTTTCATTTTTTTCCTGGTACTGAATGTAATAAATACTAAATTTAGGAGAAAACTAGAAGGCATTCTTGAATATCTTTCTGTTTTTGTGTCATGTGTTTTCTAAACTCAAATTCTTAAGCAGAAGTTTCTTCTTGCCTGAAGTTGATTTCCTTTGCAACTGTTAATTTCCAGGGTTATGAGAGAATAAATAACTTGTACGACCTCTGCAATTTGAATCAAATCTATTTCTTCCATCAAGGCTCATCCTTGTTATTAATGAAAAAAAATTAGGATAGCCTTATTAATTATTAATTAAAACTAGCATTCTATTCATTGTTAGTATACATATTAATAAACTACTAGTAGGAAAATACTACCTAGAGTGACTCAAAAAGCTCAAAGTTGATGAATCTAAAAAGAAATATAATCCTAACACGTTATTTGGTATTTCTTACAGCAATTACTGTTTTCCGTTGTTTGTTTTTATTCCTATTTTTATGTGCTCTTATTTTACACTTCTTTCCATTTCATAAAAAGCTATCTGAGAAAAAGCAGAAGTCCTAGGAATGATTAATATCTGAAATAAAACAGACCATAAACATTGAAAGATAAATTTTTAAAAAAGTGTTCCAATTATCTTCATCTTGCAGAGTAGAAAGTCAATATTATTGAATTAATAAAATATACATAAAAGCTGTAACACTTTTCTTGAAAGTTAAAGCAACACAAAATAGAAACTAAGTGATATTAATATCATTATTTGCAAATTAAATTACAAAGGAAACAGTAGGAATACTTATTTGTGAAAAGTATCAGTCAGATGGTGCTATGAAATAAACCATCTCTAATGTCAATAGTTAGAAGAAAAGTGTTATTCTTACTTATGGATCTGCAGGCAATCTGAAATTCATTTGATCTATTTTTAGTTACTCTGGACAGCTTTGCTTCAAGCTCCATATCTGCTTGGTTTTGATCCTGCTTTAATTTTGACCAACACACTGATGGTGAATGATTCTTTCAGTGGTGAAGGCAAAAACTTAGTGAATTAAAAAATGAAAAAGAGAGTACACATTTAAAAAAATCTCTTTAAGTCTACGTTTCAAAATAACACAAACCCATGACTCACATGGCTCTTTGACCAGAGTAAATCAAATGACCAAGTCAAATGATAAAGAATGGAAAGGCATATTTAAAATGAGGATGCCAACTTGAGTCAATAATTAAAACTACTACAATGTAACCACTGGACACACTAAATTTAGAAACAATAAATGATTTACCTCTTTAGAGAAGTGGTATTTATTACATCCTTTACCATTTTGATTCATAAAACATTTGCATGTATTATTCTGTAAATCAGAGTGAGAAATAAGTGAGAACAACACACAAACAATAATAAAGCAGAGAAAAAATAAATTTCTCACTTTAAATTTCATTTGAATATATTTTTATTTGAAAATTAAACATTTCTGAAACTAAATTTAAGTATTTTACAATTTAATAATATGTATTTCATTTAAATCACTAGACATAATTAGTTTTTTTTAAATCAAAAGTTATTCCTAGAATGACATGTTTTATAAAAACAATATGGAGAATTATTTTGTTAAGTATATAGGGAGAATTTATATAAAATTGCATTATATTAGCATTGAAGTTAAAAAATCTCATATTTCTAACAATTTGTATTAGGATATTTTTTATTGTATTGATTTACTGATGGCTGATCACTGACTAATATTATACTATTTTATTACTTTCATACTGTGATATTGCCATGTGATATTAAATCACATGTGATAAACAATACAGGAACAAATTATTAGAGAAAAATATTTAGAATGTCTTGTAATACATATTTTTTTACAAATACTTATAACTCCTAAAAGGAAAATTCCCTTGTTTTTTTTTCTTTAATCTTTTAATTGAATTACAATTGCATTTTAGTATTATGCAATTTTTAGGTATTTATCAGTAGGATAAAACATCTGAATACATTATGTTTTCACTGCTAATAGTCTAATTCTATTCTTCACTATATTATTGATCCTTTTTACCCTATATATGTTTTCCTTCACCCTTTCCTTCTGGCAACTACCAACTTGGCCTTATAGACTAAAAGATTAATTTTGTTTTTTTGGTTTTCTTTTTTGTTCATTTTTTCTATATATCACATATGAGCAGAATCATTCAGTTTTTGTCTATGCCTGTATGACTTACTTCACTGTGTAATGCACTTTATTTCTATCCGTGTTTTTGCTAATAGCAGAATATGATATTTTATTTCATATATGAGTATATTCATACATATATATCATAACTACTTAATATATATTTATATACATGTTATTGAAGTAACATTAAGCTAAGGTGTGCATCATAATATATCAACATCTTTAAAACTACAGTAAATTTACCACAACAGACAGTCTTTTCAGTTATAACAGATTATCATTCTGAGCATTTTTATGTGTCAGACTTGCAAAAATATTACACATGCATTGTAATCTATATTTTTCAAAATAGTTCTGTAACATACATACTAATGCATTTGACATTTTATAGATAAAGAAACTGAGTGTATTAGGGAGATCAATTCATTTACAAAGGTCATAAAAATAATATTTACATTGAAACTATACTGAATTTTTCCTCTTCAATTTATTGTTCTGAATAATGGTACAAAATATATCTTGAAGCATTTATTATATTCATATACCAAAATATACAGATTGCAAGTCTGGTATATTATATAGACTGAGTAGACAGATTTTCTCAAGAGGGGTGATTAAATAAAAAAATATGGAATGTTGTTTTAAAAAATAAAATTTTTTGCAATATCAAAGGTGAATCAAAATATATAACAAAGAATCTTAGATTTTAGAGTACTTTAGAAAGTAGTTAGACAAATGCAAATAGAAATTTATAGATAATTTTGCAATTTTAGCAATTATTCTGAGCAATAGAAGACACATATGTTGAAAGAAGCCAGAAATTCTATTTAATAACATTTTCTTATAAGGTTAATATTTTTAAATATAGGTATTTTAAATATTTTATTATATTTTTGCATTTATTCTGTCAAGTGCATTTTGCCTATTTTATTTTTAACTAAAGTCTGTCTCCTAGCTAGCACTTTTATAAGCAAACTGATAGAATGCAGAAATCAATTAATTTAAGACATTTTGTTTACACATCTAGTACAACACTCAGGCAGAATTAAAGTAGTAACTTGTCCTTTGTACTCCCATAGGTTCAATAGATAATAAACCTAATTATCCATTAAGAAAAAATAATGTTTTATTCAGAATTATAGGTGCACAGAATGCAACATAAGGGGCTCTGGAGAGTTTGTGACATTAAGAATATTCTTTTTTACAGCAAAAAATATCTAAAAGAAAACCATAGTCATTATGAGTTGGCATTAAATGAACTACATAAAAAAAGCTTTAAAATGTCGGTACTGATCCATCAGCTCACTGACCAACAAATATGAGGTTTAATTGCTCTTAAAAGATTCAAAACTTCCTGAGTATCTGTACCATTGTTACAGTAGTTAAGTTTTCAAAGGCCTTGTATTCTAAATACAGATGGTCCTTATTTAAAATCAAGCCAGCCTGCTTACAGCTGTAAAATAAGCTCTTTAGTTAAATGAAATACCCTCTTTATACATTCCTCATTGCACACTCCCAGAACACAACTATATATGGGTATTTCCTTTATTAGATAAATCATAGCAATGACTATTTCACATTTTCTATTACAATATACATGTTACTGATCACAATGACCTGTATGCTGTCAACATCATTAAATAATACATAGGTTTATTAGAGACTATAGTCCCCTAACTCTCTTTTAGAATATGTATTTTAGAAAACCTGTCTTTTAAAGATATTTCTTTATCCCTTTTAAAGATACAAAATCTTTTTAAAAATGTGTCTTCACATTTTTTATGACCTAGGGAATGTCTTTCTCAAGGACCTAAGAGCCATCCCATTGAAATAAGGAAGATAGTGCTCTGCTCTTTTGTTCCAATCTCTGTGGAAAGGTAGTGCCTTAACTTTATTAGATATCTTGCTTCAAATTACAAAATACCTCCTATCATGAAGATTTTAAATGATTTATTTTTTCTTTTGGTAAAGTCTATCAGCAAACACATTTTCCCTCAACTCAGCTCTTCAAAACTCTTCATTTCTTTGTTTATATAGTAGTCTCTCCAGTATTTCAACAGTCTAGTGTGTTTTTGGTCTCAAGTATGAATAATATAAATATTTATGATAGATGCAAAATTAAATCTTGTGCCTTTGACGTAAGTTAAGACAGTGGGCAAAATGGGGACTTCTAAATCTCCTAAACATTGCTCTTAGAATTGATATGATCATTTACATGTTTTCTCCAAAGAAAATAAAAACCACAACCACCACAAGCAATGTGAATAATTGAAGACATTTAAAAATAACAGAAGAATTATCAGATTTTAGATTTTATAATTCAGGAATTGAATGAATAACTTATAAATACCTTACTGCTAGTTCACTTTAAACATACCTTTAAATTATAAGTCTAACATGTAAGCTATTATACTATAGCTTGAATGTTTCTCCTTTCTCTCAACACTTTCATTTTGCTTGGTTGGAGACTCTGCAAGTACATGTTTGGTTTCAACGAATATGAACACGGGATAAATGGCATGTACTTAAACATGTAAGACACCATTACTAGATCTTTTTTTCCTGTGTTATAATATGTGCTATTTCAAAATAGCAGAGTTAAGGTCATGATATATAGAATAAAACCCTTTGCGTTCAAATTCTTAATCTTCCCTAGATGAAAAAAGGAAATTATGTTTCATAACCTTCAGGAGGGTTAAAAATAGCAACTATAATCTCATAAAGCACTTGGAATAGACTGCTTGTACTACTAAATAGTATTGTTTTTTGTTAAATATTAATTATTTTGTTTCCTATGCAACAAATTCACAAAATATAACAGCTTAAAGCAACCATTTATATTTTTAATGATTGTTTTGGTTTAGAAACTTAGGAAGTTCATAAATATTTGAGATGATCTCATTTCAGCTAACATCAAGTGGGTATCTGTCTTTTGACCTCATTTCTCCACTTTCTCTTGTTCCAGCTCATCTTCTGGACTTTTCTGTGGATCTTTATTTATTTTTTATAATATGGTGATCACAAAATAGTTTCACTTCTATTATGGTAACTCGCAAGGAGCAGAAAACAGAAAGATTTAGGCCTCTTTAAGTGTTAAACCTAACACAGCAATCACAAAGTTCAACCAGTTTTCATGGGGCTGAGATGTACGTTTAACTTTGTAAGGAGGGAATCACAATGTCATATTGTGAAGAGCATGGAGAAAATGAGTTCTGTTACTACCACCTTTGTAAAACATAATCTTCTGTATAACAATTTCATTTTCAACACTTTCATTATTTCTTTATTGGACTTTCATATGTTTTAGAAAATTCCCTCTCCTTATTAGCTATATAAAGTAATGTGGGTTTATTATTCATAGATCAGGAGACAGCACAACTGCACACTTTACTGTGTATGAAATATAAAAGACACATAACAATCAATTACTAGCTGACTTTGACAGAATTCATGTGATTTGCCACTGATTATGATACCCACATATTATTTATATAGTGATTTTGAATAAAGTGACATTTTTACTTTATGTATTACTTATAGTCAATGTCCCAATGTAACTGAAATCTGAATCAAATGTCTTTGTTGGTTCAGACTGCTATAACAAATGCCGTCACCTGCATGACTTTAACAATAAACATTTATTTTTCAGTTCTGGAGGCTGAAAAGCCTAGCTAAAGGGTAAACAGTCTTGATGTCTACTTATGATCCTCTTCCTGTTTGAATACAGTTGCCTTCTTCCTGAATCCTCACATGGTGGAGAATGAGATTATCACTCTCCTGTCCTTATAAGGATACTAATCATATCATGAGGACTTTACCCAAACACTTCACATCCAAATACAACCACATAGAGACTGTGCGCTTCAATATATAAATTTTGGGGAACAAAACATATGGTCTAGAGCACATGCTCTTGCAAGGTGATATTTAATTAAGCCATAGAAAGTGAAACCTTGATATTAGAGTCATGCAAACTGAAGACTGCTTATATATGTGGAGAGTGAAGAAGAGAGAAACAAATGTGACAAAATATAAGCAATTGGTTAAGCTATACACAAACCATGCAGTCATTCTTGGTTTACAATTCTAATTTATTATTTTTAAAGGTAGAATTTTCTTCTTTTTGATAGTTTGATATGTAATTGACATATAATATTGCATACTATTAAGTTGTGCAATGTAATCATTTTATATATGTACACTATGCAAACTTGCTACCACAATGCGGTTTACTAACACATCCGTGATTTCATGCAGTAACATTTGTGTGTGTATGTGTGTTAAGGTGAATAATTTAACTACTCTTAGAAACTGTCATGCATACAATATAATATTATTAACTATCATAAGTAAGCCATTCTGTATAATATATCCCAGAAATTATTCATCTTATAAACATATACCCTTTGACTATCCTTACAAATTTCTTCCCAATCAACCCCCACCCCGGCAATTACAGTCTGTTCTTCTAGTCTATGAGCTTGGTTTTCTTAGATTTCAGATTCTACACATAAGTGAAATTATACAGTATTTGTCTATCTCCATCTTATTTGTTTTAGTTTAAATAGTACCTTCAAAATTCATCCATACTGATGTAAATGGCAGAATGTATTTATTTTTAAGATGGAATAACATCATATAATATATAAGCATGCATAAGTAATATTATATTCTATTACACATATATTATGTAAATAATAAACATACACATATAATACATAAATATAATATACTGCTATTTTATACCTATAAATATAATTATCTATTATTCATATAAGATTATATATGTACACATATGTGTGTTCATGTGTGCATGTGTATGTGCACATATGTAAATTCCATACCATTGCTATTAGGAATAATGTTGTAATAAGCATCAAGGTGAAGAAAATATTTATTGAGATAAATAGTGAGTTTATTTCCTTGGATAAATACCCAGAAGTGAAATAGTGGAATTAATTGTTGAATCATGTGGTAGTTCTATTTTCAATTTTTAAGGAACCTCAATATTGTTTTCCTAAGTAGATCTTTCTTAATTCTTGTTACAGGAAGAGAAATTTTACTTTTTACTATGAGTATACTGTCTTTACTGCTATTGATGGACTGAGAATTTCTTTGGAAATTGTGGGCTATCTTAAACCTACTGGTTTTCCTTTTCTCCTTCTAAAAGGGTGATATTTTATTCCATTTCACTAATTCAATCTTCACACCTGTTCAAATAATCGTGAGATTCTTCAGAGTATGTATTCTCCACTTTGATTTCAGTTGATCGTCTTAAGAAATTCTGTTAATTTTTTTTAATATTCTGCAGAAATAATTTCTGATGCTACACATTTTGAAAATTAAATATAAACTGCTATTTATTTTTGAATACTCTTGCCTTTACCTAAAACCAGGTAATAGAATATTATAAAATCATGTATTCCCTATTACTGATAAATTTATAAAAATGTGCTTTTTTAATCGTTAGAAACAATTGCGTAGACTGTTAGTGTCTTTTGTGAAGACATAAATACTAACATTAAAAATTGTTTTGAATGTTTAAATTTTTAAGACTGCTACCTTCAATAAGTTTAAATTTTCACATGCCATTTCCACTAATTTACAGCTCTGGTAACTTGACTTAGTTATTCAAAATGTGCTAATCTATAGTAAGATTAATTTAAAATATTAATACTTAGTAAAATAAATTATATAGCAGACAAAAGAGACAATAATAAGGTCTTTCTCTGATACACTAACAATTGTGTGTTTTGAATAAAGGAATGCATAAAATGATTTTTGTTGCCATATATTTCATTATTTCACATAGATTTTCACTATGTAATTGATCATGATATCATGAGTGCAAATAAAAGTAGCTTACTCTTTTAAAAAAGATATCAAGTATATTGCCATTGCATATTCACTGGAGTTAGTATTTTTGGTGTAAAATTATTTTCAAGCAATATTTTCTTCAGTAAAACAAGTAAAATAAATTAATTATATTTTTTATGAAGAATGATTTTGTTCATAGCTGAGCATTTTGCAAAAATCTGTTATTCCAACTTTGATATATATTTTCCAGAGTAAATTACTTTCAAATACATGAAAGTCTTTAAAAAGGTCTCTGAATAATGATGGTAAGAGTAGAAATTAAATAAACTTGATAGCTTATATTTATTTTATGGCTAACGTATTTTATGATTCAATAGAATTGTAGTGCTTTCCTAATTTTTGCTAGCAAATGGAAGTAAAACAACTGTTTATTGTGGCAATACTTCATACTGGCCTACTTCTGTAAATTGTCTTTAAGCTCTAGGGTAAAGAGAAGAACATTCATGTTTTAAAATTGAATATAAAAGCAGTCTCTATCTGTAGCTATAGTAGCATAAATTGTCAAATAGAAACTATAGATATGTCTAAATATATATTTCCTCAGCAAATTATAAACACTTTTGGTGACCTTTACCTGGAGTGAGCTTATATAGATTTTTATTTAATATTTTAAGCATACAATATGTTATTAACATTTTCAATTTCTATAAACATGGTTTGAAGTGTGTGGTGAAAGCCCAATGCTGATTCTTTCTACATGCTAAATTATTTCATAATGAAATATAGTCAAAAATGTTTATGGAGAAAGGAAGGGTGGTAGGAAGGAAGGAGAAGCAAACATGGACAGTTATACTGAGCATAATTGAATATATGAGAAGGTATTTCTAAAGTTGCTGCTAACCTGCATAGTTAAAGACCCTTAAGATCTGTTATGTGATGTGTATTAATGCATCTGAACGATCAGTATTGTTTAATTTTAATTTTGTTGAAGGAACATTGCATTCTATCAAAGATATGTAGATGAAAGTGTGCATTATTATAAATTGATATTTGTATATAACGCATTAAGTTACTATCAACAATCCAGTTCTATTATTCACCACATCATTAACCCATTTTACCCAACCCCTTGCCTCTTTCTATGTTAACCACTAGTTTATTCTAGAGATTAAAAGTCAATTTGCTTGATTAGATTTATTAGTTTATTTTTGACACAGATATTTTTCCACTCTTTTCACACTCCGTTGGGAAAACCTATTGACTTTGTTACAATTCAGTAATAGGATAAGAACATAGTGATATGGACATAGACACATACTATCATCTATATTGGAAGATGTTAATTAAAATTTTTTATTATATATTTAAGAACAATTTGTTTTATAGATGTTTAAATATTCATAATCAAGGGAATTAAGAGGAGGAGAAATTATGGATCTGGCTTAATCCGTTTTTCTGTACCTTTGTTTTATACATAGCTTACACTAAGTAAAAATAATGTTTGTATGTTAATATCTAGGTAAATTCAGATTCAAACAAAAGGTATAATTCGGAGATTCTTGATTCTATTTTCAAAATGGTTACTTTCTTATCTAGGTTCAAATATTCATTTCTGTGTAGTTATAATTACACAAAGCCTCTTGAATTCTATTCTGTAGTAGGGAATTTCTCAACTTCTAGCTGTCATTGTATAATCATTTTAAAATTGTGTATATTGCTTTACTTCGTTCAAATTGTCAATATCACTTCTGACTTCAATTTTTCCTCTAGGATGTGAACATCCTCAGGATTAGCAAACATAATGAAAAAATTATTGATTTCTTTATGTAATGAGAACAAGTAAATGTTCAACACTGAGAAGAATGCTTGCTTTACCAGTCATAAGTATATGTCTTATTTACTTTTCTTTCTAAACTGTAACCTTCTTCCTATATATTCAATAATTTTTATACATTCCTTCTTTCCTGTGAGTAGGAGACACTCAACCCTTGAGAGTCAATGCAGATGTGCTCTTTCACAGAATATTATCTAGGACTGAGGTAACTCTTGTAAAATTGTATTATAATATTAGCATATATATGTCCACATTTATCTGTAGAAATTTCATTTTCTAAATTAGATTTATTCATTCTGGTGATAGTTCAACATGAAGGGTGAATGAAAAAGGGCATGTATTTCTCTTCATAATGGAGTACTCATAAGTGAATTCTAAATATAATTTCTAAAATTTATCATGACACTTTCTAGAGGAAATCTTAAACACTTAATAACATATTCCTTTTTTTATCCTTCATAGTAGCTCTGTCAAATAGAGTAGCAGGTCAACCTGCAGTGGAACAAGACTTGCTAAAGTTTAGTTTGTTTAAGTTCAAATTTAAAAGAAAAATTAAGTATTATAATGCTTCCATGCTTCTTTCATCATTTTGCACGGTGCCTATAACTTTGATGTTTATAGATTGCCTTTATTTAAGATGTCCATGTTAGCTGTCTAAGTTCTATTTCCAGATGATTGCAATCCAAAAGAATTTCAGAAGTATATATTTTAAGACTATGCATGTGTGTATATCTTTTTATTTCAACTTCCTCAATTTTATTTTTTGCTTATATTGATTAATAGGTAAAGGAAATCATCTTTATTTTCATAGTTAGTAATCTTGCCTTATATATGTGAATCATCCTGATTAAGCCTTCCTCATACTAAGTAGCTAAAAACCTACCATTTATATAAAGCATTTTCAGAAATATAAACCTACATTAGTTTCTCTCTCATTTTTAAATAAGTTCTTTCATATCAAAATTGTTGCTATTCTCTATATATGGCACAAAACAGACACCAAAATAGATTAGAGTATGGCACGCCTTAGTGGAATAATAGTTGAGTCTTCAGCCTCTAGCCAAGATAAGCCCAAATACCAACCAAGGGCATGTATTAATCTAAATATAAATAAAAATGATTTCTTCCTCTATTCTCTTGCTGCCAGATTGCCTATCTGTGTTCATTCCTACCTGTACCTTTCCTTTAAAAAAAAGGTTAGAGCATCTGTAATCTTTTGACCCTCTTCTTAAAAGTTAATACAACATTTAGCAGACATTATAAATACAAAATTATCTCTTAGACAAAACCTTAAATGTAAAAACTTTAAAATTTTTAAGATATGAAGTTTGTTATTGAGACCTGTAGCTAATGATATTTAAATGTTATATATTGTGTTGTTTTTGTTATTATTATTATTATTTAAATATATGGCAAACAAAACTTTTCTTAAAACTGTTTTAGTCATAGTATTAATAATGTAGGGTGGTCCAAAGAAAATATTTCAGACTAAGTAACTTAAAAAATGGAAGTTTATTTTCTCACACTTCTGGAGTTGGAAGACCAAGATCAAGGTTTAAGTACCAGTGGTTTCTGGTGAGAGTTATATCCTTGAATTATGGATAGTCACCTTCTCATTACAAGAGAGAGAGAGAGGGAAAGAGAGAGAGATACAGAGAGAGAGAGACAGAGACAGAGAGGCAGACAGAGACAGACAGACAGAAAGAGAGAGAGAGAGAGAGGAGAGAGATTGAGATTTGTTGTCTCTTCCTTGTAAGGATATCATTCTTATTCTAATACATCCCTTGTTGGAGCTGATTTAAATTTAATGATCTCCTTAGAGTCCTGTCATATTGGAGATAGGTCTTCAATACAGAAAATTTGAGAAGACACAATTTAGTTCATAAAAGCTATCAATTTGTCAATTCTGAAACACTGATCATGTTGTTGTCAACAATTTAAATCAAGTTATTGTACTGTTAAAATACCTAAATAAGAAAATAAAAGTGCCTATCTATCAAATGAATCTATAAACTAGTAGAGTCAACAGCAATAAATGTGATTTCCGATTTAAATGCATTAAGGAAATGAGACTTCAGCTTGCTCTTATGCTAACAACAGTTAAGATGGATCCTATGGGCAATCTGAGCCCTAGCCACAGGCTGGCTCGCCTATCTTACATTTCTTCTGCTAAGTAGATTTGGAACCACCCCTGGTCCTTTGACTTTCAATAAATATTGGTATGTGGACCTATGTGGATACTATCTTTGTAATAAAGCATATTTCCTGTGCATGAAAGTGTGGGTTAATTTGCATAAATTTTTCTTGTCCATAGAGTTAAAAGACATTTTTTCACTCTTTTAATTACTTAGTATTAAAGATTATTTATTTGATATCACAGTATGGGCATTGTAGGAGAAATAGAAGCAAGGACTCTAAGTCACTTTAAGTTATCTCATTGTAAATTATGTTATCTGCTACCATAAACCAAAGACATAGACAAAGATAATAGTATATTTTGGAGATGGAGTTCTGAGTCTTGACTCTACCAATCATTAACTTTTGTACCTTGGTTTTGCATATACAGAAGAATATCATTGTATAAACCTCCTGAAATTGTTCTGAGGTTGAACTCATGTCCATAATATAGTCATTTATAAATTATAAGAAAATAAAGATTGCTGTTATCCTTTCATAAAACTATTTTTCATCAGATTATTATCTTATAATGATAATCTTATCATTATAAGATGATATTCTGGAAGTATCTTCATTGACATCATTTAAATATTTGACATTATACTTTAGTTTTTTATAATTTTATACTATACAGTAGTCATACAAAAATTAATAAACAAACAGCACGTAAGTTTTCCTTCAGGATGCTTTATTCATTGTGCTTAGGCAAATTAATATGATTATATTTTATATAATATTTCACCCAGACAGAAAAGGAATGTGACCTGGATAGTATTTGGAAAGTATTCTGAATGAGTTATTAGAATACAGCCCTTTTGTAAAATTTGGTTTAAGAGGAACTCAAAAGTAATAGTATGCCAGAAAGCATAAAGAATCACTGCTGAATCTTTTTTTATTAATGGAAAATACTTTTATTTCAGAATCTAGTTTCAGATACCAATGCTTTCATTGGGATTGGTATGACAAATGGGTGAGAATCAGATATCAAAATGTTTATGAATTAATTTACTTGGGAGCTAATTCTAAAGAATATATATTCTAATCTGAAAATTGATTCTTAAATGTTTCTGTGCTCCTTCATTTTTGCCCCATGTGTCTTTGTCTATCATTTGACTTAACGTGAAGAAACAGTAATTGGCTGATAGTTTTATGTGCTACATTACTAGTGCAAAGTTTTGGCTGCAGTAAGAGCTTCTCCTGCACAGATTATAATATACTCATAGTCATTTTCAGGCTGGTTGGCAATTCGAAGTGCTTTGCTGAATCTGAAATTGTTATATAATCAGTTACATGCTTTTGCGTATTTTTTATTCCACTTCAGTAAGCCCAAAGCAATTGCTAGAATAAGGCAATCCTGACAAAAATGTAAAAATGAGTTGAGTTTTCTTGGAAAGGATCACTTTCTTCTCTGCCCAATTATATCATTTCCCCATTGACCAATATTTTGCCTCATAAAAAAAAACTCTCCTGAGATTAGTGTTTTGAAGATGGACAAGGTCTTAATCTAGATATTGCCTCTTTTCTATAGCAGCATCAGGTTTAAGAGTGTGAGCTTTGCTGAGACAACTGTCTTTACATTGCAACATTAATACATAAAGTTTTTCATCATGGGGAAAGTCTCAATTTTATATTTGTAAAATAAGTGTATTAATGATTATATCAGAAAGGCTTAATGTTCCAGTTACATCAAGAACTTAAAATAGTGTCTAAAAAGAATAGTGATCCTGTAGAAGACCATCACTATTAATGCCATGCGCGTATTTGCGAGTCCTCTCCCTATGGAAGCAACTATAATGGGTGAATATTGCAAATTATAACAATCGTATAAATTATCTGGAACTTGTCCTAAGGGCATAAAGAAAAAAAGAATTTATTTAAAAACATGTACTAAATCACATAACAGTGAGAAATTCTTTGACAGTATCTTTCCTAACCATACCCTGAACTCAACATGATGGAAACCCTGTCACAAACAGATGTGAATCAACATCGTAGTACTCTCTTTCCTCAGCTCTCAGGTGATGGTTCTCAATCATCCTTACTCCTGCTGACACATAGACTTTAAGTTAAGAGAGGAAAGTTTTGAAGACCAAAGTCTACAATTCCTAACCAGAGTCTTCCTTTTTAAACAACGCATTACTTTGAGAGAAATCAGTCACTGCCCACATTGATCCCTACTGAATTGAGGGCTGGATAGACAGGATCTAGAACAGAGATAGCCCTCACTAAAGAAATGATTTTATTCGGAAAAGATTGCCTTATTCTGTTGTTGAAAAAAATAAAACAAAACATGTAGTTTATGCTGGTAATTAAGAAAATACTGGTTGCTACATTGTGGTATCAAGCATAACCACATACAAAAAAAAAAAAATCAACAGAAAGAAATAAAAATATGCAAAGAAAAGCTCTCCTGCTGTTGGAGTCAATCTCAAAGACTATTTTTGCAGAGACTTTAATTCAATTCTCACACATTATCAAGCAATTTATGACCAGAATGTCAAAATAATACTGAATTCAGGTTAGCAATTAATGGATCGTTATGACACTAATTGAGGAATATTGACTAGAAGTTTACCGGGGAATTCAGAGAACAAGACACTAAAAGAGGGTCTATTTTGAATAACTTTCATTTCTGGGAGTTAGGATTCAGTGTAGCTGTATGTACGTCCAAACTGTTTCATCTGAGGAGTGACCACAGAGTTTTCAGTTCCTAGGGGCACTATATCTTACTGGAATCATCTAACCTAATACCAACAGAAAACATTCAAAAATTCAAAATATTCAAACAGGAAACATTAATAACAATCTCTGGAGTGGAAATGAGAATACTTATAGAATTCTTAAATTTGAATCTATAATTTCCATTTTAAGTTAAGGAAAGGAAGACAGATATTAAAAAAAAAAAGTGAAACCCAAGCATAAGAAAAAAAACAAGACACAATTCTACTTTAAGAAATCAGATGTTGGGCTGACTAGACAAAAACTTAAAAGAGCTCTATAAATACAGTTTAAGAAGCTATAACTGGCAATATTTGCATAATTAAATAATACACAATTATAATGGCTTTTATGTTTATAATATTAAAGTATATTATATTATAGCAAATATAGTAAATGAAGAAAATGAATAACCACAGTGACAAGAAAAAATAAAAGCCTGGAAAACTAAAAAAAAAAAATAGAGGGGATTAATTTTATTTTGAAGTTGAGAGAATAAGGTCAGGAAACCTAAGATTAAATTTTCTGTGATTATACAATGTGAAGAGTAAAGGAATTAAAAATGAGAAAAATGTGAGTTATCGCTATGTATATCAACAAATGTGTTATTATACTATCAGTAAGAGGAAAGAAAAAAATTGGAAATTTTTTTCAGAAAATGGCTGAAATTTTTCAAATATTGATGAGAAGCATTAATATTGAGAAACATTAATCTATACATGAATAACCTCAATGAACTATGGAAAGAATAAACACAGATGCGCACAATGTTATAGTTATAGAGAAAGTCTTGAAGAAAGCAAAAATAAAAACACTGCCAATAAATGAAATACCAATACAACTGAAAGAAAGTTCAATAATAATATATAATATTACTATATTAGAAGTTCAATAATTGATAGAACAAGTCATAACAACAAGTAAATAGAATGTCTGAATATCACTAGTCCATACATATATCTCTAGAGCATTTTATACTCGGCAGAGAGTATACTTTGTACATCGCAGATCATGAAAGGACATATGTGAACCATATGCAAGTATCAATAAACTGAAATGACTGACATAATGAAAAATATACTCTCAAATTATAATGGAATGATATAGAAGTCAATAAAAGAACATTTGAAAAACTGAACAATATTTGGAAATTGAAAAACACAATCCTAAATAATCAAATGTGAAATCAGAAGGATTATTATAAAATATTTTGAGATGAATGAAAAAAAAAGCAATGTATTAAACTGTTATTAAGACTACAGCATGCAAATAAAACAGTGCATAGATAGAGACATTTATAGCTGCAAATGACCAGATTTTAAAATCCCATATCAATGACCTAACCATTCACCTTAAGACACTGAAACAAAAAAAAAAATTTTAAGATGGCAACAGTTAAGATGTTAAACTCACCACAGACAAAATAAAGCTACTCTCATTTAAGATATGACCTTTGAAATGGGGACCAGCGTCTGCACAAAGAGAAGAGACACATGACTTCATCAATGGTGGAGGAGATGTTCTACCTTGGCATGAACGCTGCTCAGTACTGAGACTCTGGAGTCCTTAAAGAGGAACCATTACATAGATTATCTTTCCAGGGATAAAAGATATTCCCTCTCAGCAGATGCCCACACACCTGAGACCTGAACCGTGAGCACTTACAAGAATATAAAGAGAATGTAGAGAATATAAAGATCTTTTCAATGGAGAACAGAGGTTCTTGGGGGCAAAAAACACAGGGAAGAAAGCATAGGAGTCCATAGATATATTGAGGACAGACCTGACTTGAGAACTTTCATTTGTTGAATAAAAAACTTCCACATAGGGTATAAGAAAGAAGTATTGCTACCTTGTGAACCAGACACAGCTCATAGTCCTCTAGCAAGATCTCTTGTTTATTTGGAGCCCACAGTGGAGTCTGCCATATTCCATCAAGATCCCAAGGTCGAAGTGTCATTCGCCATTAATATACTTGTACAGGACAGTTTGTGCTCACTGTTTGCCAATATTTCAGGTTGTGAGGGTTGTAATACCTCGGGTTTCCAGGTGAACTGGTCTGAACCCAGGTACAAATAATTGAGTTCTTTCCTACAAGTCAGATCAATGAAATCAGAAGCTGGTTCTCTGAAAATAAAAAGGTGACAAACTCTTGACCATGCTCAGTATGAAAAAATAGAGAAAAAATACTCTAATAATTAGAATTAGAACTGAAAGAGAAGTTGTAACAGATGCTTCAGAAATAAGAAACATTATGAGACTATTATGAACAGATATATGTTAATGAACTGGACAATTTAGACGACATGGACCAATTCTTAGAATCATACAGCCTACCAAGACTGAATCAGGAATAAATAAAAAAATTGAAAAGATCTATCACATGTGAGGAAATCAAAGTTCTTCTAAGAAATTATAGCAGCCCCAGATGACTTTAATAGTGAATTTTACCAAACATTCAGAGACTACCTACTCTTCTCAGAATCTTCCAAAAATTAAATAACAGAACACTTAAAAATTCTTTCTCTGATGTAAATATCCCATTGACACCAAAAACAGACAAGATCAAAACACACACAAAAAAAATTGCAGAATGATATCACTGATGAGCATAGATGCAAACATCTTCAACAAAATATTAGCAAACGAAATTCAGTGTATCAAAAGGATCATCCATAATGACAAATGAGACTTATCCCAAGGTTGCAAATATGTTTAAACATATGTACAGCACATATGTCACATCAACCAAAGAAAGAAAGTAATATCATATGATCATGTCATTAGATGCAGACAAAGCATTTGATAATATTCATTTCTCGTTTGTAATAAAAAATCTCAATATTATAGGGATAAAACATAAATGCCTCAGCATAACGAAAGCCATCTTTAACAAACTTGAGTTGACAGACAGCTATTAGAAATAAAATACATGGATTTAAAAATAATAAATTTGGAATGGAGATAGCATTTTTAGACTTGGCACCATATTCAAAGCAATGGCAAACTCACAAAAGATTTAGAGTTTAAAGTATATTTTACTAAATTTTACTAGGTAAAAATTAAAGTACAGATAATAAAAATTAAATTTAAAAAGCAATGACAAGCTGAGAAATATTTTATATCACATATTAAAGGTAAACAACTAACTTTTTTTATATAAAAAGATTATTAAAAACCAAAGCACTGCTGCCAAAAGATAACTCACAGAAAAAGACACACACACACACACACACACACACACACATGCACACACACATGCAAATGTATTTGCAAACAATCTAAGATAATACTTTCCATGACTACAAATAAAAAAATAAAATGTGGAGTAAGATTGCTCCTGTTATTTAGTGAGTTGAGGCCAAGCTGCTGCAAACATTCTACAATATACAGAAAAGCTCCACTAACAAAAAGAATTATCTGCCAAAATGTCAGTGTCTCTGCTGAGAAATCCTGACCTAAATAATGCACCTGGAATTCTCTTGACTTCTTAGGGAAGTCATGTATTTGGAAAAAAATTGTATTGTAAAAATGTTAACTTCTTATTTTGAAGTATTATTTAGAACTGTCCAATAGAAAAGTGATAAGTCATAAGTGGCTGCTGAGTTTTGAAATATGACTAATCTGAACTGAAATGTGCATGTATAAAATACACATTTTTTCTTAGCATAAAAAATGTAAAATATTGACAAGATAAAATACAACTTAGGTGTTGAAATTGCCATCTAAAATATTGAATTGGGTAAAAAAGATTAAAATTAATGTAAATTAAAATAAGGAAAATAAAAATATGATTTTTTTAATATTGATAATAATTGAGAGGAAATCACGCTCGCATTATTGGTGGAATTGTAAAATGATTGTGAAGCGTAATTTTGTAAGATATAAGGTACATGCATATTTTGGTCAGCAATTATCATTTGCATAAATATAATATAGAAATTATATATTATGTATCTGTATTTGAGTTTTATGTACACTGCAAAAAATCTATATTCATAAGCATTATCCAAAATTAAAAAGAAATTATTAACTATGCTCATTCTGTTAAGCCCAAGATTGGAGTAAAAATATTCAATAAATGTCAACAGTACAGATAGACCTTCATTATTCATTGTTATTCAAGGCTTTTATTTTTGTTGTTGTTCTTTTTATACCTGTTAAGAGGTTTACATTTTTTAAGCCATAGTATTTGGTTCCTCTTTATGTTTTTATTTAACCTTATGTTTCTTAGGTCATCTTACTTCGTGATACATGTTATCTATTGGTCTTTCAGAGTCTGTCTAATTAATTAGCTATCAGTTATTTTTAATAATACAGTGAGCACCCATGAGTTCCAAAGCCCATAGCAAGTCTAATTTTCACAATAAACCAATATTTCTAAACAAACCCTGACTGTACCTTCCCCCACTAGAAATAATTACTATTCTCAAGCTCATAATCATCATATTCTTATTGCTCCATTTATGTAATCTTATTCCCTCTCTCTCTCTCTCTCTCTCTCTCTCTCTCTCTCTCTCTCTCCCTCTCTCTCCTCTCTCACACTCTCTCTCTATATAGATAGAAATTTTTGACACCATAAAGTTGTAAAAATTTATAAAATAGTGGGAATTTAATTTTAAACTTCACATTATATTCTAAAATTCATTCATATTTTTATTGTTCTAGGTTCATTTTTTACCACTACTTAGTATTCATTGTATGAATAAACTATAGTATATTAATATATTCCTCTCCTGTTGGGCAGTCATATTTTTTCTGTCCTCCCTGCAATGAACTGTTCCTAGAAACATCCTTGTGCAAGTTTTCTTTTATTCATATATACTTGGGCATGGGTTATTCAGCTATCGAAGAAAACATTTGTTTCCAATGAGTATGTATAAAGTTACCGTTCCATCATCAATGTACCAGATAACCTGTGACTGCTCATCTTCAACATTTGGTTATTTTCATGCACTCCATTTTCTCCAACTACTTGGATATAAAGAGTATTTTAGTATGTCTTGCATGGCACTTTTCTGATCAGCACTGATGTTGAATATATTTTCATGTTTTTTGGGTATATGTGTTTTCTTTTCTAGAAATACTTATTTATGTCTCACCTATTTTTGTATTGAATATATTCTTATTTATTAATTTGTGCAAATTATAGATTTTTGACATGTATCTGCAAATATAAATCCTTCAAAATAACTCTTAGAGTGGGAGAAGTTTATAATTCCATACATGACCTATGTCATGTTATAGTTTATTTTTGGTTTTCCTTCAAATTCCTCTATGAGTGAATAGGGAATTAAGTGTCAAGTGTAAAGCAGAATAGAAGATGTTTAATAGCCATACAGAAATATTAAAATATAGTGTGACAGTTTTATTATGATTTTATTATTGTAGGTACCAATTAACCATATATATATACACATACATATACATATATAATCTTATGAGCATAATAAATCAAAGATGCTTTATACAATCTCAGTTTCATATGTGAGTACGATTGGATGGCTCATTAAATTTGTCTGCATCATACCGTGTTTGAAATGAATCAAACTGATTTATTTTTATCCAAAGAACACACTACTTTTCATCCTGTGAAATTATTTCTATTTCCCTAAGTATTTTTGTATTTTATCCATATCTTATTTTTCACCAGTAAATATATAAATATTGCCTCCGTGGATGACTAGACATGTTTATGCACAGACTTCTTTACCTTTTCATACAGGGGTCCAGTTCCCAGAGGTTTTTTTTTTTGTTTTTTTTTTTCTCATTTTGTAGGCTATTTTGAATGCCATAGAAGGGATGATACTTAAGTGTGAAGTAATAGAATAAGATCAAATACTTCCAAATCTCAAATAAAAATTCTTATTTTCAGTATCCAACCTAGATCTCAAAAGTGATTTCCTTTTTTAAGTATTTATTTTATTATAGTAATTGAAAAATGTGTAGATCAAGATATGTGGATCAATGTAGTATATGCATTGTGCTATGTAAAATTTGGAAAGCATGTATAAGAAAATTACCTTACCTTCTTTATCCTGACATGGAAATTATTTTACTTAAAAAGAAATAAAGCGTGTTTGAAATGAGTAAAGATTTTTAAATAAACTATTTCTTTGGGATTTTGTATGGCAGTAATTGAATAATAACCTGAATGCAATTTCATCATTAAAATGGTACTATTAAAATATAAATATTATTTGCTCCATATGCCACCATATACTACTAAGCCATTCAAGCCCAGTATGACATTGATTCTTTCCCACTGTTAGAGCACCAGAGCTCAACAATGTCCTCGCCTGCAGACTGTCTGGGATGACTCCATATGCTATGAGTGACTCCAAATTTCCTGGCAGTCTAATTACTGCTCCCTGACAAGGTTGGCTGAGGCAGTCATCATCTCAAAGCGAGCAGCCAGTTGCTTACTGAGCTTTAGATGAAGCTGCCAGATACCTTGTCAGTATCCTATGCTAACACAAAAGAAGACATTAAAAATCCACACTAAGTCAGTGTCTGGACAATGATTAAGCACACAGTCATTGACGTGCATGTTCATATTAGATTTCTTCAGATATCAAAATGAGAATGTTTTCACTGGTTCTTAGCATGTTAATACTTTTGTGTAAGGGAAATTTTTCCATATGAGCATAAAAACTTATTTTTCCACAGATTCTCAATACTTTTCCCTTCCCAGTAATTTGATATTACACACACACTCAAAATTATATATATATATATATATATACACACACAAACACACAGACATATATAATTTATAAGTGCAAAGAATATCTGTGGGTCAATAGATATATTTTCCAGATTATGGAGTATGTGATGGATTACGTTTGTGAGATAATGAAAAGTACTTGGTCACATTTGTCATTAATATTTAGTAAAGTTTCAAACACATTATTTTCTGCATCCATTGAGTATTAGCTATTCAACTGCATGCTGGTAATCAGGGTCAATTATTACTGCCATTATGGTAGTATTTTCCATTGCTTTCTCATCTCTGGCAAGAGGACTCTATAACTTACTAAGTGGTTTACTATTGTTGAAGGTTGAATTAGATATTTAGCCTGTATGTAGTGAAAGGGAAAATGATACTGTAGCAACTAAAAGTGTGTGCAACAGAAGCAAAATTCTCCAGGAGTGGCACTTACATGTCAGCATGCATTCATCCCTATTTTCAACTCAGGTACACTAAAGGGTCAGATAATTCTGGGAGTTACCATAGGTGATACAAAAAACAATGAGTTTCACGGACATGTATGCATTCTGCCTTTCTTTGTAGTAGTGTATTATGTGATATGAAGAATGGAATTCTGTCACAATGAACCAAATACTCTACATTCTCAGTTTGTATTAGTGGACAAAGTGTACAAGGAGGAAAAGTGAAACCATCCCCAGAATATGTATCAATTCATATTAATATGGATCACTGCTTTTCCATGATGGGAAAGGTACAATGTAACTAATGCCCATGAATCGGATAATTCTCTCTCCAGACAGAGGATGCTGTACTAGGACTTCAACATATTGATCTGAGACTGGTAGGTTTATATATTATTGGGAATGGTCTCTGATAGTCATTGTCATATAAAAAACTCTTCATACTATGTATCCATTCTCAAAGCCCCATCCACTTTATTATTCTAGATACTTCTTTGTTTCCTAGTTTCCTGTTTTGTTTTGTTTTTTTTTTTTTCCTTTCAACACCACTAGCCAACTAACCAGTTGAGTTTATATTATTTCCCTTGGCACCAAAAAAGTAGGTAACCAGTTTTCCTGAACATCTGCCTTTAGGAGAATATCCCCTCATCACCACAGCCATGGTGAAATGGGGCTCTAAACAGCAATGGTCCACTTTTATAATTGACCTACATACCAAGTTAATACAAACTTGAAATAAATTTAACCTTTTAAACTCTATTGAGTGACTATAGTTAGTGCACCTTGTAGTTCCGGTTGTGAACTGAGTGTGGGACATCTGAAGCAATAATAGTTGAGATTAGAATATTCCCTTTTGTCCTGCTTTTCCCTGGTCATGAATGCACTCTTTCCAATGTATTATATGTAGTTACTGGACCAATCTAACCATACAATATGATGAAGAAGTCTAACAGAATTCAAGTCGTCATGGACTCTCTTCACAAATAAAATGGACTTCCATCCAAATTGCTTTGAATTTTTATATTGATGATGTAGCGCTCACCAAGAATATGTCATGTATATTACTCCCATGACAAGGCTTTCTGTAGAAATCAGTGGTACTTCAAGGTAAGTTTAAAAAAAAAAAAATGTATAAAAAGAGAGTTAGGAGGTTGGCTTAGGTTTTTACTGTATAGTTAAGATTTGGACCAGGAAGGGGTGTCAAAAGAAGGAACAACTGGCTTTATCAGTTTTCCCAGATGTTAACCACATGTGGGGGCTGGGGGAGAAGTTTTAAAACATGCCAGCAAAAATTTAAAAAAAAAATTGCTTATTACTTAGACTGTGATAGAGTGATGACTCCAATGCTGTTTGATTTATTTTGGCTGTGTAACAAAACAGGAGCTCTGTTTTGAATGGTTCACTGACTATTTTTTTCATATGTGCTGATGAAATGATCTTGTTCAACAATCTAAGGACCTACAATCTCTTATCGGGAATTTCCATAAACTAACATTATATTTCCACCCAAAAGATATCTTTACTGCTACTGTCTGCTGAATCATATGGCCCATTATCCCAGTTGCTTGATACCTCAATTTGAACCCTCTGCAAAGAATCTTTGCATGCTTGTATACCATTTAAAACTGACATTCTGTTTTACCCCCGCAAATAGGTTGGAATTATATCTCCAAATATGAAATACACAACCTACAGATGACAAAGAATTATGCCAGGTATTGTGACTCATTTTTCATGTAGGGAATTGTGAAATTAAATAATTTGATCTTAACTTTACATATGACACACACCTTGTGACAGAACATGAGATTCCCCCAAACTACACTATTGTCATGACTCTAAATTTTTATAGAATGTATCTTCAATCTCTACACCAACAAGTACTAATATGACCTCTATCACTCATCTAGTCTGAATGCCATTAATAAGTGGAGAACAGAATAATTATCACAGATTTTGGGGAAAAATATTATGTATGCTGTTACTTTATATATAAATGCAAACTGCTTTTTATTTCCTTTATAGATAGGAATGAAAAAAATGTACCTGATAAATCAATGACTGCATACCATATAGCTGAGGCTGTATCAGTCTTCTATAAGGAATATACCACATAAAGCAAATAATTACAATTTATGTTAATACTGGTTGAGATAATATAGTCCCTAATTTGCCCATCAGTTTCCATACAAGTAATTAGTAGGAGCATGTTGGGAACCACAATTTTTGTCTCCTTGCTCTATGAATGTGCTACTTTCTGCTCTTTCCTATAAACAGACCATTTTCAATCTAATATCTTACCAAATAGGGAAATCATTTCATACAATTCAGAATAAACTTCTCCACTGTAATAGCTCTTATCTTACAGACCAGGGAACCAACCTATCTACCAATATGCCCAATCCTTTTATATATGCAGGGATTAGGAAAATGATCACCTGTAATTGTAGAGGAAGCAGACTTTGAACCATAATCTATTCGCTTGATCCCATCCACTCTCATTTAAAGTACAGAGACATGAGTATGCTTTTGTTTCCTGAATAATGTCAAGTTTTACCATGTGTCCAATATACTTATAGTATGTATATAGTGCCCACTTCCCATTCAGAAGCAGTCAAGTAAACAGACACAAGTCAAATTCAGAAAGAACTAGAAAAATCATTGCTCTATTCAATTGTTATTCAATTTTAATCCAGAAGGACTTTTTTCACTGGGGCCCAGTCATTTAATGGATTTAGCTGTGAGAATATGTTCAAAGAGAAACAGGATTTTAAGTTTACAGCCATCAAATGATCTTCCCTTGATGACTTTTGATTATATAGATTAAACTGGTTGGCTATACCTCTGCATTGCTCCTAGCAGCACAGTGATTGCAAATGATCTTCATAGCACTCTGTGTTAGCCCAGTCCTCCTGACTGTGACTTCAACTTTGCAGCTCACAATTAAATTACGGACTGCTATCATTATAATTTTTTGTCTGTACGTTCATATTGCTCTCTGGGAGCCCAAATCTGAAATAACACTTAGACTATCACAAACTGGTCTGCAGTGGTGTCCCATTACTGAAATTATTAATAATGCTATTTCTCTTATCAGTAGTATTTTTTATCTCTTTTTGAAAATTGAAAGCTCTTTAGGTCCTCCTCTGGGTCATAGTTTTCTTCCTTCGTAGTACAGCTACTCTAGCATGCAGAGTTTCTTGATTCTTACAACTTTTTTATCTACATTTGCTATGTCAGTTTTAACATTTCTTCCTCACTTAGTGTGCCTCATCACTTTTTATATGCTTACAACTGCCAGATTAACAGCTTGTTAGCATTCTGTCCTGGAGAACTTACTCGTATGTTAAATTCAGTATCATAGGAAAATTTCCCCAAATTAAACCATTCTCATATTCCATTTTTATAACTTCCTTCTTTATCCTAAACATTTAAAATATGTTTCTTTATATCACCTACAAGCTGATGCTGGGATATGTCGACTACACCCTATAGTTTTAACAGGAATTTGGATTCCTTCACCCTTTACCAGGTCAAGCACTTCCCTAGCTGCATTTCTTCCAAAGATCCATTCCAAATGACCTCTAGTCAATTATTAATGACTATGCTACTTCGACATACGAGGGAATAGCAATAATGCACCTAATACTAGCAAAATGTTTCACACTTTTATTTAGCTGAGAGGTAATTTAGCTCTAAGTATCTTCTTCCTATGAACATTTTTAATAACTTCTTTAGGTCAAGATTCCCAGAAAGTAAATCTCTAATGGATATATCCATATGAGATTTTTTTGACTATTGCTTCTAGGAACATTGTCTCAGTAAACAGTTGAGGTAAACAAGATGATAGAATATAGTGTTAGTGGTGCATCCTGGTGGTTTACTAGTTAAATCTACTGCCTTATTTCACATATATACTAAGGACCTGGGTCTGGTAAGAGCAACCAAGATGAAAACTAAACAAAATAAATAAAATTTTTCATCCTTCTCTCTCTTCCTGCCTGCCTGCTCACCTTCACTCCTGCCCATATCCTTCCTTTAAAAAAATAAATTTTTGATACAATTACAGTCAAGGTCAAAAGGTAGATAAGGATCATTTTGGGAAGAGGCCAGAGTATGATTCAAAGTAGCAAAAACCAGGAAACATAAGCAACAGATTCAAATGTTAAAAGCATTTACTTTTAGTAAGAAGGGAGACGATGTACAATGAGCCCTCTGTGATGGGTCAATATCCAATGACTAGAGGAGCTGTTATGTAACAAATGTTGCTTTAGGCACCTCACTTTATGCTGAATTAAAAGGAACCTGTCTTCCCCTTGAGGTCTAAAATACACAGTGCTGGATGCGTGCCTGAGGACTATTGATGAGCACTTAGCCAAATAGTTCCAAGAAAAGTTTGTGCCTAGTACAGAGACAATAGTGACATACTTGCTGTGTTCTGAACTCCTTGCATGCACTGTGAATTTTAAACTTGTCACAATGTTAAGGTTCTTCTTGGCGAAGTGGGGAGGTATTTAACCCTTAGCTACAAGTTTATCTGCCCCTCCCACACCCATGTATCTCATAAAGACAGAGCTCAAGCGTTCCTTACACAGACTCATTATCTGTGGATCATGGTTTGCTTCACTGTGTCTCTTTGTCCCAGTGTACCACCAGTACTTGTGCTATGGAGGAACACAGGTGTTCTATAAAGTGTAGGTAGCTCTTTATGAGGACCTAGAGGCAGCCCCTTCTCCTGATGATCAATCCTGCTTAAAGAACAGTCTGAAAACAGGAGCCCTAAGTACACAGAATTGGCAAATTGAAAAATTCAAACATTGATTCTAATCGTATTACTGCACTGCCGAGAATCACTGTGCTTATTTACGCAATTTTTGCTTGTTAGTCTCTACATTTCTGCTGTTTCTGATGCTCATGTAACAGGATGTCATAGCTATGACACATACCCCTACTTGTTCAAACAAAGGGTATTTGAAGGCAATACGGTATTCCAAGATCACCTTTGCGATGGACTTTAGTGAGTTGTATGGCATTCGCTGTGCTGTTAGACAAAACAGTCATAGTCACAGCTTTGGATAAATTCTACATAGTAGTCTGTAGGTGACAGACAACTGTGGGATTTCATGTCACTCAAAGAACCCATGACAGAGTCAGGTGGGTGAGCAAGCAGATATTTAATTAGAGGGTAAAGGAAGGCAGACGACAAAGGGAGGTCCAGACCCCATGGGTTTAGCGTCCCTCCAGATATCAGACAGGCACAGCGAGTGAGCAAGTTGGGGGTTTATTAGTGGGGAGCAGAGAGAAGATGGAGCCAACCAAGGGAGACTAAGACTCTGTCTCCTTGCTGGAGGCTTAAGTTTTTAAGGAAAAACCCACATGAGGAAGGAGCTGGAGAGAGGCTAGTCAGGACAACTTTCAGTTCCTGATTGGGCAAGGTTACTTTGTCCTTTGAAGTTATGCATGGGCTTATTCAGTCGGGGCAGTTCCTTTGTTCTTTTGTGGAGGGTCCCTCCTGGTCGCTTTTGGCAAATGAGAAACATCTTTCATGTCAAGCTCCATAGGCTTTCCTAATCTCCAGATGATTGTATTCCTTTTCTCCTCTGGGTGGCAGCACCATAGACAATTCACTGTCCTAATATCTGAACTTTGATCCCTGGCCTAAGGCTTGCTCTTGTGAAGGTCCTGACAACAACTATCATGAGAATGTATAAAACAGAATGGAGCTAGCATCTATCTAATAGAACCCCCAGGGAGGGTGAATCTGCAGAATATGTGGTAGGTGATCAATCCACAAATGTCATCCATCCACAAATGTCATTGTGTAAGAAACTCTGCAATCTTCAAGTCTCTAAACAGAAAATCATTTATTGTGGAGGCAGACACTCTGTGTCCCAATATACTCTAGGACTTAGGGTGGGGTGGTTCCATTTCATGCCCTCAAAAGGAGCAGTTATCATAAATAGTACTAGTCTAGTTTGTAGAGGCCTTGAGTGGCATTCATCCATAGGTTATGACATGGGAAATTTACAGAAAAAGTTGATATTTCCAAAGTGCCAGGAATGTTTAAAGCATTCTTTGACATTGATGTCCTAGCTCATTCACATGCTAACACATGGGAAGTCAACTGTTGTTGAATTTGAATGTACAGTGGGCATCACATATTGCAGAGTCATTGATAGCTGAGAAGATTCCGGTGAAGCTTATGACTGACTGTGCCTGAACTTTGCTCCAGACACATGGCAAGCTTAACCTGATCAGATTGCTATCCCAGACTATTTCCAAACTAATTTTGTCATTGCATTGTCCTATTATCCTGGCACAAGGACTCCTGGAAGGGTTAAAACAATATTTACATCCCCTTTCCTAAAGATCTTTTTTTTTTTTTTTAACCAACAAGAGTTTTCTGACAGGTCTGTTTTATCCACTCTGTCTAGTTTTTTCCAATGCTATATCCTTTTGGGGTTTATACTGCTGGTTGTCAGAACATGTATCATAACTCTGTGGTCCTTGAATTAATACTGATATCTGCTTAGGCATATTTCAGATGATACCTGCTTCATTGAGAGCTTCAGCAGGATACTTGAGATGTTGTCCTCCTGTCAGTCTCCTCCTGGTGAAGCAGAGGCCCATAGTGGGAGATACGCTTGTGTAGCATGAGTTCCATATTGGTGGTAGACTATTTGTCATAAGACTGCCTTGAGAACAACCTACCATCTGGCAGGTTTCTTTCTGAGATTCACAACTTAGTTGCTGCTTCACTTGCTCACTATTGCATTATATCAAGCCATATGATTATAGGTGATAAAATAACTTGTATCAGTTTATCTATACCATGAGATATTATCCATTGCCAAGTAGTCTTTTCTGTAAAGATAGTTTCCTATTCTATTTGTATACCATCAGTACTTTTTTATGAGTTGGATGGAAATTTGTCCATCTATGCATCTAACCAGGACTGTCAGTCCAAAATATTGAGTAAATGTCTATCTAGAGGAAACACTTTAAATTCAAAGATGTAGGGCAGTTGCATAATGTGATACATTTGCAATTTCATCTTGGAACCAGGCCACAATTGATGTGACTCAGTCTCTTTATTACCTTTGTTCTTTTGGCAGGAGTTGCATGTGACTACTGCCTCTTTGACCTCTGTTTCTTTAAGAGGGAGACCACTAGCATAGGCTCAGTCCTGCATATAAGCTTTAGTTTCATGTCCACTTTACTGGTGGATCTAGCAGCTATCATTTTGGTAAAGACTGTTTTGGTCTAGTGGCAACTGTTCCTTTTAATTTGGTAGCATCTGATATTATGTTAATCTACATTGTTGATAAATATTTTGTCTCCCCTCTAAGAAAAATTTTCCTATAGATTTTATCCTCTTGCTGGGGCATTTTGATAGTCTTGGCCATAGCTGAGGACTTCATAAAGATGTAGCATGGAGAGGATTTGTAGTAGCTTATACAGAAAACCACACAACTTCCAGCAATTCCTATTGAAACAGTTTATACTGTCTATGGTTAGGATGATACATCTATCTTGAGAATATCTGACAGCTTTAACACAGGGTACCCTGATGATCTAATTTAGCTGATTCATTTGTGAACTGGGCTCCATACCTCCTGGCAAAAAACTTCCTCCAACTATGGTCTCCAATAGTCAACTGGTATAGTTGGAAGTTCCATAGCACCCAGAGATGGTCTTTTCAGGGTGTAAACATGGGACCCCTCAGGGCCCCAGGTGAGCATACTCTTCTCTGTACATTTTCTGACTGATGATGGAAATTATTCGTGTTATCCCCACATTGTTAGTTGGAATAGTGTTGACCCAGTTCATGATGGCAAATTGGATTTGCAACTGCAGATTCACAACTATACTTCTTTCTCTGTTAGTGCCCATGAACAGAGCAGACTGTAGCTCAAAGACAGAGTATCTGACCAATGCTTTAGAGTTTCCTGGTCCAGAATCCGATCTTACCTGGAATTCAAGGACTAAAATATTTTTGGCATAAGTTTCAATGGAAAAGGGTGAGTGTTGCTGAGATTTTCACTTGAAAAAGACTGAGAAGCAAGGTCCTATTACCCCTCATTACCACTTTTGTTTGTGGCACCACTCAGTGTTGGGGCTTTTGTACATACCCATCATAAGGAGGGGAAGCAGAAAATCATATTAGGTTTATATTTTCCTCAGTATACAAACCTCACAATCAATCATTGCCCTGCTTTCTTTAAAGTTGTGTGTGTCATCATCAGGATTTCTCTTCAATATCAGTTGGAATGCCCCACTGGACTCTTGTCCAAGATGAATCTAGAAAGATGAATTATTACATGGATCTTATTTGGAGCTGACATTCAACAGTCAGTCGAGGTCATTGCTCAAACCAAATAGTTCCCAGTTCCCTTTAAATTATGTTTTCATCAGAGCCAACCAGAAAAATATCATCAATGCAATGCATATAGGTAATTTTAGATTGGAACACAGACTCCTACAAGTTTAAACCTACCCAACAATGGCACATAGAAGAAGAGTTAATCTATTTCCAGAGAAGAAAAATAAAGCTATATGGTTTTCCTGGATATGTGACTGAAATTGGTCTAGGTCAGCCTCTTTCAAACTGGGTGCCACCTGGTCTTTGCATTGCTGGTAATCTATCATTAGTCACTATGCCCCACTTTGTATTTTTATTGGTGACAACTGTCTGGTGTATTGGGAAATGGCAGGCCTCAAAACCCTAGGCTCCAATAGTTATTGAATAAAGAGCATTGTTTCCTTTTATATCTTCCTGAACTGAGATATTGCTTGATTTAACTACTCTTTGCAGTGTGAGCCACTTGGGTTTTCAGGGAGTAATTACCCCATCCATGAGTGTCCAAGTTAGATTGTCAGGTTAATAATAAGTTGATGATAGGTACCTTGTACTGAAATGGTTAAAATATACTTATATTTATTTAGTGATGAACCTTATTACTGACACATAAAAGAGGCTTTTAGACATAGTTAATTAAGTTCAAGGTGATTTCCCTTCTGTATATGAGATTGCTAGCTATGAATTCTCCCCTAAGGCCACCTGTTGCCTTATATGGCCAAGATTGATGGTGGCATATCTGAATTAATTTGTCTAAAAAACACATAGAAATTTGTGTATCATTCTTCTCCCTTCAATTAGTTCTGGACATAGGACCATCAGTCTCCGATAAAGGCTTAGAGACATTTCCTCTCTCCTTAGTCTCTGTCTCTCAGTCTCTGTGTGTGTGTATGTGTGTGTGTCTGTATATGTGTGTGTGTGTGCACATGTGTGTTATATATTTTACTGTTTTGCTGGTTTACGATACTATAAAGGTTTCAGGAGGATAGATTCATACCTTATCCATTGTGTATATCACGTCACACCCACCACCAGAGTTCTAGTGCCAGTCAGCCACAATTCTCCTTATTCTATTTCCCTCCCCTCTCCAAATGCCCCATTGTCCTGGGAATCACAGTTTTAACTTCCTAGTCCTGACCTAAGAGTTTCAAGTTTCATTGTACTTTGTTCATTTTATTTCTTTTTATTCCAAACATGAGCAAAACTATTGGTATTTTTCTTCTTTCTGATTTCACTTAGCATGAACATCTCAAGATCTTTTTGGGTATTACAAAAGACTCAATTTCATATTTTTAAGAGCTCAGTAGAATTTGTCTTTATCTAGTCATCACTGGTGGTTATTTAGTTTGATACTATGTCTTAGATATTGTGAATTCTGCTTCAATGAACATAATGGTGCATATATCTTTTATAATTAATGTTTTTGTGCTCACCAGTTATAACAAAAGTGTAATTTATGGATGGAATTTTAGTTCCATTTTTTTGAGAAGTTGCCTTATTGTTTTCCATAGCTGTTTCACTAATTCATCTTCCCATAAGCAGTATAAAAGATTTCCTTTTTCTCTATACCCTCCTCAACATTTGTTTCCTGTTTTTTGATATATACCATTCTACAGATGAAAGTTATATATCATGGTTTGGATTTGCATTTCCCTGATCATAAGTATTATGAAATTTTTTTTCACGTGTCTCATTGTCACCCACACATTTTCACTGGAGAACTGTCTATTTGACTCTTTTGTCCTCTCTTTCACTGTTTTGTTTACTTATTTTTGTTTAGGTGTCTGAGCTCTTGAAGATTAACAACTTGTCAAAATGTATAATGTACTAATATTCTCTCCCAATCAGTTATTGCCTTTTTATTTTTATTGCTTTCTTTCACTGATTTTTAGCTTTATGCAGCATCAAATATTTAGTTTTGTTTTGTTTCCTTTACAGTTGCTGTTATTTTCCCCAAAGTCTTGTATGGAGTTAGTATCATAGAATGTATTTTCTATGTTATGTCATATAATTTATGGTTTCATACCTTACCTCCAAATATTTATTCAATTTTAATTTGTGTGTGTATGTATGATGTTCCAGAATGACCCATATTCTATTATTTTTTTTATTTTGCAGGTAACTAATTTTCCCAACATCATTTGCTGAAGAAACATTTATTTCTGCTCATACGCTTTTGACTCATTTGTCATAGATTAACTATCCATTTATCCGTATATATGTATATATATTTAATTCTGGGATCCAAATTTTATTACATTAGTCTTTTTTTATTTCAATACCATACTATTTTGATGACAAACTCTTACAATATAGTTTGAAGTCAGGAGACATGGTTCCTTTATTTTTCTTCTTTTCTCTAAGGACAGTTGTCTTTTCTAGGTATTTTGTGTTTTTGTGCAAATTTTAGTATTTTTATCCTATTTCCTAGAAAAATGTCACTTGAATTTTGATAATGATTACATTAAATTAGGGACAAGTCATGGTTGAATTGTGTAGGTTGTTACATCCAACAAGGACTTTTACTTGGGAATGATCGTTCTATACCTTAAAATATCAGCATATCAGCATGAACAAGCAGAGAATAAAAATGTCTTGAATGCCCTCCCAAACAAATATATATCTTCTTGCTCTTTACTCACCAGGATGGAACATTTCACATTAATATCTTGGGGATCTTGAATCTTCCCAATATTATTCATTTAAGTGATTGATAGAGATACCATCTTTATTCTCTTTATCGATCCCATTTCAATAGCCATGTCTACATGACTTCTTGTGGCCAAATTCCTAATTTTTTATTCTTTTTCTGTTTCATTTTTGGATACCTAACTCCCATCCTCATAATAGGTTGAACTGGATACTATTTGTTTTTACTGAGAAGAACCATCAAGGACAGCACTGGTGGAGTTCAACATTGTTCTAATTTTTGAAAGGAAATGTATAGGCAGGAATAAAAGTGAGTAGGTAGACAAACAGGGAGAAGAGAAGGTCAAAGCATTTTTTTTTTTTTTTTTTATGTAATTGTTCACACTGGTTTTTCTCCCCAGACCAGGGACTTCAACCCAGGCTTATGCAACCTGTGTACCTTCAGAGGTGATTAACCTTATCACTACTCCACCATGGTGTACCAGAGGTCACCATTGTATATTCTAATTTCTCAATAATGTTCCCACTATCATCATTCCTTAGGAGATCAAGAGTGGAAATGGGATCTCCCAATTATTGGGCTCTATTCTGATGTCCTGTTTTAGAGGAGGAAATAAATATTCCATCAACTAGATTTATAGTAGGGCTGGCATACAGTTAAAGATAATACATTAATGTTCTTATTAGGATAACCAGTTTACGAGAGATCATATCATGACTGTTTCAAATCCCAAAATTGCCAAGTTGTGGGTAGATCCCTTACAACTCAGAAAAATATAGATGTATTTTTATCTTTCATTCAATCCTGAGTAACTGCCTGTTCAAGGTGTGTGAAGATTTGTTGTAACAATGCGTTATCCATTATTTAGTCTGGATTTCTCAATTTTTAACAGAAATAGCTCATCTAAAAAAGCAGGCAATTCAGTAGGGCTTTATGGACTTTTGTTTACAGAGCTGTTTCATCTTAACTGACTCAGTCTAGGAGAAAGTTCATATTTTAACTCAATCATAGTTACTATTCCCAGGGTAAAAACTTGGTGAATTATATCAGAAGACTCTCAGATCTGGGTGTGTAATCTAGTAAAGCTATTTATAAATAAATTTGGAATCCATTTATCTAGATTTGATTTTTATACCTCCTTGATTCTGCCAAGATCCATTTGGCTAATTCACATGTATATGACTAGTATCCCATTTGTCTCTCTCAAAAGACTATCATGAACCTAAGGCCTCCTGAAAACTCACCACTGGAGACAGACAGTATCCCTCTGAGATGTGATCTCAAAAAGGAAGCTTTACTCTTTCTTCATGCCATGGTTAGGTGTCGTTTCAGTGACCCTGCTTGCCATGCCAAACACATCTTACTATGTGGTCCAGCCATGCTACATGATAGAATGAATATAGCACAGGGGTGACCTTGCTTGAAAGAGAGATCAAGTAGCATCCAGGGAACCAGTGCATGATTCCAGGTTACTGAGAAAAGCCAGTGTGCATTCCAGGCTTAATTGATGCAGCATTTTCTTATAGCAAGAAAAAAGTGCAGAAGATGTAGCCTTTTGTAATGTGTAAGTTCTCTGTGGTCAGTGGGTCTATTCTGCATGTAGGCAAATTTCTGCGTATGTTTCTTACTACATTCTGAAGCAGAAGCATTTCACCACTGTTCCTTAGGGTCTGAAATACAGAAAACTGGAGATGTGCCTGAGGTTCAGTGACAGATATTTAAGCAGTTCCAAGAAGAGGTTTGCTATGCTGATACTGATAGAATAGTTACATGTGGAAATACTGGAGCTCTTTACATGTGATGTGAATTCTGAGCTTGCCAGTGTGTCCTGAGTCAAGCACAAGGTTCTTCTTGGGAAGAATTGGGAAATATTAGGCTGCATTTGAATCCATCCTGCACAGACATCAAACATTATTTATAAAGAATGAGATAAGAACATCTGAGAAGAGAAGGAAGTTAAAGGGATTGTAATTGCAAAGAGATCTCAGTCACAGGTGAGTTCCTGGAACTGGAGGAGGTGGTCCTTCTGAATTATTCTGAATAGAATGTAGGGAGTGTTATGAACTGCATTTTTGTATTATCCCAAAATTTTTGTTATAATACTAACCCTCAATGAGATGGTATTAAGAGATGGAGTCTTTGGAAAATAATTAAGCTTAGAGTAGATTTGGAGGCTGAAGCCTCCATGACCAGATCAGTGTTTTTATAAGAAGAGACAAGAGTTTGCTCTTTCAGTGAGAAGGAAGTTGTCAACAAGTAAGAAAGGGGTTTCAACCAATACTAGATCTAGCTATGACTGGATATTGGACTTCTCAGCTTCCATAAGTGTGAAAAATAACCATTTGTTGTTAGTCACCCATCTGTGGTATTTTTTTTTTAAGTGGTACCCTGAACTAAGACAAAGTAAGCATTTATATTTCTTCAATGACCTTGAACGAGATACTGACTGACCCCTAGTAGATAACATAACTCTTGTTAAGGCAATTTCTTTTGATTGGTGGCATTTTTAAGGAGGACTTAGTTGAGAGTCATCAGCAATCAACATTCTTGACTGTTAGAGGAATTGGAATCACAATCATGAAAAGTCAATCTGGTGATATATCACAATAACCATTACTTTCAGATGAGGGTGTGTGAATTTCAGATCCTCTTTGGGTGTTAACTGGATAGTTTTGACTAAAAAAAAAAAAAAAAAAACTTAAGTGTGACCACACGGTAGGTAGCTCAATTTTAGGCAGGTTAGATTACTGTTGCAGTCAAAAGAAGAGACATAATTCCAACCATTCAGCTAAAAAAAAAAGCTTTTAAAGTTTTAAAATATTGTTGTGCAAAGTAATGTATGTTCTTTAAAGAGATCTTACATTCAAACTCCAACTTTATCTTTCATTATTTCAAAAGGAGAAGTGGATATAATCTAGAGCAAATTTTCAGATTCTTCCTGATTCTATTATCCTGGGGTCAATAGATTTTACTGAAATTTAATTAGTAACGCAGTTTATATACTTTAGTGTGACATTCAAGGCACAACACAACACTAAAGATTTTACCTCTCCAGTTTTGTCTATCAATAATGTTTCATTTTCTTTACCCATCTTGCTCACACAACTTAACTTTCAATCAAATCAAAACTGTCAAATTCCTATAATTTGTTTGCACTTTTCCCTCAGTCTACCACTTTCTGTGATGGTTCTATATTTTCTTTTCTTACCTTATTGTCCTAATCAGTGACTTTTTAAAGTCTCTCGGAACCAGATCATGATAAATCCTCTTTCTCCATGGAATACGTTTAAAATTAAATATATATATATGTATTTATAATGAATATAAATATATTTAAATATATAAATTATATGTGTATACATACATATATGTATCCTTAGTATATTGTTTTAGCTTGAGATCTTCTGCCATGTTATACAATTATTTATAACTTTTCATCTATAAAGGTTATTACTAATTAAACATAACTATGCATTTTGTTCATAAATAGAAAAATCAATAACCTGTATTCTTGAATGTGCATGTTATAAAGAATTATGAAATATAAAATAAATTTTCTATTAATGAATCCATTCAGAAAAACAAAGTGGTAATATTGAGGAAAATGAACAGAACTATGAATCTGATTATAACAACATCAAGTAACACTCTTATCTTTCACTGAAAAGAAACTGTAAAAAGATGTCTTCAAAATTTCAAGACAAATATTTTTCTTTAAGAAATATTGTCTTAAAAATCTTACTTTAGATTAAAAGTCTTAAAAAATCTGTCACTAGTTATTACAATTCAACTCAGAGTTAGTTGCTAGATCATAAATACGTAAACTTTTAAGTATACCTATATATAAATTTATTCATTAAAAGTTATTGAATGACTACCTTGTTTTTTATTCATTAATTAGTAAGATTAAGTAAAGCAATTACTTACAATGTTTTTACTAACTACTTTTCTCACATACTTCTCATCGAGTTTACTAATACAATTACCATCACAGTAAAGTCACTATTTTCTTTAATTTTCAAATATTTTAGAAGATTTATACAAACATTCAAACCAGTTTATATTTCCTATAAAGAAATAATTTCTGAATTTTATTTTTCTTCTTTGGATTTCAGATACACAGAAAAATACTATATATAAATACTGATTCTAATCATTAGTTCATACAAGCATATTCACTACTGAATTGTTAATATAACCTTATATCTTATCTTCATATGATTTTCCCACCAATTAATCAGCATCTGCTTGCCAGAGTTAACCATTGTCTTTGAACCTTTCCATATCCTTACTTAGTTCCATTTGTTTCTAATCTTGTAAAGAATAAAGCTACACTGATGAGATGTGACAACCTGACTCCAGGTTGTAGAATCTTATATAATTGCATAACAGTGAAATGTATTTCAACTCCTATTCAATAATTATTGTGTAAATCTGTCATATAGGACCCAATTTTAGTCATTTCCTACTCTTTTGCTAATGTGATAAATGTTGGCTGCAATAACAATTATTGTACAAGTTATTTATGAGAAAAATGCAAGTGTTTTCTTGGATATTTGGGAGTTATATATCATGAAGGATACAGACGAACTGTAAGGAAAAGAACTGACTTCATCGGTTAAAGTTGCTGTTAAAATAAGTCCCATAAGCTGACTTTCAAACAGCAGAAATTTATTTTTCACAGATCTAGAGAATGGAAGACAAAATTAGGGAACCAGCATGGTCAGGTGAAGGCCCTGTACCAGTTTGCAGACTAATAACTTCTCATAGTATCTCCTTCTACCAGAGAAAAGAAAAACCAGCTTCTGCATTTTCTTTTCTTTTCTTTTTTCATCTAAAAGCACCAATCCCATTCTTGAGGATTCCACATCATGGCCTAATAAGGGCTCTATCTCCAATATAATCACATTAGGCATTAATTTTGATTAGAATTTAATATAAATTTGAGGATAACAACATAAATATTCAGTTCATAACAGTGCCCAAGAATAATTTAAAGGAATTGCAGCAGTTTGAACTCCCACCAATAAATGACAGCCTTGCATATTATTCAAAAAGAAACATTCATGGACTATGCATATCAAAACAGTGCTCTTAACAATAACATTAATAATAAGAAAGTTGAACTGGAATACACAATAATTCAATTTAGGATAACAGTGAAAATTTTATTATATTAATTTGTATAGGAATTAATGATGACTTGAACTGAAGCATTGATACAGTATAAAGAAGATATTGAAAAGAGAAAACAGAAATCAGTGATCCATTAGGTAAAGGGAAGCTAAGTAAATAATAAATGCTAAGCTTGAGAATTTGGTGCTTGCAAAATGGAGATACATAGTTGTGGATTTAATTTTGGCATTAAATTCATTGGCGAATACGTTATTTGACAGAACAGCAAATCATATCATTCTGATTCTTTATATTAGCTGCAAATATCGGTGATATAAATCATTTTGTTATCTTTGTGCCATAATTAATTGAACTATCTATTGATGAAAAATCTAGGTTTGCTAAATAATATGAAGTTAATGACCACAGTTCTAGTTGCTATTTATCCCGTCCCTTCTTAACACTTCACTTGATCAAGTAGACATGTGGTTTTCATGAAATTAACACATTTCCTTCAACAACAACAACAAAACAATCTGTCCTCTTCCATCTTTTATATTGAACTTAAGAAAATTAGCTTGCAAAGAAATATAATAGAGAAAAAGTTGTGTTTTGATATATAACAATTAAATTCAAAATATATAACAGAAATAAATTCAAATTCAAGTTCAATTAATTGCTAGTTAAGCAATTTTGGATAAATGATGAAATATCTATGAACTTCTCTTTCCAACTATCCAAATGAAGATGTTTAAGACGTGAAATAGAACTTGAGCATCTAATAATAAAATCTTTTCACAATCATTTTTTATAAATTATTATCACATGATGATCCTTTTGATGTAGAGAGGCATATTTTGGTAATCATTTATTATATGAAGTCCTTATGCTTAAGAATTTTTAAGACATTTCCTAAAGATCACAGGAAAATTCACACATGCAGACCTCAAACTTTAAATTTCCACTTCCAGCTCTCATCTGTGCGTTATCAATGCCAGCCTGATCTAGTCATTACAGATCTTCCTCCTGCAGTAGCCATTATAGACATCTCATTTCATAACTGTTGGCTAATCTTATTGCCTGCCAATTCTGTTAATTTAGGCCGAATCTGTTTCACAGCAATTTCTAACCCATAAGCCTACTTTAACTCTCTAAAGTCACAATATTTGATCATATGATATGCCTAAAGAGAATAATATTACAAAAAAAATATTTTCCTTCCTATCTCTATTTTTCAAATGTTACTGACTTCTGGAGAAATTTCTAGTTGAACATCTGTGGAAACGTACAGCAAAAAATTTTCTAGATCGTACTATCAGAAATGTGGTAAGGATAGTCAGTGTTCTCTTTGGATACATCATCATTATGAATGCTTATATCAAGTGTGATTTTCTATTTTCAATGTGAGACTACTATTGCAAGATAATAGTTTGTCTTGTTAATATAAAAATAAATTCAAATTGAGTATAACTTAGAAGATTATTTTGAAAGTACTCTATCTTTAAGTATATAGAATTATCAGACCCAAAAATGTGTTAAAAGAAAGCTGGATAAAAGATATCTAACATCTATCTATATATCTATCTATTTCTATGTGTGTATATATATATATATATGTATATATATATATATATATATATACATATATATATATATATACCCAGTGTTCCCTGCAAAGTAGCTAGGAATTATATTAAATGGTTTTTTGATACTTTCAATTTGAAACATAAGAGCTTTTGCATTATATAATGCATTGCAACAGTGTAAAGCCTGGTAAGGAATTACAGATAATTTAACCGCCAGACCTAGGACTTTAACATGAGTAAGTTCAGTTTAAGTGAATCTCACCAAACAAATAGTGTGTTTGAAAATATAAATTAATTTGAGAATAGTCATGGTGTATAGTCCCATAACTTAACTTAGTAAATGTAGTCAGTATGGTGCCATTATCTTCATTATTTAAGTTACTTAATGTGACTACTAGAATGACTTCTTTCCGCATAGAATACTCTTAGGTTTGAAAATCTCATAAGTTTTAACTATTAAGAAACTTTCTATGTTTGTGAATGTGTGTCTACACTCATAGTTTATACAATGGTGATAATCAGTAGATCCTCATTTATATTGCACCATTATCCATAAGATAGAAAACTGTTGTTAAACAGAAACCCCATTCATAGATAAACATTGAAAATGTATGGATTTTCAAAATTTTACCAAGAACATTACCCAAGGTATTTTGACACATTTGCATCTTATTATTAAGTATTTTATATGAGCTATTCAAATAAAAGCTCTAATTAAGAACATACATATGAAATGATAGAAGAAAGGCTCTCCTCTAAACTAGAAGGGACTAAGCACTGCTTAAAGGCTTTACTTCACATCTATGAAGACCCACAGGAAATAGCAATTATCTAAGAAAATATATTCTCATGAAACTTTAATTTAAATAGAAGAGACGCATGTGAATGAAATTTCGTCTTTATTTCCTAAAATTGAAGGCGTCCCATGCTCATCAAAGTACCACTCTCGGTGCGTCCTAGTGGTGTCAATGATTGGGTGCAGTCCACACATATCCCAAGTTCCTGGATTCATATCCTGGGATAGGTGAAAAAAAAACAAGATAAACAATTAAATATAATAAATAAAAATGCTTCTTCCTCCTCTCTCTTCCTACTTTCCTACTTCTGCTTGCCTTCATTACTGCCTGAACCTTTCTTTTAAAATATGAAGTTTCTACTCTTATTTACTATTTTAATATTTAGCCTAGAAATTTTATTCTCGAGGTCTTTCTGATACTCTATGTATTCAGCTTACCGATTCACATTGAATCAGTGCAATCATATTGCTTATTCCTTCATTAAACAGTTAGAAATAACTTAGACACCTAGACAATTAAAAGCAGTTCAATTCTGTTAACACCGAGACTTCTGAGAAGTCATAACAGAAAGAATAAGCATAGCTAAAGTACTTAATTTCTCTCAAAGCAAAAAATAAACTACCACATAGATGAGTGTCATAATTCAAGAAAAATATAAATACCGAAAGTTTTCTCTAAAACCTTGAACAAATGCACAGACATAAGTAACCGACATCTTATTTCAATTAACATGGTTTGCTTTTACTCAAAAGAAGCAAAATAATACATTAATATGCTATAATATGTTCAGTCTTAATAATTTCTCCTAAAATTAAATTTCACAAATACATCTCTTAAATTCCAGTGTTTCTAATTTTATATAGAATGTGATTGTCATTAAATTTATAGTGTACTAGCATTTTATATAGGTTGAGTTATATCTATCTGGTATTTCTTTCCATGTTGGATATCGTGAGGTACTATCACTGCTAGTCTGGGGTTTTTGCATCTGTCAGCTTGAAGGTTTTCAGTGTCTCCTTGCTTTTCCTGCCCTTAACTCATAACATATAAGGTTATTACATATATAAAAAGTTAGATATAGCAACACTAGAAAGATCAAAACATGTCAACTATCAAGTATGGCTAGATTTCTCAGCAATTATTCAAACGACAACTAGAGATAAAAGTCACTTATTTTAGATAATCTGAAGATGATGCATTTGATATGTAGGGAATGTTTTCACATTCCTTTGTGTTTCTTTACAGGCTGGATAAACAAACATTAGAAATATCAGTAAGAGAAAAGACCAAATATAATAATATGCATATGGATAATTTACATGATTATAATTTCTGAGGTAAAAGAGACAGACCAAATATGTGTGTCCTGTGTTGAAGTATGGAAAACCAGGCCTGGGACATGGATGATGGAGAACATCATATAAAGACATGACTTTATACAACAAAATCTCTTCAACAAGTGGTGCTGGGAAAACTAGAGAGTCACATAAAGAATTAAACTAGACCAGTCTTTAACATCATTCACAAAAATTAACTCAAAATGGATTAGACTTGGACATAAGACCAGAAAACATAAAGCTCTTAGAAGACTTCCCTGGTATCAGTCATAGAGAAGCCTTTGGGGACTCAATTCCACCATCAAGGGAAACAAAAATAAAAATAAACAAATTGGACTGCATCAGATTAGGAGCTTCTTCACAGCCAAAGAAAACATCACCAAAGTCAAAAGAAATTCTAATTACCGGGAGAAGATATTTGCATTTGATATTTCTGATTAAGGCTTAATTTCTAAAATACACAAAGAACTCCTAAAACTAACAACAGAAAAAGATATAATCCAATCAATAAGTGGAAGGAGGAATTATAGAGATACTTCTCTGAAGAGGGTATACAGATGGTCAACAGGCACATGAAATTATGTTCCTACTCACTGGCTATCAGGGAAATGCAAATTAAAACAACAATGAGATATCACCTTATACCTGAAAGACTGGCTATTATCCAAAAGTCTGGAAATAAATTCTGGCCAGGATGTGAACAAAAGGGAACACTGTTGCACTGTTGGTGGGAGTGCACATTGTACAATCCCTATGGTGAACAGTTTGGAGATTCCTCAAAAAACTGAAGCTGGAAATCCCATAGTATCCCATCATTCAGCTTCTGGGCATCTACTCAAATAATACAAAAGCACCCATCCACAGAGATGTGTGTATCCTAATGTTTATGCCACCCTATTCCCAATAGCTAAGAACTGGAAGTTACTTAAGTGCCCAACATCAGATGAATGGATAAAGAAGATGTGGTACATATATGCAAGGGAATACTACATACCCTTAGAAGAGATGATACCCTGTCATTTGAATCAACATGGATGGAACTGGAGGGAGTATGCTAAGTGAAACAAGTCAAAAGAAGAAAGATAGATATCAGATGACATCACTTACAGGTGGCATGTAAATAGACAAAAGAAAGAAACAGATGAAACATAAGCAACTGAAGCGTTTGCAACAGAATTGAGCTTACAAAAAAGGAATGGGGTTGGCGGGAGGCGCAGATGGTGGTGGAGCCCACTAGACAATGAGGAAGAACACTTTGTGATTTGGTGGAGGGCATGGTGTATTGAGATACAAATAAAAAATGGGGAAACTACACATAGGAAATGACTTTAATGTGCAGAATAATTACTACAATAAAAATAAATTTTAAAAAGTAAATTGACAGTATTTTAAAAAAAGTAAATGAGTATCTGCATTCTTGGTTCAAGTCATATTACATTATTGAAAGATATTTTAGTGAAAAATAAATATGATTTTCAGTTTGCTCCTCAGCCTTGGTTGGTGAAGCTCCATCATCATTCTTTACCTTAGAGGAAAACTATCTATAATTTATATTTTGAAGTTCCAGTACCCTTGGATTAATTCCACTAGCATAAAGTCTCTTAGGGAGGCTTCTACTCTATAACAGTCAAAGTAATTCATGTGTTATATCCTTAAATAAAAAATGAAAACCAGATACCTATAGTATTCAGTCTACATGAGAAATTATTTCTATAGCTAGCATTATCTATTGTTAAAACACAAATATCTCTCTTTTAAGGTTTAACTCATATTAAAATTAGTGATTAAATTAAAATGTTTCCTTATGTTGAACATTTGTTTTTAATTGAAATTATAGTTTCTATTGCTATTTGGCTGAGTAAACAATTATACAATTCCTAATTTCTTAAAACAATTATACTGTATTGACATTGAAATAATTCTTAAGATACGGAGATTATGTCATTTATTCCACATATAGGAATTTTTGGAGAAAAAAAATGTTACTGGTCATTTGTAATTTCAATAAGACAGAATCACTGGCTATTGATAAAATGGGACTTTAAAGTGATAGCAGAGACCTAGGAATAAGCCCTGACTTTGAGTTTGACTTAACTATTTGCAATGGTTACCAATGAATACCTATCCACTCATGACCATCAACAAGTTAAAACCATGGGGAATGGGGTGATTATATACAGAATGGGAAGAGAATTGCAATAGCACATCTTCATTTATCTATTCATCAGTCTGCCTCAGGTCATCCTGCATCAGTGATAAAAGTTTGTTATTGAGCAGTGTCTGAAGAGAAGCTTTTGGTGGTCTTCTTGAATGGCAGTCACTATATACTTATAAAACGCAATTTGAAGTGAGTAAAAAGCAAACACAGAAATTATGATGAGAGAAATTTAATTAGATGAATGTGAAGGGTTTTTCTTAATATGAGGATAATTTTCAAGCACCTACAGACTGCAGTCAGTAGACAATAGAGATTTACTATTTACCAAATTCCTTGAGAGTAAAGAAATTTAATTGAGAACTTGAGATGCAAGAGGAACTAAAATAGAATAAAAGGTATTATTTAGGAATGAATAAAATATAGGGATAAATAGAAAAATATGAAAGACCATATTGTTTTTTTGATATTATCATTATTATTAAGAACTGAAGTAGAAGAAAGATTCTAATGAGAGATATGCAAAACTTTATTTTGTCAAGTACATGATGTTAGTATGAATTTGAAATTTCCTCAACAGAATTGTATGAACATTAATCTATAGGATAAAAATAATTTTAGGGGTTATATTAAACTAATTTTCTTATAATTATAAAGCACACTTTTTGGTAATATGAATTTACCTAGTATTCTCTCAAGTGTTCTCATTTTGCTATAGTGAAGACACGTGAATTTGAGAACTGCTGGCATCCTGGATCAATGTGAAACAATTTTTATTACTATAGATTTGCATCCTTAAAATCATTCTCCTTAGTTCCTTCATTTACAATTTTTTTTAAATACTTGCTATATGGCAGGCATTGTTGTCAGTGCTCCCAATACAGCAGTAAACTTGCTTTCTCAGGAGTTTTCATTAGAGATATAGTGATTGCCAGCTGAATGAGATACTTTCAGATGTTAACAAATGTTCTGTAGTAAATAAAACCACCTAAAAAAATACTGAAGGATTTCTGGAAGGTTAGTATTGGTTCAGGAAATTGCTTAAAGGAGAATGTTTCTTAGTATATGACACTGGAGCTAAAAACTAAATGAAAAATAGTGAATCAGTGAAATTCTAAGAGAAGATCTTTACTGATGGGTCTGAACAAGTGAACTGGAAATGAGCTAAACATGTTTGAGGCATTAAAATATGCCAAATGTTAAGTAGATTCAGTTAATACAGTTTAAAAATAACAGAAAAGTAATTATGGTGATAACTCATATTTACATTCCCTTTCAATATTTGTGGACTATAATCCAGCAATGAGGCAGAGTCTTATCTGCAAATAAAAACAAACAACAAAAAAAAGTCACACTCTGGCAAACTGTGTAAGCACACCAGTATAGGGTAAAATGCAGTGCTTATTAGAATGACCTCCTACAGGAAACCTAACACAATTATTTTAAACAGAAAGAAAATCTATAAAAGGGAAGAATATTTACCTGTCAGTATAGTGACAATTGTCCTCTTTGAAGCTGGGGTCTAACAACATTTGTTGATTTCTGTGAGCAGACTGAAGCCTTTTCTCCAACTCCTCAAATTCCAGGTGAGAGAATGTTGATTTAATGGACAAAGATGGGGGTGGGGCTTTGCTTATGGTTGTAAATCCGGCTTTCAGCAGTCAGGCATAGTAGTCATGTATATAAATCCATTGACTTCTGTGCTCCAATTTAGATGTTCCTTTTATCAATTTTGATCCGATGATTTCAAAGTCATTCTTAGAAGTAATCTTTACTGTAGATACCACCTTTTCCTGATGTATTCTGATCAATTATATCAAAATGATTTGGAAGCAAATATTGTATTCTATTTTAAAATGTTTTGATCTGACAGGTAACAAAGTCAGTCATTTATTAATTTAAGGGCACTCTGGTAAGACAGTAGCATTTGAAGGACAGTATGAAGAAAGCCAATTGTTTTGGTTTACCTCAACTCATCACTGGAGATATGAAGAATAATTCAAGACAAATGACTGTGATACTAGGTTGCATAGGTTTACCCAGTGTTTCCTATATAGATAATTTTATTATTAATGCTTTTGAACAAATTACCAACTGTATATTTTTTCTATCTTCATTATCACTTATATCTTATACGTGTTTCACACTTTCCCTTCATTTTTGAGTTGTAATTTTTCTTAATTCCCTACCTCAGTGAAGATTTTGTTTCTCATCTCATGAACTTCCATATTGAGCAAGAGTTAGTCCTCAGATAACTTCTTTGAATCCATATGCAAAATTTCCTTCAGAAATGTTGTTTACTATGAAGATATAAATTTAATAATTAAGTTAAAGACTCAATTCTTTATGTGATTCAAACCTATTCTCAATTCTAGTTTTAGAATACAGATTTCCTCTACTATCTAAAAGTAGAATATTCCTATTGTTTTATTATTTCTTAATTTATGTTGGTCTGGGAATGCTCTCACAAATTATTTCTAGGGTAAAAAAAAATGAATGTTGCCAGACCACAAGAATAACCTACAAAATCATATAAATAGAAAAGTTCTCCTTTTAGATGATGGGAGAATCCAGTATCACTATAATTTTAGGACTTGATTTTTTGCAGGGAAATGGTTTTTGTCTTTTACTGTCTGAGCATAAAGAGAAGTTTGACACATAGTATTTATGAATGAGTGAATGAATTAATGAGTGAATGAATGTTTCCTCCCCTCAGGCTGGCTACCTTATATAGTTTAGTTTTTATTTGTATACATCCATCTACTCTGTGCCTCAAAGAGTCCAATACATTTATGTTTAGAGTAACTTTTGATATGTAGGATCTTACTAATATAAAGTTTTTAATTGTTTTCCAGCTTTTTTGTAGTTCTTTTGTTTCTTCTATTTGCTCTCTACCTCTTTGAATTTGTGATTTACTCTTATGGTATATACTCTGATAACCTTTCCACTTATCTTTTTGGAATCTATCATAGATTTTGCTTAAAGGTTAAAGCATTTTTATAGATACAGCAATACATTTCATATTGATAGCAACAAATTTTATTGCATGCAAAACTCTCCTAGTTTATTTCCCCCTTTACATTTAATGTTACAATATACTACTTTTCACATTTCATATTTGTTAATAAATTTTGGTATTTATGTTCGTTTTTAATACTCTTTCTTTAACATTTATAAAATAACTAAGTTGTTAAGATATCGTATTTCAACATAAAATATTTTGAATTCAACTGTATTTGTCTTTATCAGTGTGTTGTATGGTTTCCTATTTTCTTATTACTAATTAGCTTATTTTCATGGCAGCTTTAAGAATTTGTTTCATCACTGTTACAAGGTAGTTCTGTTGTAATCAACTCCCTAAACTTCTGTTTGTTTGGAAAGTATTTCTTTTCACTTTAGAAGGAGGACCACCAAATCAAGTGTTCTTGGCATTTTTTTCTTTCTTTTAGCAATTTTTATGTATAACCTTACTCTCTCCTGGGCTATAAATTTTCTGTTGGAAAATTCACTAGTAACCTAGTGAGACTATCATTGACAATTTTAGAATTCTCTCTCTTCACTATTTACACCTTTACTATAATACATATTGATGAATATTATGTCAAATTAAAAGTGGGGTGATCTAATAGTTTCGTAAACTAGGATGCCCAAGTCTCTCTTTAGATTTGAAATGTTTTCAGTATTTCTTTATATAAACTTTCTAACCCCTTCCTTTTATCTTCATCGTTGGAACATCAGTGTTTCTGATAAGGCTTCTTCTGTGATGTCCCATAGACTGCAGATATTGTCCCTTATTTTCATGAGTTTTCCTTTCTTTCCTCTATGTGCTTTATTTCAAAGTTTCTATCCCCTAACCATTAAAAATGCTTACTTGATATATTTTACTGTCAACGCTTCATTCATTTTTCATTTTATTTTTTGGATTCTTCACTTCTAGAATGGTTCATTTTTTTCTATAATTTCTGTCTCCTTGCAAATTTTCTTAGATTTATTTGTGTATTGTTTTCTCAATTTCGCTGAAATATCTTTCTGTGTTATTCTGTGAAGTTCATTGAGCATTCTTAAAACAACTATTTTAAATTATTTTTTTTTAAACTGCAGATCTATACATTTTGGGATCTCACTCATTGCAGGATTATTGTAATATTTTGGTTATATTTTCTTCGCTGGAATTTTGCATTACTGGTTTTGGATTTCATGTAGCAGTCACCATTTCCAAATTTTACAAGTGCTCTCTGGTAAGAGACTGTATTGGTCTTGCTTATATTTTGATGCTTTCTTTAGCCCTGTGTGGATGCTTTTACTCCACACCCTTTTCTCCCTCTGCTGGCAGATTTACAAAGCATGTGTGTTTTCTCTGAATCTTGCAATACATCAGGCTGGCTATTGGTAACCTCTTTTTATTTATTTTTTCCCTGAAGGTAGTACTCTAGCTCAAGATTTTATTTGCCTACAGGTCATGGATTATTTTTGCCTGAGCTTCTCTCGGTGCCATCTTTGGGAGCATGTAAAAGCATTGATTATAGCATGAGCAAAGTTGTGAGTTTAGTACTTGGGGTGTTAAACTGACCAAAAGTTGTTGGGGAAAGACTTTGAAGAGGTTTTCCTTTCAGTTCACAGGCAGACTTCCTGCTGGAGTGCAGAATGCTATCAATAGATGTCATATCCCTTCAATACTCTTTCATATTCTTATCTTCTTCTTTCCCAATTCCTTCCTTGACATAATAATCTTGTTTTAATACTCTGAATGCTGTAAGAAAGAGATTTTTTGGCAGTAATAGGCGTAGTTGGAGAAGTCAGGAGTTTACTAATTTCTCTTATTTTTTTTCTAAGGATAGATCACCAAACTTTTTTCTAAACTGTGTGTTTCAGGGAAGGATAATATTAGCGAAGTTCCTCTAACTCAATCTCCAATGTGTCCAAAGTCATATTTTGTTTTCATTCTTTTCCATGCAGGGAGGAATTTATTTTTAAGATGGAAGATGCAGGTATGATATGACTTAATAAGAAATTTGTTTCTGTAAGGAGAAATATTTTCATTGATATGTTTTAAATTGTCATTTTGTAGAGTAATAAAACACAACACATCTTTTAGTATGTTTTATTATTGATTTTATATTTTCTCCTGACAATAGAATCCTTTAATACCTGTATAGGGTATCTTCTGCTGAAGCTCTCCTCCATTTGGTACACCATTGCATATCTTAGTGAAAATTGTGAACGTCACAAGTTAATTCATAGGTTGTTGGCCCATTACAATGACTTTTTAAGTGTCACCTACTACTAAGAATATTATTACTTTTATAAAAAAAAGTAAATGAAATAATTTGGCACATCCTGTTAGAGCAGTGGTTAAGTCAATCACCTCCAAAGGAGTAAGCCGCGTATGCTAGAGTTCAAGTCCCAGGCCCAGGGGAAGCAACCAGCGCAAACAACTAAATAAAAAATAAATGAATAATGTTTCTTCCCCCTCTCTCTTCCTGCGTACCTGCCTAGTTACCTTCATTCTGGTCTGCACCTTTCCTTTAAAAAAAACATAATTAGTAGTTAACATGTGTGTGTGTATGTGTGCGCGTGTGCATGTGACTGGGACGTGTCATGTCTACTATGAAAAAGTAGAAGTGATAGCCATTATGAAGCTGCCATTCTGATTCTGGGAAAATTATTTTCTGAATATTTTGTGTGGTTTTTTATTAAGTAAGTGCAAATCATGAGGGAGTTCAGAAGACCAAAAAAAAAAAAAGAATAAAAGAAAGAAAGACTCAATCTTTAATTTCACATAAAGTGACGACTAGTTACCCCTGGAGAGTATCCACATAGAAATTTGGAATCAATCTAGGTACTAAAAACATATTCAGGATAATTATCAAGATGGCATAAGAGATAAGATCTTTGTCTCTGGGGTGAGATAAGTATACTTTTACATCATGGCTTTAGAATTTATTTAAATATTATCTGTTCTTGGAAAATGTGCAAAAGTTTTTGAGATATATTCTCAACTGAGAAAAATATATGAAAATAGTTTGATGAGTAAATATCACATATTTATTATGCAATATATGCTTCTTAAAAGTATTTTTGTTCTATACATTCATAGACTTTCTTGTCTACATACATTAATCTTAAACCAGGATTTGAATAATTCTCACAACATTTGGCAGATGTCAAGAATTCATGATTTTGCAATCAGGGTTCGATCCACTGATTCAGGATTTACACTTACATCTCATAGTATCTTGTGCTTAAATATGAGATTACTGGTAAAAACCGCAATTGATCAAACAAAATTTTAGGCAGCATAAATCATATACTTTATGCAGAATCTTTTAATTGCAAAATTTGACTTGATGAGATAAATATATTGCTTTTTTAAATTTCAAATTGTTTCTAATATTTATTTCTTTAGAATGTTGACAGAAGAAAATTTGAATTCTCTTTATTTATATCTAATATGCTGCTGCTATGAACTGCTTATAGTGTAACAGTTAAAATACTTTCAAAAATTTCCATATCCATTCTGCAGTTCATTTGTAATGGCAGAATGAACTATAAGTGCAATATTTTTCAATAATTTTAGCATAAGAGGAATACAACTTGATGCATTTTGGAAGAATTGAGAGTTGAGGATCTATCGTTTCTAGATACGATCAGTTCAATTTCTAGGTCATCACTGCTTCAGTCAGCATATCAACATTTATTACAGAATAAGAAGAAAAAGGAATCATTTCAATTTAATAATGTAGACATATTTTTTGACATTGCTCTGTTCTCTGTTGCCATGGAGTTAGGACTATGAAATAAAGCTTAGTGATCAGAGCACACATTTAAAAAATAGTACTACTAAGAATTTCAGCAAAAAACTATTAGCCATAGCTTGCTGCTTAAGAGTAGAAAGATGCATATGTAAAGTGATATACATTTATATTTCAGAAATAATACACGCTATTGATTTTGATTAAAAATTTGCAATGATTTTTTGATCCACTGAAAATATTTAAGATGTTTTTTATTGAGGAGACAGAAATTAAAGTGGTTATTCATTTCTGTAACAATGAAATGGTACATGAATAGGAGAATGTAAGTGCTATATAGCATTCTTGATAATAATGAAAGTTAATTTATGATTTTGAGAGACTGACTTACTAAGAAAATCAAGCATTTTATAATAAGTTTTAAGAACCCCTAGATGAGTAACATTTAGCATCAAATGATAAAACAGGGTAACTACAATGATATTCTATATTCTGTATTATATTAAAGTCTGAAAGCATTCATATCATATATTTGAAATCGGTTACTTGCATATAAAGGACGCATAATAGGATAGTTTTACTTCTTACCATTTTTATTCTAAATATTTGAATTTTGGTAGTAATAAATAGAGGGCAAGAGGAATGCTGGAATTCTAGTGATTTGTCAGAAATATGACATATTTAGTAAGTAATTATACAAAATAATTACCAATCACTTCATAACTGAAATCCATTGTAAGAAATACCTTATATGTCTAGGTCTTAACTTTGAGAACAATTCACTCTAAGATAAATCTAAGACTGATGAAATTCAACTTTGTGCAGATATAAAGTATTTACAGGTAAGTAGTTGTAACAAAAAGGGAAAGACAAATAAAGAGGTTTGATTTAGAGCTATGGAACCACTGATCTAGTAACAGAAATGAGAACAATTCCTTATGTAACCTAAAGTAAAGAGATTCATCTTTCCTTTGGAGTTCCTAAAATATATTAATTCCCCACATTAAAGAAGAGCTAAAAAGTGACAAGGTTTATTTATTGAACATATATTACATAATAATGTATTGTATTTTATTGTATTTTAATTGCAAAAATGTATTTTAACTTTTTACTTGTTAGAACACAGATTTTATAGGTTGTTGCTATTATTTAGTTATCATTTTGGAATTATTTGGAAAAATATCTTTACACTAAGAGAGATAGCATTTGAAAGCCGCAGTACAATTCCTTAATGCTGAGGTTTTTAATTAATTTCATAATTAGATAAAGAAATAGATACCATACTTAAGATAAATTTTGTCTCCTGTTGATTCAGGGAATAGATGATATTGGTGGTCACTTTTAGTTTTCAAAATTGATTATTATATATTATATGTGAGTTAATAATAATTTTTCAGTTTTCTTTTTCTCATGATTCAGTTTTAAAATAAAATATTCCCAAATATATAGCTCAAGTAATTTATACTATTTATCTCTATCTTGTTTATAAAAATCGATATTACAATACATATACTTAAATTCTAATTAGTTATTTAGTTGAATAAGAAAAAAAATTAAACCGTATGTTCTTTAATTTGACTTTTGTGTTAACACGATTCTTTAGTTATAGGCATATAAATGTACACATTTACATTTACAGCTCAAGCGATGGCATAGATTAAATTGACATGATATGTTGCTGCCTTCAGTTCATGGAAATACAACAAGAATTCTATATGTGCCGATAGTTCATTTGATATCCAAACTGGACATCCTGTCAAATGTTTGTGGCCTTATTATAAATTGAGATCCTGTTTTCTGTCTTTTCTAAGACAGAATATATGCTAAATTTCATTTTAGCTTAGTCGTATCAATAACCATTTTCTCTTTGCATGACAATTTATAATATGGGGAGATGTCTCAGAGGAGATGAAAGATGGCAGATGATGTCCCAAGAAGATTTGATCTACAAATACAAAGTGAATACGTAATAGTGTGGGAAGTGGTTTGGCATGGGGAAATAGAGAACAGCTCAAAGTATCTTAGAAAATAATAAGTAAATATACTTACAAGAAGTGTAGGATGACGTGGATTAAATATGTATAGGTACATTTGACTTTAAAATATAAGATGCTATAGAAGCAATAACAAACCGATTGATATCTTATACATTAATAACTGGAATAAATAGAAATTAGATTTGAACTAGAGAAAAAACTACAATGTGAAAATTATTCAGTTGTATACTCATTGGGGTTTTCTGAATACTAGATATGAAATTTAACAATTCACTTTTGTAGCAGTAGCAATCATTGTATAGTAAATATTTTATAGTATAACAATAGATGTTTACTATCGATGATTTTATCTATATTTGATTTCTGAAGAACAAAAGCAAATTAAGTACTTGTTAAAACAAACCTTTGTACTTTGAGGGTTAGACTGAAGTTGGCATGGGGGAAGAGAGTGGGTAGATTATGTGGTTGACTTCAAATATTGTTTATATTATGCATTTTCCCTTACTTGTTTTCTGTGTATTAGTTTGCTTTTGTTTAATAAAATCATAGATGTTTTACATGACCTCAAAAATCCTTTCAGTTCTCATATTGAAAATAATATATGAAAGCATATAAGAGGGAGGGAGAGGAAAGAAATGGTTATAACTTTTAAGAGTATTTTTTTGAAACTATTGGGAGCACAGAAATCTACAGTTGAATACTATAAATAACGAAAAGTAAGATCTAATAATAGGCTAACTATAGTTTGCAACCTCTTGAGCTAGGTTAACTGAAAGAATGATATTTCTTCTTTAGTGAATTTAAACTAAATAGATATCATTCTATAGACAATGTATACACGACTTCTGAACATTGATCTTAAATTGTCTAGACTGGAAGTTCATTTTCCATTATGATTAATTAATTGCCCATTTTTCTTTTTCTCTATATGGATTTATTTAATTCTGAACAAGTGCAAAGGAGTAAGTTTATTACGTTTTGTAGAAATTTATATTAAAGAGATTCATTGTTTATTTATCGAAGCATACATTGATGTCTTATGGATTAACACTCCAAGCCCAATGTATTTTTATGACAAACCTTGTGATACCAAAATATGTTATCTTGTACTTTCAGACTCTTTAGAGTTATAGATTGAAAAGCAGGATATTAACTTTTATGTTTGGGATTTGTTTGTTTAGGGCAGAAGAACTTTTCATGACATAACAATATTCTCTTTACTGTTCTCTATTTTCATCACACTTAATATTCGGCAAATATATTAGAATGTATTTGTGGTCACAAAATCCAATTATTCTTTATTTTCTAGGTTAGCAAAAAACAAAACAAGCAAAATATTTGCAACTTTCCTGAAATCAATCAAGTCCCCGTCGGTCTGGTAAGTCAAATACGAAAGAAAGTGAAAAAGGTTGATTCTATTCTGATATGAAAATATACTTTTTACTTACCCGCATACCTATTCTTTACTTCAATGATCTGGAGGCTATGGACTTAAGTTGGTGCATCTTAGTGTCACTATACAGCCAGGTACCTTGTTAAGCTGTGTATGAACACATTAGCAGAGTCTGTTGCATGAGCAAAACCCAAATTTTTATTATGATGAGCTACTGATATTTGTGGATTTAAGATAAGGCAATAAAGCTCATAAATACAAACACTGCTGTGTTTCGGGCAGTTTCAAGTCCTTGGAATTCATTGAGAGCCAAGATGAGACATACATTTCACACTTGCTAGAGTTTGCTTTATAGATAACCCATTTGTGGTAAATATATAGATATGAAATAAGAGGTTGATGAAGGAGAAGAAAAATAAAGCATAGCTAACATAATGGCTATAGTAGGTAGAATATTCTCCTCATTATAGATGTCCTATCCACTGAAAAATTAGTTATTTTATATTTCAAAAGAACTGTTAAAGATGTGATAAAGTGGGAACACTATTTCTGAGTATCTAGGAAAGTTAAATGCAATTATAAGAGTTGATATAAGAGAGAAGCAGAGCGTCAGGGTTAACTAAGGGAGTGGGATAAAGGAGTCAAAATTGGAACGATACGGGATCATGCCGGCCTTTACAGCCCAGAAAATACAAGCAAATGGTTTCATCCCTTAGAGTATCCAGATGAATGCAACCTTGTCAAGACATTTTAGATTTTCATCTTATATAATGCATGTATGTTGTTTTAAATCACTGTTTGTGATAATGTATAATGACACAGGAAATTAATTATTTTTTAAAACTGGGAGACCAGGTAAATGCTCCTCCTTGACATTTCCTATTCAAGAAGGACACTGTCACTGATTTATCTTACAGTAAATATGAAAAAGAGATAGGTGTGTTGAAAGAAATACTAGTATTGACTTTTCTTGTTGTCTTCATTATTCTTATCCATGCTCTGAAATGAGTGAGACTATGGAGTTAAGTCTGCCTTGTTACTTGTGTTTATCACTCTTCATTGTATGTCTTGAGATTTCTCTCTTTTTTCACACCAACCTATATTTGTACAAAATTACATTTTTACAACTCTCCAATTCCTTTGAAATTTACAGATATAATTAAAAGAAACATTAACTTAGAAAAAGTTTACTTTTGATAATTAAACAACAGATAACTAGTAGTTTATATATTGTCAAATTTCGTATAGCTTGCATTGGTGAAATATTTTTAAGAGTTCTCTTTAACATGATGTCTGAAAGACAAATTAATCTTTTGTCTTAATTTTTAGAGTCAAATGAAATTGACTCTAAGGATATTACAAAATAAAAATGCAGTGCCTCTTAGATTTGTGACAATTATCACTAATAGTTTATGTAAAATTCAGCTTATCAGTCCTATATTTAGGAACAGAGAATTTTCTCTCATTTTCTCAGAGTATCACTCCATTTTGTCATTAAGTTTATACTAAATAAACAGGTCCATTTAAATTCAATTAAACACGCATTTACCAAAAGCATGACATTTATCTAATTATTTTGGCAGAAAATCCCCTAACTCCCTAAAAAAAAAAAAAAAACTATGAAATATAATACATGCCTAAGTTACCAGAATGATGCTTAATAACCCCAACATTTAGTTACTTTTATTATTCCTGCATATATTTTGGATAATGGCATTTGAAAATTGGAATATATATGTCACGAGATTGAAAGGGATCATATTGTGTCATGGCAACATCCAGAGTTCGTTTTGAAAAGGATTTAGGGTGTTTTGGTTTTGTTTTTAAATTGACATATTTTTCAAGTTACAAAATGTTTAGACCCCCAAAACTGAATATCTGAATAATAAAAAAGTGGAATTGTGTACATCTTGAGAAAGATTCAGCTTATGAATATGTAAACAAGATTCAACAACCACAGCATTCTTAGTCTCACCAGATGTGCTTTCAAAAGGCTGTTTTGGGCCTTTCTCTTATGCTTTTACTTTTTTTTTTTTTAATTTTCTCCTGCCTGAAATATCAGGAAAAGGGCAAGTAATTACCTTGCATAGTTTTCTTCTATGTATGAAATATGCATGAGATTTGTTCTTACTGAAAGTTTACATTTGTCCACCTGGGGTCTTAGCCTTACTGGCTTCATTAGACCTGCTGGAAAATAGATTTACATGGGAAATGGAAACTCAATTTAAATAATCACATGTCTTATATGAACCCTTTCAAGGGAAAACAGTCTTTTTCTTTTAAATAGCATCCAAATGAAAGTGAATTTTGAATGTGAACTGTCCTCTGAAGGACAAGGTCTTTTATTAGTTAACATACTTTAAGAAGGTTTGTCTTCACTTTATAACTTTAAATTGTATGAATCTTTGTCATATCACTTACTCATGGTTATACTAACCTTAAAAATCATCCTTTGATTATTCTACACCTTGACTTTTAATCTCAGTAAATTAACACACAAGTATTATGTTTAAATGCTATGGCAATTTTATATCTGTGTGTTATAGTATAACATTTAAAAACAACAACATTATTAAGTGTTCAATTCTATGCCAGATCATGCAAGACATGATTTATGTGATAAGCTTGAGAATGGAGAAACTTGGTGGAAATTTTACTTTTTCTAAAATAAATTACTGATTTCATTTATATAAAAATATATTCTTGGTAAATATTTGCCATGCAAATTAAGCTTTCATAAATTTAATAAAGCTTATAGAAGAGGAGTTGATTGACTTTATTTGTAAAAAAACAGATAGTAAATATTTTAGGTGTGCATGCCGTAGGTCCTGTAATAGATCCTCTGGTTTATTGTAGCACATAAATAACTTTTAGACAATATATAAATAAATGGGCAGAGTTGTACTTGAGGAAAATATATGTTTAAAATTAGGATTTGGTTTTTGGACCAGAGTTTACTAATTCTTAATTTAAAATCATATTCATATATACTTACTATTTTCTAATAAAATATTAATTGAGATTCATATATATGCACAATTGATAAATGTTGATGAAATTGGATGCAAAGCTCCACAAAATATGCAAGTATGAGAATTTTGGAATATAAATAGCATGCTTTAACATAGTATATTCTTTAAAACTGAAAACTGAGACCATATATATCGATAGAGCTTAGCCATTTATTCCAAAAAATTCTTTCCCAAGAGATGAGATTCATAAATAATGTCGTTCTTAGCTTCAATAAGTTTGTTGCACCAATTTATATAAATAAATGGCTTGTTCATCTGAGTAAATATCTGTCCTATGAGGATGAGAGATTGCTAACTGGGGTACATAGCTAACTAATCAAATAGCTTACTTCTTAATGTTTCCTTTGAGAGCTTCACTTCACTGTATTCACCAGTCTCCAATTATTATGCCCCAAAATTTGCAAATCCCAATGAGTTTCCTGCTTAGAAAAACTTACATTAAATCACTTGAGTACAAAATCCAAAGCCATATAATAACTTCCTTGCTATCTTCTACTGAGACAATATTCAACTCAAATCTCTCTCTCTATCATCTCTCATCTCTCTCTCCTCTTTCCTTTTTCTCTTTCTTTTTCATCTGCCTCCTCTCTCTAGTCTACACAAAAATTCCTGGACACTGAATAAAATAATACACAGATAGTAGATTTCAATATGAAATTTCATAGCTGGAGAATATATTTTCAAAGTAACAATACTATAAAATCTTAAATATGTAATCTTTTCTTAATATTTGTTTAAAATTAATAATCAGAATAATGTTAAAGAAATTGAAGTAATTTTTTTGCACATTTGTATTCTGGGATTGCAAATATATTAAAAAATAAAATGAGTTAGAAGAGGTTGAATATCAGATAATAATTCATAAAACACATGAAAATGAAGAATAAACTTGTGAAAAATATCAGAGAAAGTGTAAAATTGAAATAAAGCCAAGTAGAAAACTCAGATTATTTATAGTCAGGTAAGAACAAGGCAGAAGACTTTCAAAATAAGCATGTGCGTGGATTTATAAGCCTGGACAGAAGGAAATAAATTAATATTAAAGATTCTTAAAGTCACAAATTAACACCTTTTAACTGTCCTGTGAGATATAATACAGTTTTGGACTATGTATGAATTGTTGTGGAAAAGGAAAACATTAGGAAGAATGATAGAGACTAACACACTATATTAGTAATTTATTGAAGCATAGCAAATAACCCCTAGTATTAATATCTTAAAAATGTATACACTTATCTTATCATCGTATCTGAGGATAAGAACAGCATGTTTAGCTTAGTTCAGTGGTTCATCTCCTTTTATCTCCTGAGGCTGCACTCAAGATACCTGCTGTTGCAGTATTTGAAGTTACAGCATCTGATGAGGGCTGGAGAAGTCACGTGGGTGTTGGCTGAAGTCTTCACTCTCTCACTGGCTGCTGTCAAGATGCCTCTATTACTTATTCCATGAGCTTTTCCATTGTCCTGTTTGAGAGTACACTTAAAATGATATCCAATCCCATCCAGCGACAGTGAAGTAGAGAATGTCACAGCAAGCAAAAAGCTGCACTGATTTTTATGATCTAGACCCAAGCCACACTTGAGGGGAAGGAATTTTGGTCTAACCCTGGAAGTGGGTAGTAGTGAACGATGCATGAACTTATTCTAAAATCAATGCATATACATATTTTAATATTGCAGGAAGAAGGATACAAAATATATAGATAGCTTTCTTTATTTTTTCACTAAATGTAAATGGATATCTTATTAGGTCACTTAAACTCTTGGGGAATTTTCTTGCTTACTATTTCACAGTAGATATTTAAACTGTTATTTCAATAGGGTGTTCTGTGGCTACATTTTAAAATTTCTGTTTAAATATATATGTGCCTTTACATCTTTTCATTTAACCCTTCTACTCTCTTTTTACATTATTCAATGGTATTATTTAAAAAACAAGCAAAAACAGAAACACTCAAACAACAAACAGCAAGGACTCTGCTTGTAGAAATTGACATAATGATCTGTAACAAAAAATGTCATGTACATTAGCAACTCTCCATTTTAGCAGAGAAACCTTTGTTCACTTGCTTTAGTTTGTCCATTGTTTTACTTTATCTGCCTGGGTTTTGACTAGTGACTCACATCCAACCCATGCCCAAATCCTCTTCTCATTCTCACCAGGTCTTTGTGTCTGAGATGTGAAATGTCAATCAGCCTGTATCATACATGAGTATGTGTAACCTAAATGTATGGAGATCTATTTGTGGGAAAAAAATTTGTTCTCAATAAGAGACAGAAGTTCAGGATAATTTATATGCCCCTGCTTTTTCCAGAGAGACTAATTGGGTCTCTGATCAAGTTTGCTTCATTTGAAAATATACCATCCTTTCTTCTTTTCCGTTAATCTTATTTTGTGGAGGAAACTATACACCTAAATAAATAAGCTTTTGCTTAACTTTTTGCTTACTTCTTTCCTTTTTTAATCTAGTTGAGAATATAGTATAAGACATTGATGTATATTCTTATTTCACTAAATACGAATGATTTCTATATATATTATACATATTTAAAAGTATAAATATAATATATAAATATTTTATTTTATATTTGGTATATTATATATACCAAGTCAACAACTAACTATAGAATATTTGCATATAAATATGCACAGTATTCATTTCTCTTCCTCTCAAGTTGAGAAGGTGTTTATTCACTTGACTCGACCTTGATAATGCAGGCATAATAAATTTCATGAAACTTTGGAAGAAAATTTTGAGATAGTTTTTGAAAAACTGGAGCTATAACAAGTATATTGAAATATTATATAAAATATTGAGATACTTAAGAGAGTAGAGAAAGGACTTTTTAAGTTATTTTCAACTATCATGTTATATCAAAATCAGATCATAAGAGTGGCACATCTTCATTGTAACTACACTAAAAAAATTAATCCAGACATAATGTGTTGTTCCTCAATAATTAATACCACAACTATGTATCTTACTCAATGTAGTCTTAGTCATTTCACCTATATATGGTCAACAGTCTAACTGATTTCCTTCACCTTTTCCACTAGAAATATATTAAATTACCTTAATAAAAATAGTTATGTCCCCTATTTGTTTGAGTGTCTTGAAGTCAGAGTGGGTGATTTCTCTGTTTCAATAATGAAAAAAACGTTTGAATACCTAATAAAAGATATTGTTTGTATCCTGAAGTTGGCCTTCACTTTTTTGATTTTCTGCTATTTTTATCCTCATAAGGACTAATTTATTGTATTAATCACGAAAAGACAAATGACTCCTTTAATTCTAATTATCTTGGAAACAGACTACAAAAATGTTTATGGGGAATATTTATAGGAACCAACCACTGGAGGTAGGGTAGTTGAATTAGAATGTTTCCAACAGTGGATTCACTTTATACTACAAGAAGTTAGAATGTACCTTCAAAATCGTCAAAACTGAGAAAAGTTTGGTGGTATTTTATAGCCTTCAATAAGTTAATTACTATATATAAGCTATCCTAGAAATGGTTATAAACTTGTTCAAAACCACAACTTTCAACCTAGCGCAATTCAAAAAGAAGGACTCAGATGTGAGATAAAATGTTAGGAATATACTTAATGAGATACTTTTCATTTACTAATTTCTTTACTGCCTTAAATATATTCAGAACACTATGCAGTATGATTACCTTTTGTTTCACAAAGGTGACATCCAATGCACACTTTAAACATTTATATAAGCCTAGATTATAAAGTATAGAAAAAGTATAGGTATTCAGGCAGATAAGATTTACAAGATACTTACTCTGGTTGCTCATTAGTTAGAAACAATAATATAAGCTTTTGATTCACCATCTTTGTTTCTTAAAAGTTGATGATGATTAATAATAATATTAGCAATAACAACAGTAACTAGTTGACCTGACCCACTAATTCAATTTTATTATGTCATAGTCAGTTACAATCTACAAATGGTGAAGTACTGACTACAAAACAGAGAAAGGACACACTTACTTTTCATTTATTTAAGAATTTTAGAAATTTTCTAGGCACAGTTTCTGATCATAAAAAAAGTAATATTTGTCCAATCTCTGATTGCTTTAGAGTAAATGAAGCATAAACTAGGACTTCCCCAGTATTTCTAGTAGGGTTCTTTCATCATTAAACCAGAGTCAAAGAAGAATACAGAATAGAACAACAGTGTGGTCAAAACAGTTGTTTTTATCAATTATTTTCTTTTCAACATATTTAAAACAGAGAAAGAATGATTCAAAGATCATTTGATATTTGTTCACTAGAAGCCAACCACTGATTTATGCCTCTACTGGTGTAGATATTAAAGTGGGAGAGGAATTAATTGTTCAGAAATTATAAAATTTCTTGCGTAAGACTATTTAAAATAAAGTAATTTCATTTTTGCATATTCAATCAAAATTATGGCAGATTTTTGTCATTGTTTGCATTTGTTTTTGTGAAAAACATGATTATTTTTAAATGTTTAAGAAATTTTAACCCAAAACTAACAAGTCAGTACTGAAGAGGAAAATTTGTTCTGTTGATATATATATATGTATTATTACCAATGCATAGAAATCATAAGTGTAAAATTACACAAGTTTATAAAAATGAATCAGTGAACATAATGAAAGGTCCAAAGGTGATCACACATAGATTTGCATCTAATTTATGAAAAAAAGTAACAATAGGGAGGTTGGTAAAGTATGGTATTTTTAATAAACATTATTTTGAAAATTAATTAAACATTTACTCCCTCCTCAAAACTACATACAAATACTTTACAGATGGATTATGTTTCTAAATCTAAATATTAAATGATAAATGTTTTAGAAAAGCATTCTAAATAACTTCAATCTTAAATTAGACAAAATTTTCATAACGAATACTCAAACAGCAGTAAGTAAAATATGAGTACATTGAAATTACGAATTGTTATTTCTTTCAGAAGAAAGTATTAAAATGAGAAAACAACCACGAATGTGAGAAGTAATCTATTTATTTTAAGAAGGATCCACTATAAAAATCAATGAGAATGGAAAAATCAAGGAATCAATAGTGAGAGAGAGGCAGAGATAATTTATTTTAGTGATTATTAGTACATATATTATTTTTATTATATAATAACTTTATTATTATCTATTTTGTTTACAAAACCATACTCATTTTAAGATGTTGAACTTTTCAGTTTATGGGTATTGCATACTACACCCACCACCAGAGTTCTAGTGTCCTTTACCAGCACCTGTTCCCCACCTTTCCTCCTCCATTGCTTCTACACAGCCAAAGAGGTGGCATTAATTTAAATTCCCACCAAAAGTGAAAGAAGGTTCATTTTTTCCTGCACCTACACCAGTATTGTTATTTCTAGACTTTTTAACATAGACCATTCTCAATGATGTGAAGTGGTATGGCATTGTGGTTTTTATTTGCAATTTTCTGATAATGAATGATATAAAATATTTTTTCATGTGTCTGTAGTTTATCTCTGGGTCTTCTTTGGATAGTTCAGTTCTTCTGTTCAGTATCTGAGTGGGTTGTTTACTTTTTTGTTGAGATGTATGAACTCCGTAGATTTTAGAGATTAAGCTCTTAGCTGATGTATGTCGCATGAATGTTTTCTTGAATTCGGTAGGGTTTTTTGTTTGATTTTGTCTTGGTTTATTTTGCTGTGTGGAAAATTTTTGGTTTTGATGAAGTCCTAGTTATTTTGTTGTATATGGTTGTTTTTGCTGTAGTTCTTTCCCCAAAGATATCTTTGAGGTTGAGATTATGGATCATTTTCTCTATGTTTTCTTCCAGGTTTTTAGTGGTTTGGGTCTTACGTGCAGTTCTTTGATCCAATTTGAGTCAACTTTTGTATATGAAAAAAATTGTATATGAAATATGTATGACATGTGTATATGAAAAATGAAATATGTGTATGAAAAAAATTGTATATGAAAACAATTTGTTTTGGCAAATTTTTGCCCAGATTTCCCACTGGCATCTATTAATAGACTTTCCTTCTTCCATTGTATGTGCTTGGATCCTTTGTTGATGATTAACTGTCCATATAGTTGTGACTCTATTTCTAGACTATTAATTTTGTTCCATTAATCCACGTCTGTTTCTGTTCCAGTATACTGTTTTAGTGGTGAGCACTTCGTATTATAGTTTGAAGTCAGGAAGTGTGATTCCTCTACTCTTAATCCCCCAACCCCAGGGTAACCTTGGTTATTTAAATGATTTCGTTATTCCAAGTAAACTTTGGTATTGTTTCCTTAAAATATGTCTTTGGAATTTTGATGGAATTGCATAAATTGCTACATTGCTTTGGGTAAGATTATCATTTTAATTAAATTAATTCTTCCAATCCATGAGCATGGAATATTCTTCTATATCTTTTGTTAAAGTCACATGGCTTTCATTGTAGGGCTCTTTCACTCCTTTGTTAGCTTTACTCCCAAGTATTTGATCATTTTTGGTTCTATTGAGAATGGAATTTCTTTACTAAATTATTTTTCCTCTCCCTCGTTGTTTTTTGTCTTGACATTTTGCTACATTCGTCATTTCCAGAATTTTGGGTAGAGTCTTTAGCAATTTCCAAGTGTAATTTGTCATCTTCAAGTAATGATAATTCTACTTTTTTTAAAATTTGGATTCCTTTGTTTGCTTTTCTTGCCTATTGCTCTTGCCAAGACTTCTTAGACTATGTCGGAAAGTAGTAGTGAGAGAGGGCAACCGTATCTTGTTCCAGATCTTAGGGTAAGGACTTTCAGAATTTCACCATTGAGAATTATGTTGGCTGTGGGTTAGTTGCATGATGTTTTTATTTTGTTGAGGTATATTCCTTCTATTCCTATTTTGTGAGGCTTGTGTTGTTTTGTCTTGTTTTTTTAAATCATGAATGGGCATTGAAACTTGTCAAATACTCTTTCCATTTATTGATATGTTCATAAGATTTTTGCTTTTCTCTTTGTTGATGTGGTATATTACATTGATTGATTTGTGTACATTTAACCATTCTTGCATCACTGGAATATATCCCACTTAATTGTGATGCATTAATTTTTAATATACTGTTGAGTTTGGTTTGCCAGAATTTTGGCAAGTCTTTTTGCATCTATATTCATGAGTGATATTGATCCATAGTTTTATTTTTCTGTGCTGTCTTTTTTTTTTGGAGAGGATCAGGATAAGATTGGCCTCTTTAAATGTCTCTGGGTGTTTTACTTCTGTTTTAATTTTGTGGAAGGGTATTAGAAGAATGTGGGTTATCTTATATTTCAAAATTTGTTAGAATTAACTGGTGAAGCTATCTGGACCTGGGCTCTTGTTTTTTGGGAGATTTTTGGTTACTACTTCAATTTTTGTACATGTGATTAATCTGCTCTAAGAAACATGTCTTTCCAGTTCAGTTTTAGGAGGTTATAGTTTTTAGGAAACTGTACATTTCTTCATGATTGGTAAATTTGTTGGCGTATAATTGCTCATACAGTCCTTATGCTCCTTTGTATTTATCTGCTGCCAATTCTATCTTACCTCTTTCACTTCTGATTACTGTCATTATGGTTTTCTCTCTGTGAGTCTAGTTAAGGGTACTATCAATTTTGTTTATTGTTTCAAATAATGAACTCTTAGTTGCATTGATCTTTTGGATGATTTCTTTGTTTTTAATTTAATTTGTTTCTGCTCTAAGTTTTATTGTGTTCTTCCTTCTGCTAATTTTTGTTTTTTATATGTTTCCCCTTTCTAACTCCTTCAAGATTTAATTTGGGCTCTCTCTTGATTTTTGATGTACATTTGTAAGGCCATAAATGTTCCCTCTGTAAACTAATTTTGCTGCATCCCCTATGTTCTTGTAGCTGATCTCCACATTTTTATTTGTTTTCAAATAATTCTTAATTTCATTGATGATCCATGAGCTGCTCAGAAGCTAGTTCAAGCTCCACATCTTTGTGGTTCTTACAGTTTTGTTCTTCTGGTCATTTCTAGTTTCACCCTTTTGCAGTCAGAGAATATGCTTTCTATCATTTCAATCATGGCAAATTTTCTTGGACTTGATTTGTCTCCCAAGATGTGGTCTATCTTTGAAAATGTTCCATGTATACTTGAGAACAATGTACATTCATTTTTGTTGGGGTAGAATGTCCTATATATGTCTTTAAGGGCCATGTGCTCTATGTTTCATTTGTGTCCTTATTTATTTGTTGATTGTCTATATGATCTGTCTATTTATGTAAGTGGAGTTTTGTTGTCCCCTACTATTATTGTGTTGCTGTCTATTTCTGTCTTTAACACTGTCAGTATTTGTTTCATATACTTAGAAGGTCCAGAATTGGGTGCAAACATGTTAATGATAATTACTTCTTGATGAATTATTCATTTGAACAAATGTTGGAACCTTCCTTGCCTTTTCAGGTGGAAGTTTATTTTGTCTTAAATTAGTGTTGCAGTTTTTGAGATCCATTTATCACTGATAAGTTGTTACATTTGATGTCAGTGAAGTTATTTTCTAGGAAGCCTTGGTATCTTCTCTCTTTTGGCCTTTCATACTTTTTTGGGTGATTTTGGTTTTGGAACAACTATCTTCTTTTTGTTAGATTTAGCACTGTGGCTTTCTTTATTAGTTTTTGTCTTATATTTCTTCCTGGGTGGTGATCTTGGGGCCTGGTGTGATCAGTGTGAGACTTCCGCAGTTGCTGAGGCCTAGTTTCTCTATCTGGAATACTGTACATGCTGTTTCAATGTTACCCACTGGCTTTTCTGGGGATGAGGGGCAAATTTTCTCTATGTACCACTAATAGGAAGCTCTTTAATCCAAGGACTGAGTTTACAAGCAACGCTGTGACTTCTATGGAGCCCACAGCTGTCCAATCAGGAGGGGTAAGGAGCGCACAGTTATGTGCTCTTGTACTACCATGAAGTTACTGTAACTCATTTGTGTGAAAGATCTTATTGTTGCTCCCTCCAGGTCCTTGGCCTAAGAGCAAGATTGCCTTTAAAGACTGGGGGAGAGGGGATTTGTCTCCCTCGTCACTGTTCTCTAGAGGAGCCTGTCCTGGAATTTCCCAGAAAGGATACTGTGCTCTGTTAAACACAGTTATTGAAATGTCTTCTTATGGTGTTTAAAGCTCCTGAATCAGGAAAAAGTTCATAGTCTGCTCCTGTAAGTACCCTAGATCCCCAGGGGTTTGATATTCTCTCACTGCAACTGTCAAGTTCAGGAAATAGGAAACTCATAGGTAGGTTATTGCCTCACACTCCTGTGGAGTTACTGTAGCTCCTTTGGATGATAAGTCCCGTTTCTTCTCTCACTGCTCCTTGGCCAGGAGCAAGATTCACATCTAACATACTACATAATTATTCTTCCTGTTTAATGGTTGAACTAGCTAAGTTTTAGTTCCTTAGCAAGTTATACAACTATAATGCAATACTTCTGTCTATATTCACTATAATATGCATTTGATCTCCAGGACTTAGTTTCCACTTATTCCAAGTTTGTACTACAATAGGGCATCTACTGTATCCACTTTTCCAGCCCCTGGTAAGTAACTTTTTTTCTCTATTTCAGTGATTTTTTTTTTAAAGGAAAGATGCATGCAATAATGAGGTGAGAAGGCAGACATCCAGGAAGAGAGAGGAAGAAGTATTTTTTTTAATTTATTTAGTTGGTCATCTTGGTTGTTCTCACTGTCCCCTGTACATAAACACAGATCCTTGGGATGTATGTGGACTGTGCTGGATGGAACTTCCTCACCCAATCACTGCTCCAGAAGGGAATATCATTTGTTTGTTTCGTTGTTGCTATTATGCTAGAGTCCACCTGTAAGTGACATTTTACAGAACGTATCTCTCTTCATGATTTATTTAACTTTTCATAATATGCTTATCCATGTTGTTGTGGAAGGAAGGATGCCCTTCTCTTTCATGGTTGGATACTATTCCATTGTATATACAGTCATTCTTAGCCACATTTAAGCCAATGAATGTCCACGTATACTATGGTGATTCAATTAGCTATATTATACTTTCAAATTGTTTAGTAGGCCGTAGCATCCAGATATCCATATTTATGTCCTATAATTATAGAACAAGATTGCCTAAGACTACAGTTCTCTGAATGCCTCACCCTAATTAAATGACACACTACTCCTTGTAAAATATCATTATTCACCATTGATGAACACTTAGACTTGAATAGATTTGAATTCCATTCCTTGAATATTGTAAATAATAATTCAGCAATAATGGGAGTGAAAATACCTCTTTAATGGCCTGTTTTTATTTCCTTTTACTGTATACCCAGAATTCGAATTGCTGGATAATATGGTAGGATTTCGCATGTAAAAACTATCAATTATCTGCATTGAAACACACACGTGAAAGATTCTAAACATCATACAAATCCACCTTTGGCTAAGGTAAAAAAATAAATAAATAAAAATAAATGTTGGCAAAGATTTAGAGCACCAGAAATCTGATACGCTGTGGCTTGAATGTAAATTGTTTTAATCCTTGTGGGAAATTGCTTGACAATAACTAAAACATCCATTGAAGAGAAAACACATATTCCTTATTTTCAGCAATTGTACTTCTATGTATATACCTTATAAAAAAACATATATATGTATACATATATATATGCCTGCATTTTTTAAATTATGAACATTTATTTCCATAGGAAAATTAGACAAAATCAGAAACAGATAAATAGCACTTCGATGGTAGACTACATATATTGTATATTGATACACAAAATGGAAGACAGAAAATAAAATTACCACCAACACATAGTAGAATAAATCTTGTGGAGATCATATTGAACAAGAAACAAACAAAACCACAAAATAGAAAACAATGCCTTTCCTCAAGAAACAAAAACAAAATTAAAAAAAAAACAATGTAGTATTCACACAATATACATTCATGTGATTTTATTGTTTATGTATTAAAGTTGATCCATTCTGTAAGTAATGTTAGAAGAAAAAATGATGATTACCATTGAGGAGAGACTTTTGGAAAGCAGTATAAGGACATTTCTGGGGATACTACTATTAATCTGGATATTGGTTACCATATGTTTCTTCCACTTATGAAAATTTATTGACCTGTATACTAGTGATTTTTGCATCTTTCTCTGTGTATGTTATACTCTGAAAATTTACAACAAAAAAACACCACATCTGACAGCATAAAAAAATGAATAACATTATTAGAATTTTCAAACTTTTTTAATCTCAAAATGTCACAAGTGATACCCAAAGGAACTGCAGCACATCCTAACCCAGAAATATTTTTTTCGCTTTCTTATCATTTTGACAAGTGAACAATGTTTATTGCTATGAATACAGGTAATGTAGTTATAAAAATGAGGAGGAGAGGATTTTGACAGATTAAATTGTCACTGGATTATGTGGAGTAAAGTTTGTTTGGAACACAGTGATATTTATCTAAATCAATGTTTTCCAAAATATTATTCTTAGACTAGCAGTATGGCTGGTGACACACCGAGACCTGTTGAATCCTAACCTGGGAGACGGAGTCTCAATCATCTTTATTTTAACAAGTTCTACATATAATTCAGATACATGCAACTTCTGAGATACACTGATATAAAACAAACCTACAGGAACCCTACCTGTCTTATACTTCTTTTGCGGGGCAAAAATTTAGCAATTCATTAAGCACATTATTGATGATCAATAAATTGCTATTGAGTGAAAAAATACTGTTTGGTATGTTAAATTATTATTGTTTATGAATTGTATTTAACTAATTATGTTATATATTGAATGAATATCATTTGCTATTTTTTTCTAATTTAGTTCAATTGTCATGAATTTATATGATAAAAGAGAGATAAAGAGAGAGGAATCTAACTATTCTTGACTTTTCTATATAAAGATTTAGTTTTAACATTTGACAAAGTAGAACATTAAAGTATAAAATGTGAGGATCTGATATTCGCATTCATTGTGAAAGAATCCCCATTTTTTTAATTATCACATCCATCACATCACATATTTTACTTCTTTGTGTAAAAGTATTTAATTTCTGCTATCTTAAAAAAGTTAAATGTGGTATACCCCATGGATCAGCAGTTAAGATGCCAGCTATGTAAAGCCCAAGGACATATTTTTGAGATAGGGGCCAAGGCTCAGCGAAGATAAAAAACAGTAAAAATTTAAATTGCATCGTACATTTTTATCTATAACCTTCACCATGTTGTACACTGGATTCCCTGATCTTCGTCACTTAAAACTGAAAATTTGCACCCTTTTATCGACCTCTCCCTATTCCTTCTGTCTCCCGTTCCCCATGCCCTGGCAACAATCATTCTACTCTGTTTCAATGAGGTATAAGCCCAGAAGATTTTTAAGTAAAATTGACATTCTTCCTTTATTGACTAATAGATTTATAAAAACATTAATCATGCGTCAATATGAAAATTAAGAATACATCATAAAACTTATGTAACAAAGAGTATACAATATTATAAACAAAGCTATGTGTTTCCATTTATTTTAATTGGCAAAATATACATGGAGCTATCTGGAGATATCTCCAGAGATAGCACAAAAGAAGAGAGGATAATTTATAGTCAATTTAGAGAAGTCTGCAAGTGAGACTCAGGGGAGAGGAATTCTAATGTGCCTGACTGGTCCAAAAGAAATTAAAACCTCAACAGTTCACTCAGATGACCATAAATCTCTCACTTTATATATTCCAATTGATTTATAGCATAATATTGTTATTTTATCTATATTTTGATTATTTGACTTCCTATAGATGCAGACAAACCTCCTTAAACTCTGTTTTCTAGATCTTCTTTGTCTCTCTTCTTTGCATCACATGTTTTTTGGTAATGCATTATTTTTACTTCATTGACAAAATATATTAAATATAATATATGAAGCATGTATGTAAGTTATAACATAATGTAAAATAAACAATTGCAAGTCCCCTCATGACTTATGAACTTGAACATTACCATTATATTCCATCATGTTTTTTTTTTTTTACAAAAACTGACACTTTTATGCTAATATTTTTAATAATCAACTTTACTGAAGGAATACTGTGCTATAACAGCAATAGGTGTTTGAATTCTATTCAATCATAGCTGATTGAATTCTATAAACAATACGGTAAGCTCCTCAACATTTTATTTTTACTTCATCTTGCAATCAGTCCCTTCCATACCATTTGCCCACACATAGACACTACCCCTTCCCTTTCCACAGCCATTGATCTGCCTTATTTGGGGGGGTACAGGGCAAAAGGTCTGCTGTTGGATTTAATTATTTTTTAAGCCTGGTTTGGTGTAATTTGATTCATTCATTTTGTCTTTATTTTCCTCATATGAGTGATACCATAGGATGCCTATCCTCCTCTGGCTTATCTCACTAAGCATAATCCCCTCCATGTTACTGTGAATGACAGTGTTTCACCTTTTTGATAGCTGCATGGTATTACACCGTGTTTATATATACCACTTTGTCTTTATTCACTCATCTGTTGCTAGGCACTTACATTGTTCCAGCTCTTGATAATTGTGAATAGTGCTGCAAATGAATATGTGGTGCATATAAATCTGCAATTCAGTGTTGTAATGTTTGGCAGTAAACACCGAGTAGAATAACTGGATCATATAGGATTTACATTCTAAATTGTCTGAAGAATCTCCAGAATGCTTTAAGACAAAAAAACACACTTCATAATGTGAGAAAATATTTTCACTCTATATCTGACAATGAGTTAATATATATAAGGGACACTTTAAACTCAGTAAAAATAGAACAGTCCAATAAAATGGGATAAATATCTTAAATACTTCTTTAAAGAAGACATACAAATGGCTAACAAACACATTAAAAGATGTTCTACCTCTTTTATTATTAGAGGAATGCAAATCAAAACAACCATGATAAATCACCTCATACCATGATCTTTCATGTGTCCACACTCTCCTCACTTTTGAAAGCATAATCTCTAATTCAAATTCAGTCATAATTTTTTATTTTTTAAAACTTAGCTGCATGGTATTTATATACATGCCTATGTATTATTGTTCAGTTATTATTGTTTAGAAGTTTGTAAATTTAATTATATTTGTGTAATCTTCAGAGACTTTTAATACAATATTTAATTACTAAAGTTATACCTTGTTGTGAGTGATCGTAGTTTGTTTTTGTTTTTGTTCACTAATGTCTACCATTCTATTGAGTTAATAAACCACAATTTATTAGTTGACTTATTGATGAATAGTTGCCATATATTCTGACTATATTTTTTTACAAGTTTTGTCAATCAGGGCATTTTCTTTATGTCTTTTGTTAGATATGAGCAAGAATTACTGAGATGTACACGTAGGAACAACAGAATGCGATGCATTATATTTGAACATTAAACTTCAGCACATGTTGTCATTTTGTGATACAATCTTATCTCCCATACTAGTAATGATTAAGCAGTTTTTAATTTTTTTTCATATTTAATAGTTTCATGTGTTCTATGTTCAAGTATTTTATTCTTGTGTCTACAAGCTATTTATATTAGATATTATGTTGCACACTATGACTTTACTTTTCAGTTCTTTTTTCTTTTTAATGATGTTTTATAGACTGTAGTCAGCATTGCAAATGTTTACTTTATTATTACTGCATTTTTATTTACTACTTTTTAAAATAACACAATGTACCCAGTACACTAAATTTTCTTGTTTTTTTTTCTCGAACATTATCCTTTTACTTTTAATATCTACACATCTCATCCATGGGGAGTGAATTTGTGTATGTTCTGAAGTAGAAAAAACACTCCCCAATCTGAGTCCCAAGAACTCAACAATTTTGTTGTGTAAATAGTATTAGTTACTAAATATATTTATCCCACAGTTTTTCCATCTGTTAAATTGGGGATCGTTATGAATAATTAGTCCCTCAGGTGTCAGCCTACTTTAGAAGGATTCAGTCAGTGATGAGCACTGCATCACCCAATATCATTCCCCAGTATGTCTGGCACCCAGTGGCTGATCAACTCCAAGGAATAAGCTATAGATAGATCTTTGTCATATCAAATCAGACATTTCTCATAGTCATTCTATTTTCATAGCTATAGGATAAACTAATAGGTCCATCGAGATTATAACACACCTTGATTCCTCCTTCGGCCTAATCTAGTTTCCTTCCTTTTTCTTGTGTTCACAGTAGTAATTATTCATAAACCTCCTACTTGCTAATTGCATCTCAACTTCCTTGTTGATGAATCCCAGATGTCACACTACCCCATGAAAATTTTATTTATGAGGATCAAATAAGTTAATATATTTAAAACACTGGGAATGTTGCTAATTATTATTCAATATTATCAAAAGAAGACCAGAGAATGCTCTTGAGAGAAAATAATCTTTATATTCAGACATGTTTGGTAAGCAGCTGTTAGCATGTTTTAGCTGTGTTGGATAGAAGGAAGAATGCTTCAGGCATTGAAAATAGCACATGCAACAACTATAAAAGAAAGCTAGAAACTGATAAACATTCAGTAGGATCTGAATATTCAGTGGAAGATGGTAGAGTGCTCAGAATGAGTATGGACAAATAAAATTAGCAAGAGACAACTCTCATGGTAAAATATCTTCAACTTATTCAATATATATATATGTATATACATTATTAGAAGACTGGAAATGACTAAAAATAGGCAATTATTGGAATTCACAAAGATTTGTTGATTTCCAGATTATTCTAACTTTAAGTAAATGAATCAATTAGAGAAGAGATATTAGATGGAAAACTGTATCAATCCAGTTTAGTAATGCTGCTGAAATAAATTATAGACAAGTGTTTACAAAACCAAGTATGTTCTAGCAATAGAGAAATTATAATTGATAAAAATTAATAAATTATTTATTTTGAGAGATGAGGGAGACAGAAATTATCATTAAGATGCTTGTCATCTTTGGGCAGTATATCCACTAAAAATGTTAATCCTAATTCATGAGCATAGGTTTTATCTGTGTCTTTATTTTTTTTAACAATGTGTTATAGATATTAGTGCATGGGTCTTTCAATTCCTTGTTTACACTTGTTTCAATGCATTTTAGTATTTTGATTCAATTTTAAATAGGATTACTTTCCTTATTATTCTTTGTGTTAATTTTATTACTTGAGTAAAGATAAACAATAGATTTTGTATATTAGTGTTATAGCCACCATCTTACTGTATTATTTTACTATTTCTTAACAACATTTTACTGGCATCTTAGTGATATACATTTAATATCATTTTCTTGTTTTTATCTTGTTTAAGTTCTCTGCCTCGGTCTTACAACACTATATTGAGAGCAGACATCCTATCTTGCCTTATTTCTGGCATTAGTGAAAAAACTTGCAGGTTTTCATCAATAATTATTATTATGACTGTGGATTTGTTATATATTTCCTTTATTAATATTTGGCACATACTATCTACACACAATTTAAAAGTTTTTAGCATAAAAAGGTGTTTGAGCTGATTTATTTTGTTTATCTTTTCAAAGAACCAGCTCTTGGTTCTATTAATTATTTGGATTTTCTTCTGTACTGTATTTCAGTTATTTCTATTTTATTGTTGTTTTATTTTTCTATTGACTTTTGGTTTTATTTATTTCTTCGTGTTCATGTTCCTTGAGGTGTAAGCTTTGGCTTTTTATTTGTGATCTGTCTTGTTTCATAAGGTAGACCTGTGTTGATTCAAACTTCACTCTGAGTATTTATTTTGCTGTCTCTCATAGATTTTGAAAAGTTGTTTCTTCAGATTGATTCCAGTCTTTTAAATTTCACCTTTGATTTCACCCAGTAATCAGTCAGTAGAATGTTACTTATTCTCAAACTTGTTTTGTGCTATTGTAATCCAAAAATATGCTTGAGATGATCTCAATTTTAATCAATTTTTGAGACTTTTTGTATCCCTACATATGATCTAGCTATAAAAATGTACTGTTAAGTTGTGAAAAAGAATATGTATTCCATTGCTTTGGAATAAAATGCTCAGTAAACTCTAAGTTCATTCTATCCAAATTATTTAAAGCCACTGTTTTATTGTTAATTTCCTGTCCATTTTTGTCCATATCAGTGACTTACTATAAGCGTAGTATTAAAGTCCCTACTATTACTGCATTGCTGTCAATATCTCCCTTTAGGTGTATTAATGTTTATTTAGTTGCTCCTATTTTGCATGCATTTTTATTAATAACGTTCATGTTTTTATTGTATTTATTCCTTTGTCGTATAATACTTTCCATCTTTGTCTTTTTTTTCACTTTTGACTGAATGTCTATTTAAATTGAGGTAATGATAACTCTCTGCTTTTTAAAAAATGTTTCATTGACTTAGAATACCATCTACTAATATTTTCCTTTAATTTCTCTGTTTCTAGATAAAATATCTCTTTTAAGAAGCTTATTGTTGGATTTTGTTTTTTTAAACTAATCTGTCTCTTTGTGCTTTTAACTAATAGTTTCAGTCCATTTACATTCCACTAATTATTGCTACATGAGGCCTGCTTCTCCCGTTTTGAATTCGTTTCTATTTTTTTCTAGCTATTACACTAATTTTTTTTTAACTTTTTCAGTTTTGTTTGAAGAGCATTTTTCCATTTTTCTCATAAGTGATATTTTATTACATTACTAAAATTAATATCTTTGTATATATTTTTTGTGCCACAAGATGCTTTTCTCTAGAAAAGAAACCTAGACTGAACAACATTGAGATACATTGCTAGCAGTTTTAATAACACAAAAATTATTTTCCAAACTAATTGTGGCAAAGTGAAGAACTTCTAGAAAAATTTCAATGGAGTGTTACCCAATAATCTTAACGAATTTTTATAAAAGTAGTTTTATTATTATTTATTTTTCAATTAAATGCTGAATGTTAAATCATGACATTGATTTAAACAGCATTTGTCTGCTCACTAGAATTTAAACATTTTCACTTTTTTTGTCATTTGAATTTCTCAGTTGTGCATTATCTGTTCATGTTCCTGGAATGTTTGGTCTCTGATTATTTGTTTTTTTATTAATTTGTAACATCTCTTCATGGATGCTTAATTTGTTTATGATTTTTTTTCTGTAATGTGTTCCGACTAAGACTATTAGTAGTGTATATTCATTTTGAAATATTTCGTTTTTAATATTTTAATTTTGTCATAAAAACATGATAATTATTATTTTAAGCTATGCTCTTTCAGATACTGTAAAAACTATGTCATCAGCTATTCTCTGCCGTATTCTAATTTTAATATTCTTATGTTCAAAATCTGGACTTTAGTCTATCTGAAATTTAAGGGAGGGATCAACGAGATTTTCCTAATTTTTTCTATACAGATAGTTATTTTTCTTGGATTATTTACTGAGCATAAATGTGCAGTCAAATCTCATTTTAAATTTTCTAAGTTCTGTTCCTGAACCTCCCACTTCAGTTCCTCCCTCTGAGATTCTGATGTTCACTGGATCCCTCAGTATCCCTCTTATGAATTTTAATCCTTGTCTAGTCAGCCTGGTAGAACTGGAATTTCCCATGTTGTAATTTTGTGTCATTATTCAATGTGGTAAATTCAGGTCATTCATTTTCAGAATTGGACAAATGTCATTCTGAAAATGACTCATGATTTTGTCTCAATCCATCTCACTCTTCCTGTTCTTCAAGATCTTCAATTAGCTCTCCCTAAGCAAGTGATGCCACCAAAAAAGTTCAAATTTTTATTTTTCTTCTGGAGAGACCTCTCTCTGTTCTCAAAGTGCTCTGATTCTCAGCCTCATATGCTGCACAGAGGATGGATAATGTGGCTGCAGTGTATCAGTTCACTTCTTTGTTGCTTCCTTGGCTCACCTGTTCTAAATACAGAAGCTCTCCTATGTTCTTTAGAGGATTCTGAAGTGTTAACTTAGTCTTTCTAATTGTTATCATTAGGAGCACTTAACTGGCTCAAGCTACTCCAGTCACAACCAGAAATAAATTGTAATGTGACTATTTTTATATTGCCACTTGCTAATTTTACTTTATATTTAACACATATTTTTGTCCTTTGTAGTTACTGTTTTTTTTCTTTTTGTTTACTTGAAAAACTATTCTTTTGTTATTTATATTTTGATATTACTATTATCCTTCTCATAGAAGCTCGATATTTAAGGACATGCTTTCAATAGATGCCTATAATATTCCAGTATGAATGCATAATTGCTATAGAAAAGCCTGAAGACTAAAGAGTTCTAATTAATTTATAAATAATAGAAGACAACTAATTTAAAACTGATGACCACTTCTAAAGTCATATGGCATCTTTTTTGTTTTTAATACATTTTGAAACCCTAAAAGCAATTCTTACAAAGTTTTGAAGTCATTTTAATTTCTAAAATAATATTTAACAGCATGTCTAATATTTTTTAAATAAAGCACTTGTTCTCTTCCATTTCTGGTGAATGACTGAACATATATTTTATTTGAATTTTAGCTAATGACTATGTTTTCAATTCTGAAAATATGAAAATGTAATTACAAGACTTGACATATAAGAAATAGAATAATAATTATTTACGTATTTAGTAATTAAAATCATAAATTTATTTTAGTAGGACTTCTTTTCACTTTGAGATTCCCTTAATTTGAATAGAATATATTCACATATAGTATCATTATAAATAAGATTTTATTTTTATCATTACATTGTACTACTAAGAACTTTGAAATTTCCAGATTTTGAAGGTGGAAATTAAACCCAAATCTTAAATGCAGCATGTTTTAATACAAACACTTCTGAGGAAAACTTGATACCGATAACCCAATAATCTCACTTACCTATCCTGGAGGAATTTTATAAAGGCATTTGATAATATGGTTTTTTGGTTGTACAATATTACAAACCATCTTTCTCTGATGACAAGTATGTGGTCCAGGGATCCTCTAGAAGTCAGATATAGGTAATACATTACCTAGAACAATGGAAGACTATAATATTTGCTTACAAACAAGTTCCAAATACTAATAAACACAGTCAGTGGTCACATTTTGACAGTTTGTTTCTTTTTCCTTTCTTTTTTTGTTGAGAAAACATTGAATTTTTGGTTATTTCCCTTCTCACTTGCTAAGTTCACTGGGAAAAAAAAATAAGACAGTTGGAAAAGTAATCTATCTTGTTTTTACCTTCATTAGGTTCCCAATGTACATTCATAAGTACATATAGAACTTTTTAAAAATTGAGAAAATACTGCATAGAAGTGTTTTGATGAAATATACCAAAGCTGTTTGCTTCATCAATTACTACAATCTATTGATCAATAAGTAATTATGGGGCCACATCTATGGTAAAGGAATATGACAAACGTATTAGGTGTATGGAAACATTATAGAAAAATAGTATCTAGGTTTCTATTACTGAAAAAGGGGAGAACTGAGTTTGAAAAATAGTGATATATGATACTGAGGGTTGAATACTTCTGGAGCACAATGCTTTTTATACTAATTAAACATAACTTGGTTAAGTGCTTCCATCAAAGGCAAAAAAATGTTATATACTATTCACAAAATGTATAGAGCAATTAAAAGATGTAATTAAACAATGTTTATTAAAGCTGTTAGATATATATATATATGATTATTTAAGTCAATCAGTAATAAAGGTGAAATAGCAACCAGGAATCAAAGAGAAATGCCCAAGGAGGTCATATACCAGACCTGCTGTATAATGTGTATAGTAGAAAATTAACAGAAACAATAAAGTGCCAAGTACATTGATCTTTGTTGTTCACTCAAGAGCAACATAAAACAGTCCAACAGAGCTACCTTCAACCCAAGAGGAAATCTAACCATGGTGGTGGTGCTTTTAAGATAAAGAATAAAATATCCACAAACACCTACCTTTCTGGAACTGAGATAAAATAGCAATAAAACATACTGCAAACATAGCTGCATTTTTTTGGTCAAAACAGCAACCAAGTTTGTGGAACATTATTTCTTTATCTGATATAATAACGAGACTGTATCCAAACCTGCCACTTCCAATACATTCTATAATTAGTGAGTAGAAGAATTAATTTCCTATGGAGGTTTGAAAGCCTTGCAATGGACTTATAGAAGGCTTTGGTTTTTATTTGTGGTTGATCTAAGCTAATTTTCCATAAATCATAGAACATAGCCAATATTATGGAGTCCAGTATTTTTCTGGAATATCATACAAAGCATGAAAAGATAAAAAAAAATTACTAGATGCTATAAAAAATGTAATATAAATCTTATAGTAAATACAGTATTACTAAAATTGAATTTTAGGCTAAAACATCATCAGAGAAATATGTATTCTCAAATAAATTTTAGAAAAATAATAAAAATTACAGAGCATAACATCTAATCAAAGAATATGTATAAATTTTTCATAGTAAACTTGGAGAGGAGAAAGAAGAATGAAACATAAATACATATGAGTATAAAAAGAAAATATTTACTAGAGAAACATCAAAACCCGAAGTGTTTTTAAAATACTAATAACATTGGTAAACCTCTAGTACGAATGATAGATTCTAAGAAAAAGCATGACATAACTTAATGGTTAGATATATAGATTAGAAAAATATTAAAAAGATATAGTACAGTAATAAAAATTTTCTCACATATAAAATACCATAAATATATGACTTCATAACTAATTAAATGAAATATTAATGGGAAAGTCATGCCAATTTAATACAAATTATTAAATAAAATGTCAAGAGAACACTTTCCAGCACATTTCATGAAGTTCGATAAATGTTGATAATTCCTTGTACAGCCTGATAAAGGAATATTAAAATTCATTCATACTCATGAACAAAGGTGCAAGATATCTGCCAAATATTATCAAATCAATCTCAGCAACATATGAAAAAAATAGTATATTACCAACTAATAATATATTGCCAACTAATAGTACCAACTAATATAATATGTTACCAACTAATAGTATACCAGCTAATAATGTATTACCAACTAATAGTCTAGGTTTAAAATTTAGATAACAAAAAGAAAACTTAAAACTTGCTCTAAACTGTCATACTGATAGATCAAATGATAGATCAAGAAATAATAATATAATATTCCACAAATATGTCTATTGCAGAATATGTGTTTAGTAAAAGTCATTATCCATTCATTTTTTAAATTGATTTGATTTAAGAAATATTGGATTATAACATTGGATAAACTAAAGGTATACAACATAGTAAACCAACATCTGCGTGTAATATAGTAAGTTCATCTCTAATTCCATTTTACTTTCTCTATACAATTAATGCACTTTATCCAATTTGTCATTCATACTCCCCTTCTCTTCTTGCAACCAGTGATTTACATTTTTGGCTAATACTCTGCTGTTGCTTGATTTAGTTCATTTTAAGTCTATTTTAATTTAGTTTTTGATTTAAATATACTCCAGTTAAATATTATAAAAGTTATGACCTCAGTGTAGATGATAAACAGATAGTTATAAAGCATGCAAAGTCCAAGGACACAGCTATGTGACTTGTGGTGGTGGGTAGGGGGCACACGGCTACCACCATCTCTTCTTGTCTGTCTGCATTCATACCTATGACTTTCTTCCTGCTTAAAGTAAATCAATCAATAAATAAATTCTTAAAAATTTAAAGCAAACATTTTTACTTGTGCATTATTGAAAGCCTTAACTTTTTATAATTGTAACTGATATTTACTAATATTCTGCCATATTTATGTAATCGTTTTGTATTAAGCCTTAGAGATGACTTTACATTTGCTTGTTTTTTTCACTTTCCATTTCTCTCCACTTACACTTTACACACACAGTGACAAAAGAAAGTTTTACCATTTGATCACAGGAATAAAATGTTACTGTTTGCTAACACAAGTTCTAGGTATCATACTATAATTATAGTTTTGTAATATAAAAAAGAAATGTAATAAACAGTGTCAAGATTAAAAGTATAAAACAAAGTACTTATAGGCTGGTAATAGATGATAAATTATATATATAATTAAAATAACTGTATAACTATATCATGAGGGTTGTTAGTAGTATTTCCCACTAATATTTTAATACTAATAAAAATAATTTATATTTCTAGATTCTAGAAACAATAAAGAAATAGCACAAAACTATCAAGTAAATAGAAATAAATCCAACAAATAAGGCAAAGACATTCATGAAGAAAACTGTTTACCTTTATTTAGAGACATTAAAGAAGGCAAAATAAGTGGAGAAGTACACCATAGATAGGAAATGCAAGAATCAAATACAATACACATATCAAAAATTTCCAATCTATCTTTCCAATTTAAATCAAAGTTTCACTAGGTACATGTATTTGCATTCACATGAATAAAGAATAGCCAAATACCTCTAGGTAAAAAAAAAAGTGTCAGATTTATGCCAGATTCAACATAAAAATAAGGCAAGAGAATTAAAAACCTGAAAGGGCCACAAGTCAAATTTATTTTGCTACATGAGAGATGTTTTCCAAATAATTGCATTAAATGTTTCTTTGTTTTAAATACAGTGCTGGAAAGATCAAATAGATATATATATATAAATACAAAATTGCACTATTGCTTTCCTTTATGCATAAAATGCAGATAGATTAAATAATGTGAAAGAAAAACAACTAACTTTTAGGTCAAAATTTAGGAATCTTCAAAAAATCTTGAAATAGGGAAGACTATTAAATAAGACAGAATATACACATTAAACATATTTACAGCTAAATTTAAAAATGGACTTTTTTTCCTCTTATAGTAGGGGGCATATAAAGACAAAACTCAAAATCAGATAATTTATTTGCTGAAATACAATCAACAAAAATGCAAAATTTAATGCATATAAAGAAAAAAACCACAAACACCACACCACCAAATAATTTAGTAGAGATACATACCAAGAACGTTCTGAAGGTATGTTATCCTATGACACAAGTATGTTAAAATTATAACTGTGCAGTTATACTCCCTATACATTGATTAAAAGTTTTTCTTGCAAATATCAAAGCTTAGGATTGGAATGGGCACATGTGTTCTTATACAGTGCCTGTGAAAATATAATTGGTACAAAAATTTTGTAAAAGTATTTGCTTTTGTCTAGTAGACAAAAGGATGCAAAACCCCGCAGATTAGTAATTACAATTTCAGATACATAGTTTAGAAAAAATATTGCATATGTAAGCCAGAATTATGCACAAGAGTATTCAGACACACATTTTTATTATTTCACAATTACAAACAGTAATATTGATAAAGATTTGGTAGAGTATATAGTAATAAAATACATCAAATAAAAGAAATAAAATACAGCTAGTGTTAACATATATAAAAAAACATTAATTAGTGAAAATACATTCAATGTGATTAAAATTCATATCAGATTGAAAAAATAGCATGAATAAATAAACTTAAAATGTATACATTTAAAATTAAAAGCAAGATTCAAAATGTGAGCTTAAGTCATGACTACTTAATTTAGAAAAGTTAAAAATTGGAATTATCAAGAGGAATAAGGTAACTAAAAAGAAAAACTCAGCATGAGGAAAGGAACATTCAAAGATTTTTGGGTAGGATTATCTTTTCAAACAAAATAATGTCAGTAACAATAAAACAACAGAATGAAATATTAAGTTCATAGCATTTGGGCATAAAAGATAAATTTGAACCTTGGTTCTGATACTTGTATGCTATATAAGATTAGGCAGATCTCTTATCTTCAGTTTTCTCATAAAATGGGGATAATAAAATCTATATCACAGGCTTACTTTAGATAAGATAATATATGCCAAGTTCTTGAATAGCTCCACAGAACAATCACAAGCAAATAAATTTAAGAGGTAATCAAAAGACTCCCTAAAAACAAAAATCCAGGACCAGATGGATTTTCCAATGAGTTTCACCAAAACATCAGATTATTAACATCCATTCTATTCAAGCTCTTCCAAAATATTGAAGAACAGGGAATACTCCCAAACACTCTCCATAAGGCCAATAGCACACCGGTACCAAAAACTGACAAAGATGTCACCAAGAAAGAAAATTACAGACCGATGTCTCTAATGAGCATGAATAAATAAGTTTAAAAGACATATTTTTAAGTTGGATTTCTTTACACTTCATATAGCATCCTTTAATTTTGTTTTGAATGGGTTTTGTGGTGATAAATTCCTTTAACTTGTGCTTATTGGAAAGTTTTTAATCATTCCTTTAGTTCTGAATGATAATCTCAAAGGGTACAGATTCTAGGTTGAAAATCATTTTCTTCAAGTCTTCTGAATCTATCATGCCACTCCCTCCTGACTTGTAGAGTTTCAGTTTGAAATCCTCTGACAATCTTATGGGGATTCTCTTTATGTGACTCATTTTTCTCTCATTGTTTTTAAGATTTTTTTTTTCTTTAACTTGTGTTTGTGGCATTTTATTGACAATGTGTTTAGGTGTAGGTCTGTTTGGGTTTCTTTTGTTTAGACTCTTTGAGCTCCCTGGGTCAGAAGGTTTGTTTTATTATTCAGGCTGGGGAATTTTTCAGCGATTATTACTTGAAATACAGTTTCTGTCCCCTTTTCTCTCTTCTCCTTTCAGACTGCTTTATTGTGAATGATATTTCTTTTGATGCTATTCCAGAGGTTTCTTATTTCTTTTCATTCTTTTATCTCTTTGCTGGTTTACTTCAGCATATTCCTCTGCTCTTCTAGCTCACACATTCTTTTGGAATCTTCCTCCATTCTAATCTTTAGTCCTTCTGTTGAATTTTAGATGTCAGCTATTACGTTATTTCCTTGAAATCTGTTTTGATCTACTTCATTTCTTCTCTCTTTTTGTGGTTGTTCTCTTTTTCTTCCTGAATTATTTTCTTGATTTCTGAGTATGTTTATCACTGTTACCCTAAATTCATCCTAAGGCAGTTTGTAGACATCTATTGTATTCAGATTTCCTCTGGGTTTTGGATTGGATGTAACATTTAGCATATATTTATCTGTCTTTACTGTCTGGCATTCTGTTCATGTTTTTGTGGATTAGGTTTCCCTGAAGTGATGATCTTGTGTAGGGTGTTCACTTGCACAAGTATGTCTGGATTTTGGTTTGGACTCCAGGGTTTCTTGAGTTCTGTGGGTCACCACTGGTTGGCTTTGTTGAAGTTCTTATGTCAGTTATCTGTGGCTGCCTGAAAGTTCAGTCTATGGGGTTGGAATTTGTGTGTGGCATGCAGAAACTTCCTCTAGTGTTTCAGCTACCAACTGCAATGACGACCTTACTGTTTACCCACAACTGGCAATCAGGATGGTGTTTTACCTACACCCACAAGGTGGTGATCGTAAGCAGCATTGTCTCTTCCTCTGGGAGACTATTCTTACTTTAAGCCTGAGGGGGTGAATTTCTGGTGTGTGGTTCCTGTAATTCCCGGGCAATATGGTGGGAATGGTGAAGGTGGGGATTCCCTTAGTTGCCTTCCAATTATGGCAGCACCCTGGCATAATCTTCATGCCAGGCCTCCTCTTCAAGTCACTTGAAGCACCGATGCCTCTTCTGCTCTGTGTCTAGGCTCTTTCCCCTAGCTCTTTGTCCCAGTCCTGCAGGTTGGGCTTCTCTGATTTCAAGATTCCTGAAAGGACCGGTTCTTCCTGAAGTTCTGCCCCCTCCCCTGTGGCTGGAATACTGAATCTAAGTTTGTGGTATAGCACTGAACCCAGATGTTTTCACCCACTCTTTTTTGTCCTGATTGTTGCTGTCATTAAGTCTTTCTGCCTATGTTTCTTTGGTTGGTTGTTTCTGGAAAATAGGTGAATTTCTAGTTGCTTTGTGGGGAGGACAGGAGTCTTGCTTGTACCTGGTCACCATCTTGGCAAGAAGTCTGTAATTATTTTTCATATCATTTTTTATCAAATAGACAGTATAAATATATCATATGTAAATACTCATATGGAATATCAAATACATGATATTGTCTTAAGTACTGAAGACAATAAATTTGAAATAAGTCTCACTGAGCTAACATCCTGTTATCAGGAAGGTCACAACACATCTAGCAGCAACAGGGAAATTCAATTTGTTATCTCTTCCAGTTTCCAGTGACTCTGGATTTCTTGGATTGTGTCTATCTGTACTCCGGTCTTTCTTTCTGTGCTCTCATTGCTTTCTCCTACTCTGTATGTCAAATTTCCATTTTCTTTTTAAGGATACATGTAATTGCATTTAAGACCTACCCATATAATACAAAATAATCTCCCATTTTGAGACTTTAAATTTAATCATAAGGCAATATCTTTTATCATTAAATATACCATTTATAAACTCAGGAAATCAGAACATAGATATTTTTTCAGATAGGGTGACACAGTATTCACCGTCCCACCTGTCAACACTCAATTTATGTTAACAGGGTACCAGAAATATGAATTTATTTAGCAACCACGCATACAAATAAACATGTATTTATTGCAATATCTGACTTAATGCAGCTATGCAAAAGGAGAATTGATCTATTTAGATAGCTTTATTTGAAATATGTATAATTTAATCTATAAATATTGAATCAGTTGACTGATATCTTTATATGAAAATTTTCTTTACAATGTATATGCTAGCATAAAAAACAAGGATGTTTACATAAAGTTAACATGCATACTAACTGAGGCTGAACATATAACCTTCCTTTGAAAAATAAAAACGACAGTTTCTGCTGTAATTACAGCACCTTTTCTATGAGATTATGTTATTCTAATAATGTATGACATGTTTGTGAAATATTAAGAAATGCATAATTTTTTAATGTGTGTGCAAGCAATTTATATTAATTAAGGTGAAGGCTAAAACGAGTTAACAGAGGTTTCAAAATCTAGCAATATAAAGAAAATAACATTTTTTTTTTACTTACTATGTAAAGAATGGGTGATTATCTTGTCTAATGGAATACTTTGTTTCATATGGTTATCCAGGGCCCTTTTTAATTTATTTTTTTCTGGTTGTTCTACTTTCTCCCAAATCATTAACCTCTATGTCTGGTTCAAGAATATGCATTTTATTGTGTAAAGGAGGAAGAAACAGAATATGGAAGAGGGCCAGGGAATGTTTTAAGATCTATAACTAAAGAGGCCCATTCATTTTTATTCATTTGATGAAAAAGTTCATAGTCCCATGACCACATCTAAGTGTAACTATTACTAAAAATGTCTCCAGGAATTTTATGTCCAGGTACAACTATTAAAACAATGTATATTATTTTCAATGTATCTTTCCATAACCTCAACAATAGATGGTAAAATAATTAATATGTTGAACCATGTATGTGTCTGTACATGAAATAGTAAAATTGGACTGGAAATAGAGAATGATTATCTGTATTTAAGAACTCAGGTTTGTGTCAACAATTTAAAAAAGATACTGCCTGAAACAATCAAAATGCCATTGATTAACATTTAATTCATTTGTGACTTCTATTATTTTTAGATCTAATATAATCATCAGAACAAGATCACTAATATCTTTTTACTAAAACCAGAAAACTCACAGACTGTTAAGCAAAATAGTCCAATATTAAACAAAGCTCATTTAAAAAAGATGATTAATTACATCATGGTCATAATTCAAGAGAATAATACAAAACATTTTTAGGATTCAAATTAATATGATTTTTAATGAAATATAGGAATATTTTATGAGATAGAATTTGGGCTTTCCTTTTTGCTGTGAGAGTTGCACAATTAACATCAATTTCTATACAAAATTTCGTTCTTTCAGTTACAAAAAGATGATATCTATAACATCACCTGAGCCACAGTGACTGAAAATGTTCATCTTAAAATACTACTGTGTGTATTTTTTCACTGAATTTCTCAGTTATAACACTAAGGTCGAAAATTGCATCTACCCAAACAAATTTCTAGTATAATACTCACACAAATCCAGAGAGAGTATACTATAACCTAGATTTATGTCTTTTCCAACATGAATTTTTCTCCTTCTAACAAATTCAACATATTTCAGCACTTTAAGATGCCCTGAATGCAAATTCATTGCTCCTAGCAATATTCTCCAATGAAGAATTTATTTGCTATATTCGCCTAGGAGTATAGTTCTTAGAAAATATTTTATGAATATATATAAAATAATACAATTGCAGTTTAATGATCTAATTATTGACCTGAATAACATAATCTATCACATTTTATACCATCTCTTAGGTCTTTAGATGACCATTATTATCCTAATTTTCCTAAGGGAAAATTCAGATTCATAAAGGTTAATTGACTATCAGAAAGCCAGTAAGTAGCAGAAACTCTACTGACACCAGTCCTGTTGCCTCCCAAAGATTTACATTATTTTGTATTTGAAAAGTCACACTTAGTGAGCAAATATTTATTAATGTTCTCATATATTCTTGATACTTTATCTATCCTTAAGTATATTCATGAGTCTCCTGGTAAAATGTTAGCTAACTGAATCGTGCATTATTATAAATCTGTGTTTATATTTCCTAATGCAGGATTGGGCATGCTCAACAAATTTTTGTTAATTGAACACTATTTAATCTCATTAAGTGTTTCATCTATATCTATATTCTTTAGCTATCATGCTATTAAGAATTTATTTCTACAAAATCAATTGACTAAGAAGATTTTAAAAATTCCTGTGACAAACATACATTATCTCTTCCTTAGTGAGATATCTAAATTCTGGTGTTATGATACATTCTATTATATTCATCTTATTTTATGTTATCTACCATATTTTAATAAGGATACTTATTTATAATTATACCCCTTACTCTTCCTGGTAATAATTTTCTAATTGCTTTATGATATGTGCTCATGACCAGTCATTTAGACAAACATCAATCTGAATATTCTTAATTTAAGAAGAAAGTGTCTATTCATATAGGATTTCTAAAATCTCAGACTACAATTTATAAAAATAAAACACAATAGCATTTTTAAAATATTTACTGTTAGCATTTATTTAAAGAATAATATATGTCCATTTTTATAGATTCACCTGTCTTGAAATATCTGAGAATTACTGTTTATGTATTTCTTGGATAAATATCTGGAAGTGAAATGATAAGATCTTAAGGGATTTCTTCTAGATTTTTTGAGAAATCTCCATACCACCTTCCTTAAATGTTTTGCCAACTTTTACTATCGGGTTCCTTTTTACTACATCTTTGACAACATTTGTTAGTTCCGAATCCAACAGCACAAGTGTAAGGTGGTATCTCATTGTTGTTTTGATTTGCATTTTCCTAATGACAGGAGAAGAATAATACCTTTTTAGGTGACTGTTGGTCATCTGTATGTCTTCTTTGATGAAATATTAATTTAGATATTCTGCCTATTTTTGAATATGTTCTTTGTTTTTCTATTGTTTAATTTTATGCATTATGTACATAGTTTGGATATTAAATCCTTGTCAGATATATGCTGTCCAGAAGCTTTTTAGTTTACTATCATTCTATTTATTTTTATTGTTGCATCCTTTGTACTAGAGTTGAGTCCCAAAAGACCTCTAAGGCATACATAATTGTACTTATTGCCTATGTTTTCTTCTAAATATTTTATGATTTCAAGTCTTAACCTAAGACTCAAATTCATTTGGATTATTTTTCATGTATGGTGTTTGGGATTAATCTAGATTTAATCTTTTACATGTGGCTCTCCAGTTTTCCAACCCTATTTGCTGAAAACCATTTCCTTTCTCCATTGTATTTTCTTGGTACCTTTGTCATAAATTAACAGGCCATACATGCACGAGTCTTTTTCTGTGATTTTGTTCTATTCTATTGATCTGCCTCTCCTTTTTTATTCCAGTATTGTACAGTCATTTTGCTGTTGTTGCTGTTGTGTACTGCTTTATTTTATCACCATTGCTTGGTTGTATATAGCTGAAATTCTGAGAGTGTGAACCTCAACTTTTGCTCATTTTTCTCATGGTCTTTTGTGGTTCCATACCATTTCATTTATTTATTTTTTTATTTCTCTGAAAAGTGCCATTTGAATCTTGGTGGGGATTGCATTAAACTTGTGCTTTAAATAGATGGTCATTTTAGAAGTTTGTTCTTCCCAGCCATGAGCATGGAGTATTTATCCATCACTTTATATTTTTCTCTAATTCATGTAACAATGCTTAATAGCTTGAATTTTACAGTTATTTCATGATCTTTGTTAACTATATTCCAAGGCATTTAATTTTTATTGATTTCTGTTATAAATGGAGCAGTTTTCTTAATTCCTTATATTTCATCACTTTATCACTATATAAAATACAATATATTATAGTCCATTGATTGTGCAAACTACCATTTACTGAACTCATTCAATAATTTTATTATTTTCATGGAGTAGGTTATACACACACACAAACACACATGCACATACACATATGTATGTATGATGTCATCTGCAAATAGTTAGAGTTTTACTTCTTTTCCAATTTGAATATCTTTTATTTCTTCATGCCTAATTTCTCTAACAAGAGTCACCAGTATGATGTAATTGGCCATGGTGGTGAGAGTATAAAACTTTGTCTCATTCTTGATTTTAAGAGAAAATAATTTCAGGTTTTAAACATTGGGTCTGATGTTTGCTGTGGGTTTATCATATATAGTTTATTATTTTGAATTATGTTCCTATAAGTATTTTTAATAAAAAATGGGGGCTAAATCTTGTCAAATGCTTCCTCTGCATCTATAACTGTCATCATATAATTTTTCCTTTCTTTTGTTGATGTGTTATATTATGCTAACAGATTTTCAAATATTGAACCACATTGCATCCTGCAATAAATAACACTTGGTGATGATGGATAGTCTCTTTGATGTATAGTTGGATTGGGTGTGCTTATAATTATTTAAGGATATTTACATCTATCTTCATTTGAGGTATTAGTCTATAATTTTCTTTATTAGTGACTTCCCTATATGCCTTTGGTATTAGTGTAATATAGCCAACATAGAAAGTGTTTGAAAGTGTTTCCTCTTCTTTTTTTATTTTTTGACAAGTTTGAGAAGAATATATATAAATTCTTCTTTGAAGTTTTGGTAAAACCCTCTAGCAAAGTCATCTACCTAGTTCTGACTTTGTGTTTTGGGAAACACATTTGATTTCTCCAGTTTCCATATTTCTGATAAGACTGTTCAGGTTTTCCACTTCTTGCTGATTAGGTTTTAGCTGGTTCTATCTATCTATAAAGCTGCCTCTATTCTCTAAGTTGTCGAAATTATTAGCATATAGCTGTTCCTAGTTGTCTGTTATGATGCTTTATATTTCTATGGTGTTCGTTGGAACTCCTCCATTTTTATTTCTGATTCAGTTATGGGAGTTTTCTCTATGAGAATTTTTTCTTAGTGAGCAGAGCTAAAGATTTGTCAATCTTTATTTTTTCAAAGAACCAGCTTTTGATTTCATTGACTGTCTTTTTAATTTTTATTTCGTTTGTTGATGTTTGAATATTTATTATTTCCTATATTCTGCTGTCTTTTGACTTCAATAGTTGTTTTTTTTTTATTTTATTACAGAGCATTTGTTTTACAAATTAAAATAAACTCATATGCTTAGTTCCCCATATGTGCAGTTTCCTCATTCTTGAGATACACACACACACACACACACACACACACACACACACACACACACATGTATGTATGTCACCCTGCAGTCAAGCAAATCACTAAGTATTCTTTACAATAATTCAGTGAGTTCTACCACCACTTACCTCCCGACCCCATCCCCTGTCCCTGTTGGTAACCTCAATTATGTTACATGTGTCCAAGGGTTATTTTTGTTTCATCTGTTCTTTTGTCTATCCACATTTCACCTGAGTGAGATCATCTGATATCTTTCTTCTTTTTACTTATTCAATTAGCATGTTCCCATCTGGATCCATTTCTTCTAAGGGCTGTGTATTATCCCACTGTGTAAATATACCACATCTTTATCCATTCATCTGATGTTGGGTTCTTAGGTAGTTTCCAATCCAAAGCTATTGTGAATAGGACTGAAATAAACATGAGCATGAATAAATATCTGCAAGTCAGTGTTTTTGTATCTTTTGGGTACATACACAGGAGTAGGATGACAGGAACATATGAAATTACCATATTAAACTTTTTGAGGGATAAACATACTGTTTTCCATAGGAGCTATACCAATTTACACTTCCACCATTAGTGCAAATGCATTCCCTTTTCTTCATAACTTTGCCAACATTTGTTGTTTCCAAACTTTTGGACAACAGCCAATCTCTCAGGAGTATGGTGAGATCTCACTGCTGTTCAATTTGCATTTCCTCGGTAGCCAGTTAGTAGAAACATCTTTTCTTGTACCTTTAGGCCATCTGTACAGAAAAAAAAAAATGTTTCTCCAAATCTGCTTCCCATTTTTATTGCATTGCCTGTTTTTCTGTTATTGATTTTTATGAGTTTTTATATGTTTGAATATCAAGCCCTGGTTACAGATATAAAATACTAGATTTGATTCTCCAGAGACCTTTCTATAACTAATATCATAGAATGTCTTTCTTTAGGTTGTCTTCCTAGGATTTTATGATTTCTGCTCTTAGTCCAAGTCTCTAGTCCATTTTGCATTAATAATTGTGAATGGTGTTAGAGGTTTATGATTTTAATTCCTCCATTCCAAATTGGATTCCTTTTATTTATTTTTCTTACCTAATTGCAATTGCCCTGGCCGAGACCTTCAGTATGATGTTAAATAGAAGTGGTAAGACTGGACAGCCTTGTCTTATTCTTGACCTTAGAGGAAGTGTTTCCACCTTTTTTTTCTATTGACAATGATTTCGGCTGTGTACATATTGTATATTGTCTTTATTATGGTGAGGTACGTACTTTCTACCCCCATTTTATGCACAATTTCTATTATTAATGGATTTTGAATCTTGTCAAAAGCTTTGTCTGTGTCTATTGACATGATCATGTGGTTTTTATACTTTCTCTAGTTGATATGGCGTATTACATTAATGGATTTATTTGTATTGAATGTAGGATAAATCCCACTTGGTCACGATGGATGATCATTTTGATTCATTGCTGTATTCTATTTGCTAATATTTTGTTGAGAGTTTTTACAGCTACATTCAATAGAAATATTGCTCTGTAATTTTCATCCTTGTGAGGTCTTTGTCAGCTTTTCATATCAGTGTGATGCTATTTTCATAAGTTTTGGTAGTGTTCCCTGTTCTTCAATATTTTAGAAGAGTTTAAGGAGAATATGTATCAATTCTCTGAAGATTTGGTAAAACTCATTAGAAGAGCCATCTGGTTCTGGGCTTTTAATTTTAGGAAAATTAGATTACTGCTTCAATTTCTTTGCTTGTGAATATTATGTTCAGATTTTCCAATTCTTCCAGGTTTAATCTTGGTATACTGTATTCTTCTAAAATTCTGTCCATGTCATCAAGGTTTTCATGTTGTTGGCACATTACAGTTTAGTATATTTCTTATTATGTTTTGTATTTCAGCGGTGTCTGTTGCAACTTTTCTTCTTTTGTTTCTGATTCTAGTTGTGAGAGTTCTTTCTCTTTTCTTTGTGAGTCTAGCTAATTGCCAATTTTGCTTAATTTTTTAAGAACTCTCTTTTGGTTTCAATTTTTCTGAAATGACTTCTTGTTTTCTATTTTTGTATTTCTGCTTCAGTTCTGATTATTTTCTTTCTACTGATTTTTAGCATTAACTGTTCTTCTCTCTCTAGTTATTTTAAGTGTAGTGTTAGAGTGTTCATTTGTAATTTTTTTCTTCTTTGAGGTAGGCCTGAATTGCAAAGAACTTCCCTCTTAATACTCTTTTTGCTGCACCCCACAGACTCTGGTAGCTTGTGTTTTCATTTTCATTTGTCTCTAAATATTTTTTAAGTTTCTCTTTGATTTTCTCTTTTACCCAAGAGACTTTCAGAAGTATATTGTTTACTTTCCAATTACTTTGGGGTCTTCCATCTTTCTTTTTGTGGTTCATTTCTAGTTTTAATTCATTGTGACCGGAGAAGATACTTGATATGATTTCAATCTTTGTAAATTTTGGAAACATGTTTTGTTTTCCAAAATATGATTTATCCTTGTGAATGTTCCAGGCAACCTGGAGTTGAAATGAAATTTGTAGCCATTGGATGTAGGGTTTGGTATATTCTGTTAGATTTACCTGTTCCAAATCGTCATTTAAAGCTACTATTAATGTCCTGCCTGCTTGATCTGTGCATTGATGTAAGTAGGGGTGCTAAAGTTTCCTGCTATTGTCTTGTTGTTGATGTTTAGTCACATTTAATAATACTTGATTAATAAATATTGATGCTACTTCATTGTGTATATTTTTGTTAATAAGTATTATGTCTTCTGATTGGATTGGCTCCTTTTTTCTCATACAGTGTCCATCTCTGTCTTTCATTATGTTTTATAGCTGGAAACTTATTTTATCCAAGATAAGTATGACTATTCCTGTTCTTTTTCTGGTTGTCATTCGACTGTGGGATTGCTTTTTATCCAGTGACTTTGAGTCTTTGTTTAACTTTTGGAAGAAGGGTTAGTTTCCTGAGTTCAACAGAAAGATGGGTTATTATTTTTAGTCCACTTGGCCACTCTGTGTCTTTTGATTGGTGGGCTCAATCCATTAACATTCAGGGTGATTATTGTTATACAACTTTTTATTGTCATTTTGTAATTTGTCTTCTGTTTGTTATTCCAGACAGTGCCTTCGATATTCTCTTTCTCTTCTTATGTGGATTGGGCATCATTATGTTTTAAATGATTTCCCTTTTTTTTCTTTTTTGCCTTTTTCCTGGGAATGTGTTTTGAATATATCCTGAGGTTTGCATTAATAACTTTATGTTTATTTCATATTTTTATTTGAAAGCAGTTTAGTCTTACACTAATTCAAACCATCCACATTTTAGTACTCATCTCCTTCCCACTTTTTTATATTTTGTATTCTTGCTGTTTTTAGGTGTGGTTTTTTGTTTTGTTTTTTTGCACTTTTTAGAGCATCCTTTAGTATTTTTTGTAGAGCAGTTTTTATGGTGATAAATTACTTTAATTATTGCTTATCTGAAAAGTTACTTATAATTCCTTCAGTTTTGAATAATAATCTCAAGCAGTATAATGGCCTATGTTGAAAATCTTTTCTTTCTACACTTTGAATCTATCATGCCATTCCTTTCTGGCCTGTAGAGTCTCAGTCGAGAAATCCACTGACATTCTTGTGGAGACTCTTTTGCATGTGACTCATTTTTTTCCAGCTGCATTTCAGTCTTTCTTTATCTTGTATTTTCGATAATTTGATGACAATGTGCTCACCCATTGGTTTGTTTTTGATGTCTTTTGCTTTAAATTCCTTGAGCTTCCTGGGTCTAGAGGCTTGCTTCATTCCTCAGATTAGGGAAATTCTCAGACATGATTTCTTCAGTTACAGTTTCTGCCCGCTTTTCTTTCTCTTTTCTTTCTGTGACCCCTATGATGCGAATGTTGTTCTTTTTGACATTATCCCATAGCACTTTGATGTCTTCATTTCTCTTCATTCTTCTTTCTCTTTTCTCTTTTGAGTAGATTCCTCTGCCCTATCTTCTAGCTCACTGATTCAATTGAAGGCTTCATCCATCCTACACTTGTTATTTAGTCCAGCTATTGTGTTCTTAATTTCTTTTATATCTTGTTTTATTTCTTCTCTCCCTTTCTTTTTTATTTTCCTTCCTCTATTGTTTCCTTAATTTCCATTAGTATTTTTATCACTGTTGCCCTAAATTCATCCTCTGATAGTGTACATGTCATTTGCATTCGAGTTTTCCCCTGAATTTTTAATTATATCCGTAATTTAGAGTATATTTCTCTATTTCTTCAGTCTGTTTTATATTCTCTTTATGTTTTTGTGAATGGGTTTTCCTGCATTGATGGCCTATTGTAGATTATTAACTTGCTCTGAGTAAGTCTGGATCTCAGTTTGAACACCGGGAATTCTTTAGTTTTGTGGTGTCACCTCCAGTTGGATTTGTTGAAGTACCTACATGGACCCTCTGCTGAGGCACAAGAGTTTAGTCTATTGGATTGGTGTTTGTGTAGGGAATGCAGAGCCTTCCTCAGCATCCCAGGTTAGAACAATAACTATCACCTATTATTGACCCATAATCAGTGATTAGACTGTGGTTACACCTCAATCCACAGAGTGAAACTAGTGTGTATTGTTGAGGATTCCTCCCTTCTGGGAGGCTTTCTTATTTCTTTATGTATGGGGTGGTATTTCTCGTGGCAAAGTCCTTTGGCTCTGACATAATACGGTGGTAGGAGAGTTGGGGTTGGATGATTCTCCTTGCTTCCTTTAGGTTTTGACAGTGTCCATTGTAATATCCCTGCAGGAACTCCTGCTCAGACCACCTCACCAGACAACTGATCCTTCCTCCACGCTGCTATAAGACCCTCTTCCCCAAGCTTTGTATCCATGTCCCACTCTGCACACTCTCTGCTGCTTTTATAGCAAATCTCTGGGAGCCCCAGTCTTCCCATGGTTCCACCTCCTCCTCCACAGCCCAAATTTAGAATCTGCAATGCAGCAATGAATTCTTATGTGTTTGCCTACCCTTTGTAGTTGTGAACGCTGCTGCAACCTCTGTGGCTTCTAGTCCGCTTTTCCTCAGTATTCATGTCTGGAAAATAGGTGAATTTCTATTTGTTCTGTGGGAGGAGTTGGGACTCACTCCTATCAGGTTGCTACCTTGACTCCAAATCTCATTCTTTTTTTTTCTAGTTACTTTGGATGTAGGGTTAGAGTGTTTATTTGAGATTAATTTATGCATTTAGGTAAGATTGAATTTCTGTAAATTTCCAACTTAGTACTGCTTTTCATGCATTCCATATATTCTGATAACTCTTATCTTCATTCTCACTTGTCTTCAAGTATCTTTTTTGGATACACCTATGATTTCCTCTTTTACTTGATCATTCAGAAAGATGTTGTGTAGTATTCATGTATTTTGGCATTTTCCAGCTTTTTTGTGGTTTGATTTCCAGTTTCATGCCATTGTGATCCAAGAGGATGGATGGTATCTTTGTAAATTTATATCTTTGTAAATTTTGCGAGACTTGTTTTTTTTTTTTTTTTCTTCAAATTTATTGTCTGTCCCTAAGAATGCTTTCTGAGTACTTAAGAAAAACTTAAATTCTGTAGTTGTTGCATGAATTGTTCAGTAAATTTCTCTTAAACTCATCACTGTCATTTGTCATGTAAGACCGTTGTTTCCGTGTCTGTTTTCTGTCTTGTCGATCCATCTATCATTGTGTGTGGGGTATTGAGGTTTCCTAATATTATTTCAGTGCTGTTAATGTGTCTATTTAGTTTTGTTAATAATCGCTTTACTTATTTTTAGCTCCTTCATTTCAAGCATATGTTAAAAAAAATTGTCTTCTTGATGAATTGACCACTTAATCACTATGTAGTTTCCATCCTATTCCTTCCAACTTTAATTAGAAGTCTAATTTATCTGACATAAGTATAGTTGTCCATGCTCTTATTTAGGGTACCATTTGACTGTAGGAATCTTTCCACTACAGACTTCGAGCCTATATTTATCATTCATATGTAGATGAACTTCCTGTGGACAGCAGAAAGTTGGGATGTTTTTTAATCCGTTAGGCTACTCTTAGCCTTTTGATTGCTGAATTGAATCCACTAGCATTTATTGGGATTATTAGTATGTTTTTACTGCTTTTTTGCTAATTATTTTCCGGGTATCATTGTGTCTTTTTCTCTTTCTATCCTTAGGTGCTTTAAAACATTTTATGTTGTGGTTTGTTTTCCTTTTTTTTTAGGTTTATGTTTTTTGGTTTCCCTCTGGCTTACATACAATTTTCTATGGTGATAACCTGTTCTATCATGAAAAAAAAGCAGTTGAACTCATTCTAACAATCCATATTTTTACTCTCTTCCCCACTTTTTTATAATTTTCATGTTTTACTGCTTCTAAATTGGGTAACTGTTAATTTTAAAGGACTTCCTTTAGCTTTTTTTTTTTTTTTTGTAAAACTGGTTTCATGGTGATGGATTACTTTAATTTGTATTTGTGTATATATTTTTATTATTTCTTCCATTCTAAATGATAATCTAGCAAGATAGCATATCCTTAGTAGGAAGTCCTTTTGTTTCATTATTTTTGAATGTATCATGCCATTCCCTTCTGGCCTTTAACCTGATACATCTGCCAAAAGTCTTAAGGGATGTCCATTTACTCCAGCTACTGTTAAGATTCTGTCTTTATGCTGTATTTTGTCATTCTACTGGCAATCGGTCTCAGTATTGATCTCTTTGAGAAACTTCTTTTTAAAATTCTTTGAACTTCCTGAGTCTGGAGGTCTGTTTCCTTCCTCAGATTAGAGAAAAATAAGACATTATGTATTCTAATGTGGTTTCTTCCTCCTTTCTCTCTTCTCCTTCTGGGACCCATGTGATGTAATATTGCTCCTCTTGATATTATCCCATAGGTTGCATGTGCTGTATTTGTTTCTTTTGATTCTCTTTGTGGGTCTGCTTAGGTAAATTTCACTGTTCTATATTCTAGTTCACTGATTTGATTGGAGAATTCTTCCAGCCTGTTATTAAGTCTCTTTATCATATTTTTCAGCTCAGCTATTGTGTTGTTTACCTTATGAATTTGGTTTGGAGATTCCTCACAGTTTCTTTGTGTTTACTGTACTTTTCTTTATGCTTCCCCATTGTTTTCTTGCCTTCAGTGAACAATAGTAAAACTGTTCCTTTTAAGCCTTTATCAATCAGTTTTCTTAATTCCATTGTATTCAGTATTTCCCCTGATTTTTTAAAAAAGGAAAATAAAAGCAGGAAGGAAGGTGAGTAGATAAGCACTTGGGAGGTTTGTGAACTGCACTCAGTTGTCAGTCAGAGGTAGTGGACCTAACACTACTTCAGCAGGGCATGCCTGGAATATTGCTTTGATTCATCATTTTTGTAAGCCCAGTCAGCAATAAGAGGCAGAGACAAGGGAGTCAAATTGTCCCATGTGCAGGCTGGGAAAGTTCCTTCTGAGAAGAGATAGAAAAGAGCAATCCAAGGAAGTTGTGAGAGACAGGATTTTTAAGGAGGCAGTCTCAGGCTAGCATGGTGGGGGCTAGGGATGGAATCCAGATAAGGCCACCTGGATAGTTGTTGATTTACGGGTAGGGAGTCAATGGCCTGGAATATTAGGTGAGCTTGAGCATGGATGGGAGAGGCAGGGGTAGAATCCTTGATTAGGTCACCTGGTGAGCTTGTTGGTTTTTAGGGCTAGGGAGTCAAGATACTTATCAGGATGTGCTGGGATGTTAGGAGAGCTTGGAGGGGTGGAGATTTGAACATCATCTGGTCTCAGACTGCAAAACCTTCCATTTTTCATGCTTGGCTAGAACGTGATGACTTTCGGTTTTTCTGTTTCTTTTGTCTCCTGTCTCAATTTTACATATATTTGTCTTTCTTTTTGATCTGTTTAGCATTCTGTGTCTGTTTCTATGATGAGACTCCCCTAGTATAAAGTTCTTATATTAATGTTACAGTTTTCGGGAGAAACCAAGTGAGCACTCTTTGGAATTATTTTAGGCAAATTTATTACACACATGGTCTCAGCTGGGATTTCTTCCTCAAAGAGCTGAGCCCGGAGTTCTGGTTAGAACATGCTTACATAAGCTAGAGAAAATTCAGGAAGAGAGGGATGTAAATTAGGGGAAGGGGTTTCAAGCATGGGATGTTCTTTGTCTGCTGGCAAGCAAGCTCAGGTTACAGGAGGTGTCATGGCTTTTCTTTAAGTTGCTTGAAGTGGTAAGCAGTCCCCTCCACATTAGGGAATAAAATTCCACAGTATAGGTCCAAGTGCTGGTCTGTAATGTTGGATTTTTTCCATTTTATTATTCAAAATTTATCAGTAATTTTGAAGTTCTAAAATCTACTGTGTGAGGCCTGAGAGTACATCCTACAAGATTGGAGTTAGTATAGGAAGTGCAGTGGTTTTCCCCAGAATGATAAGCATAACAACACCATACAAGGACAGAGACCCAAGTACTGCTGGATCCAAACAAAAGCAGACCACAGTCACAATAGAGGTCACAATAAAGTCTGGCAAGTGGTCTTAGTGCAGCACACTCCCATGATAATTTCTCAGTTCTCTAGAGGAGTGGAAGTCCCAGCAAGGGGTGTTAAATATTATGCCTTGGAGCCTGGTGACAGGGGTAGGGGGAGGTGAAAGTGCCAGGAAGTACCAAGAAAAGAGTAAAGTTGTTTAGCTGAAGGCCCAGGCTGGCCAGGAATCCTTGTGAAAAGGTTGTCGAGAGATCTGACAATTTGGCATAAATGCATTAATAGTAAAGAGGGATGAACTTTTCCATGAAACTTTCCTGCAATGGTGGCCTCTTTGTGCTGACACAGCACAGAAGCAGTGTCTTGGTTCAGAGGGAACCTATTCTTTCCAACCCACATTGAAGTTTTTGCTTTGACTGAATGGCAGTCCCAGGTTGGGGGGCACCCATTGAGAGAAAAGACCTTCGGTTATGGGATAGTGTCATTACCACTCATCTAGCCCTGTGGCACTGGAGTTTCTGAATAGGGTTATGTGATAAATTAATAAATTGACTTCTCTTAGCATTTATGAAGATTTTTTTAACTGCTTTGAGATGATGCTTTCCCTTTCCTTTTTAAAAGATCTCAGTTGCTAAATAATTTTATTATTATTATTATTATTATTATTTTTAGTGCCTATGGGAAGGACATGAAATCAGTATCTTAACAGTCTTCCGTTTTTGAACTGTATCCTTACAGTAGTGTTTTTAATTACAATGAGTCAGTGTTTTATTTCCTCAATATTAAACCTAAATTTGTAGACAGGTGGGAATCTGAAAATTCCAGATCATAACTGTTGGGGGCAAGTTTCAGCATTTAACTTCCAAAATCAACATGATATGAAGATATGAAGGATGGGGAATTACTGACAAAATAGAACCATGAATTCCTTTTGGTGCCAGAGGATTTTAAAACATAACTGAGAAATCTCTCTTTTCCTATCTCACCTGGATGGCCTGTTCTTCTCATTTTTAAAAGCAAACCCTTCTTATCAATAGCCCTTCCCCAGATAAAGAAGGCATAAAAATGTAGGAATCTTGTAACAATAGGAGCAGCCCTCCCTGCCCAGAAAACTCTATCTCCTGTTATTGCTTTCTTTCTCCATTTTCTCTAATAAACTTATAAAACTGCACTAACACTCAAGACTTCTTTCTTGAACCATTTGCCACTGGACCCAGAGCCCCTGCATCAAATACTATTCAGAATATATAAATTGTTATTTAAAAAACATTTTCATAATGTGACATTTAAATTACGTAAAAATCCCCTTGATCGCCCAGAAATCTACTACAGTTCAGTCTTTCTAACCCAAGCAGTTCCAATTCTTAGGGGAAAATGTAAATCCCTTCTGATGCTACTGCTCTGAAAAATATTTGGTAAAAACGAAGTTTAGAAACTTACACCTTGCAAAATTTATGTTCATTTGTATAACTCATGTATACTTGCAATGCTTAGATGGGTTTGAAAACAATCACTTCCAAGATGTTTCTTAAATTAATGAATAATTATGTTCAGAATATGAAGTCTCTAACGACAAGGCATCAAGATTTTTATAGGTTTTATTAGTGCCCATAGCAAACCCTAAGAGCTGGGATTCAAGTAGGGCCATGCTGTCTTTTGATTAGCCTTTATTTTTTTTTAACCAATACATGAAAGTGGCTAAAATTTTGTACATCTTTAAAAGAAGGTGAAGAGACTGACCTTCATTAAATACTAAAAATTGCCTTAAATAAAAAGCCCTCATCATCTCCGTTTACAAGTAGGTGACAACTATCCTACCTCAAACTTTATTTGTGGTTTGCTAATAGTGTATATAGGTAAACTATAAATTAAATATAATGATTTAAAACTCTTTAATATTAAAAAAAATAATGTTTATCAGTGTCACCAGATGAAACAAAGTTAGACTTGATAATGATTAAAGTATGTTTTATAGTGACATTGGACTTCTTTCCTAGGAGAAAAAATATACAGGCAAAGAGTAACGGTCTTTTGTTTTGCTTCTCATAAAATAGAATTGTTTTATAAGAGATCAATAAAGCACACTCTTAATATTCTATAAAGATTTTTTTTTTATAATTTAAAGAATTTTGCTTATTCAAAAGTATGATTTCTAACCAATGGAGATCGTATGTTTGGTATGAAAAGCTAAAGCAATATATAATTAAATACAGTTTTATATAGATTTTTCTAAATCATTAAGATAAAAATCTATGTGTAAAATTTCTAATAGTTTTAGTTTTATTTCAAAACAGTTTCCAGTTTAATAATGAAGTTATTTTAGAATGTATAACAATTAGTATTCTATAATTATCAACTATTTTCTCACACATTTCTACAGCATCATTGGTGCTGATAAATATGTATAATTTGTATAGATTGCATGATCTTTTTGAAACAGATCTTTATTAAAGTAGCAATGATTAATTCATCATAAAATAACAATTGTAAACACTGAAATAAGTTCAATATTGTAGTAATTCAATAAGTATTATCAATATTCAAGAAGTAAGAAAAATACTAAAAGCAAAATTAATTTTTCGGGGTATAATTGCTGCCCTTTATCCAGTTTTCTACCCGTTCATCTTCCGTTCATTAGTAATTTCATTTTACAAACTAAAAGTTTATTTTGTTCATCCATTTGCTTAGATTATCTATATGTCACAAAGGCATAAAAGGACATGGTATTTGTCCTTCTCCATCTGACTCATTTCACTAAACATAGTTCCCTCTACGTTTATGCATGTTGCTGCTAATGTCAGGATTTTATCTTTTTATCTAGATAAGTACCATTCCATTGTGTGTTAATATCACATCTTCTTTAAGCATTCATCTATGTATCCATGGTCACTTAAGTTGTTTCCACTTGTTTATTCTAGATACTGCTGCAATAAACATGGAGGTGTATGTATCTCTTCAAATAACTATATTTGTGTTTTAGGGGTGTAAATGCTTAGTAGTGGAGTAAATTGATTATATCAAATTTCTAATGTCAATTGTTTAGGAATCTCAATGCTATTTTGCTATAATGGCTGCATCAATTTATACTTCTATCAATCCACTTTCTCTTCATACTCTGAAATACTTGTTTCAATTTTTTGGATAATATTCTCACAGGTGTACGATGATGTCTCATTGTTTTGCATTTGTCTAATAATAAGAGATGGTGAACATATTTTCATGTACCTATTGGCAATTTTTGTCTTGGAGAAGTTTCAATTCAGATAGTCTGCTAATTTTTAATTGAACCTTTTGCTTTATTGTTGCTGATTTTTATGGATTATTTATATGCTTTGAATATCAGCCCCTTTTTGGATGTATAATGTGCAAATATATTCTCAAATTCAGTAGGATACATATTTGATTTTTAGAGTTTTGCTTCCTATAAAGAAGGTTTTTAGTTTGATGCGGTCCCTCTTATTTATTTATGCATTTATTTCCCTTGAATTCCTTTAGGAATTCTCAAAGTTACTGCTAAATTAATGTCAAGTATCCTATCATCTATATTCTTTTCTATCTATTTTATTTTCAATTCTTACACCCAAGTATTTGTTTTGCATTAAATAGTGTAACCGCTTAGAAATCAATCTGATCCTTCAACAATGTTTGACTAATATAGGGACACTTTTATACAAGGGCTTGGAGTGGGGTAGAGGGGAAAACGATTTTCTCTCGTATATATTAAGATTCTTAATCTCTGAATATACTCTAGCTGGGTGAATTTGTAATATTCCCACCTGTTGAGTGTGTATGCACATGTGCATATGTGCATTTTTAAGAAAATGTAGTATTTTCACAAGTCTTATTTCTAAGTTTCCTATTTCTATATGAAATCTAATCAGGTGAAGAAAGAGCAAGAATAAACTGTACATTTTTTTAACTGTTTACATATTAGTAGCATTTATTTCAAGGACTCATTAAAACAAATTTGAATGACAGTTTTTATTTGGAATAATTATTTTGATTTCTTAAATCTCAGAAATTTTCAGTAAAATTTATAAATGTCAATTGATGAAATGCTAAAGATTCTAAAGATTAGTGTTTTTGCATATTTTCTGAACAGTAGCTATTTTTCTCAAAATTAAAGTATATAAAATGCAACTATAGAAAAGTTAAAAAAACAACAACAATGGTTTATAAGACATGAAGAAAACAAAGGAATTACATAGTTTGGTGGGAAATAACATATTTCATTTTACAATATCAGAGTGATATCTCACTGTTTATAATATCTTTACATTTTTTACCTCACTGTTATATAAATTATACAAATTGGATGTTAATAATATCTATTTACATTGCAAGTTAATTATTTGATTAAAAAACTTAATGTTTCTGTTATGAATACCATATAAATAAGAACCAGGTATATTTCCATTTTAGTATGTTTAAATAAAAATATTTATAATTTCCATATTAAGAATTATATATATGGGAAAAAAAAAGCATAAACGTGCTTCTGACCATGAAGATGATTTTTCATTTCCTTGAAATTAGATAGTTATTTTATATTGTTTATTTCATCTCATTACCTAAATAAACAAAGGTTTGATAAATGTAGATATTAAAATAGTCCTGAATTATTAATGAATGAATGAGAGCAACTGTTTTCTTTTTTCATCCTTAATTCTCACATTTACATTGCCAAACATATAATCTCTGTAATAAAATCTGAATAAAATTTGAAACATTTACCTGGATTTCTTTTAAAAATCATGCTACTGGAATTTGAATGAAATTTCTACTTTGAATTTCATTAATGTATGCTAAAGATGCCAATGATCAAAAAGGGATATGCTTTCACTTTAAATTACATTTATTTGAGTATTCACAGTGCAAGGACATATAAAAGGTATTATCCATATATAAGCATCTGCAAATAACACATTTCTTATCACTTCAGGAATTTGAATTGGTTTTCAACAGTTTATACAAGTGTAAATTGCTTTAGTTCTTTCTGTTGAAAATAATTTTCACATACATCAATCACATTAAATAAGTCCATAACCAGTGAGACAAATTGAATGTAGGTTGTGCATTATAGCAGTAGTATGTTGAAAAGAACACTTGCTTAGTATCTAATATATCAGATTGTTATCAGGCTTTCTCACACATCTTAGATATGGGACAATGTGCTAAGGAATAAAGGGATAAATTATCTGATGTGTGTGTGATTCTAGAGTAATTAAAAAATTTTAATCTCTGCTTCCTTATTTGTAAAACAGAGATAATATATTTCCAAAAGAATACATATGGCAAAAGGCAAGGTTGATAGCAACATCTAATACATGTATGGTGTAATCCATATGTCCTATGTTTACTTCTAACAATTTTTATATAACTAAAATACTGATGTTACATATATCCAAAATGAAATTTTTAATATATAATTATCAGAATAAATCAATATTTTGAAGATTTTTTCAATGCAGGAGTAAATTAACCAGAGCACAAATATTTGTGTGTATATACAATGAGGTATTACTAACTGATAAAAATACAAAGATTCTTGCCATTTTCAACATGTATGGAACTTGAAGACATTATGTCATATGAAACAAGAGAAATTAAAAAATGGTATGATCTTTTATATGAGGAAGGAAAAAAACAACTCATTGATACAGAAACCAGATTGTTGGCTGTCAAATTAAGTCCAAGGCTGAATTGGATGGCATGATAACTACAGTAGTGGAAAAAAAAGCATATTTTATATTTATAAATAAACTCCATGAATTAAAGAAAAAAAGGATAGCAGCAAAATGTAAAACTCAAGAAAGTAAAGTATATACCTTGAAATGAGAATAGGATTTAAAATCCTTGAAAACGTTAAAACAATCTTGACTCTATGATCAGTAACCTGAATTTGGTTGATGTTTGTGGAAGAAATGACAATGTATTTGTATTTTGCAAAGAACATAAAAATTAAGCAAACAAATTAATAATAAACAAAAATGCTTATAAATTTTCTATTCATTAAATTTAAGCTATTTTGAAAATTAATCATATATGAAAAAGATCTCTAGAGTAGATGATATTGACCCTAAAATAATAACAGAGAAGACTGTCAAAACAGTTGAATGTTCATTAAGATGATCAAGTTATTTGCAGCAATATTTTTGTGCCACAAAGAGAATGCGAAATTAAGTCCTGATTGAATAAATTTTCTATAATATAATGTTTTAAAATCAAGTAGTAATTAGTCTTAAAGTGGATTTATTTCTCATAAAGATACTAGTATTCCTCCAGATGTTTTCCCAAGTAGAAAAATGAATGAATGTGCTTGTAGAATAAAGTTCCTTTGAATATTGATTTATAATGAATATCACTTCCATGACCAAATTTTTATTAAAAATGTATCTTAAATTATAGTGTAACATGGACTTTTGTGAAGGACCTTAGTTCCTTATTGTCTTAAGCGTATGTCTTAATTGCTTATTGTCAAATACATTGAATTGTTTATTCTTGTATATGTGTAAATGCTATTTAATTCCTATAATTCCCTAATTTTAAAATGTTGAAATTAGCATTCTTATTTTTGTGCTGAAGATAATAAAAATATAATTCTTTTACACATGGTTCATAAAATTTTTTAAATAATTTCTGAAATAATAGTGTGTTGAAACATTATAAGGTTTCAGGTTACAATATCATAAATCAACATTTGTGTATACTGTGATATGTTCACCATTAAAAGTCTTGTTCTACCCTTCACCATAAAACTTATACCTTTCATTCAATTAGCCCAACCTCTACTAAAAAAGTTTTACAGTAAATTTATTTAAAAAATTTAGAAACACTTTATTTTTATGTAACTTAGCTCATATATTTCTGTGAACACTGTATAAACACAAACAAACCTTCACCTATCATCATTAAAGCCATAATGATGAACACAGTCATAAAAGGAAGGATGAAATTATACCCAAATCAACCTTGTTTATCTGAAAATATTTGCAACTTAAAACAATAGTTATCTTTTCTAATACTTAAAAGTATGGCATTATTGGATATAGCTTAATTATGTTTGAAGGCTTTCCCTTTTTTCTTAAAATAGTTACATATTTTCTTTTACATAGGAATCTTGTTAAATACATTGAGCAAACACAGTGGACACTTTTGCTTGATTTTTACATTCAAGCACTGCATACTAAATTTTTGCAAGCTTTATGGCATAAAGTCTTCCTTAGATTAATTCTGTTTTTAATTTTTTTCAACTGCTTACCTTTTTCTTCTGTTGATTGTATCTTATTTTAACTTATTTATTGCACATATTGCACATATTTTAAATTTGATTGAGCTTTGAATCATAATTATGTAGTACTAAGTTGTGCATTATCACACAAGGTTGGTTCTATTCTTACTTCACATTTAGAATGAGATCTTGAGATTTACAAGGGTAACTATCCGATGTTTATTACATGACTCAAAAGTCATAAGCCAGGAATCAATTAGGCAATCTGATATCAGAAGTACAATTTGTCATGATAAATCTACTTGATAGCAATTCATAAAAAATGCTGTATAGAGTTATTTTGTTACAATATTGTCATTTATTGCTTTTACAGAGAACTTTTCCACTTCTAGGTGCCATATCTACTCAGAATTTGACAGTGGTAACCTTGGTATATGTGTGGGACTACTGTAAATGTTATGGCATATTTTTGGTTTTGTTAGACTATCTTGTCTCTGTCTTCCACTGATTTCTTTCACACTTATTTTTTTTTACTGACAGTATAATTTATCACAAACATTCAAGAGTATGAAATATTTTAAGTATACTGAAGAAAAATGTCTAAATTGATTTTATACTAAATCAGTGCTTAAAATATCCCTTGCAAATAAACCCTAAAAACTGGCTATCATTTAACAAGTTCTAGTCATAAAGATTTTAAATAATAGTCTAAATAAAACTTTGTGTATTGTAAAATACAAATGGTGTGACAATTCATTCTTAGTTTTAGTTGCCATGTTTTAGATTCTTAATGTGTTCCGCTACTATCTAGGCTGCCTGTTTAATTTTGGTTATGAGAAATGTTCAAATGAATATATTAATCTTATTTCAGAAAGCTTATTCAAGTTTTTTAGCATTACTGATGAAAATCCTTCGTTTAAATTTTGTTTATCTCTGTTTTTTTAAAACTGGAGTGTTATTTTACGTTTGCTCATTTGTTTTTCATATTGATAAATTTCAAACTGCAAAAGTAAAGTAAATGAAAGAGAATAATAAATCCATTTAAACCTATCACTTAGCTTTACCTAGATCAGTCATTTTATTTATATTTTAATATCTTTAAAAGACAACTTATTTAAATATATAACTACAATGCACCAATAGTCTATCAAGAATAAATTAATACTTGATTACTTACCATAATTTTTAATCCTTCTTAACTAAATTTGAAATATCTGATTAATTTTTAGGCAGTTTGTGTGCACTTCTTCATGGAATGATTACATTTTCAGGTTAATGGAAAGATTTTTTTTCTGAAATTCTGAGCTAGAGAGTTGGTCTAGACAGATTTTTAGAGTTCATAGATCTATAGTTTCTTCTCTCTTTCATTTAAACTCGATAGTATTTCCTTACTGTGAGGTTTTGTTCTGGTGGGTGTTTTACTTTATTAGTTCAAAAAACCTAGAAACCCAGCATTCTCCCACATTCTCAGCACTGACCATGCATTCCATGTAAAAGAGTGTAAATATTCCTCCAGGAGTCACAGGCTGTTAAGATATTTCTCCCCTTCCCTCAACAAAATTTCGACAAAATATTGTTTTCCCAGTATGTTAGTTTGCCTGTACTCAGGTTTGTCAGATGCCTTTTGCTTCTGCTGCTTCTCTCAATATGGATTCTAATATTTTCAAAATATTGAAGTTGTGTTTTTGTTTTTGGTTCCCTATCCACTTGTATTGATGGGTTCCAAAATAGATTTTTATGCCTGGTACTACTGTGAAAGACATTCCATCGTTTTTATTTTGTTAGACTTGTCATTTCTCCATCATTCCACTGATTCCTTAATTCACACTCACTCTTGACTGAAGGTATAGTTTAACTTAAAATTTAGCTTGTTTTGGTTTGTGCATTTGGTTCAGAATTTTAAAGATATTAGTCCTTTGGTTTTTGGTGTCTACTTCTTGTCAGGAGAGGTGTGTTAGCTATTTGTTATAATTGTTTTTTTATATTTAGTAAGAATATTAAAAAGAAGCACAAAAATGTCAGCTATTTTCATATCACAGGTAGATTTTTATTTACCACTTTAATGTGTTATTTATTTATTTGAATGTTCATACATCATGCTTTCTTTCTTGTTAAGAGAAATAATTTATGGATTCTCCAGATAAGACATTCTCGGAATATATTTTGTGTTTACCAGAAAGAATTGTATGATGAATTCCAAAATGCCTAGACTTAGAAGTAAGTAGACAAATGTCTGCCATTACTTAAGTATATCATTCATCAATATTCACAATATTTTTCTTAGGATTTACTATCACCTATAGAGATGAATAATGTATTATCCAGTGCTTTGTAGGAAGTATGGAAAGACAAAATTAACTTTTAATTGCACAAACAGAAAAAATAGCTTTATCAATTTAAACATCATGACCATTACAATATTTTAATTATATTATAAAATAGCATGCAGATAAGAATTGCATAATTCTTACATGAAATAAAATTATCATAGATGCAGCCATGTAAGTATTAATATATATGTATATATTTATAGGTGCATGTTTCTGTTTATATATATATTTATATGTGCATACATATAATGCAAATCTATAATTGAACTGTTAGTGGTGAATTTAATACATTATATCCAGATTGTGAATTATAGTGCTGCATACATTAGACCTATATAATGTTGTAATGTGATGCTATTTCAATAAAAGAGAGTTTATCAAAATTTTTTTAAACAAAAATCTTAGCAGAAACTGATAACATTTCAATAGGACATCATTTGATAACAATAATACATGCCTTGAAATGTGTTACATATTTATAGAGAAAAAATAACATTGAAATAATTCTACAAGTTTAATAAATTATTTAAAATAACAGGAGACAGAAAAATATAGTCTACTTGAGCTTAATACAGTAGAAGCTAGCATAAAAATAGGACTACCATCAGGCTTATATTTATAAATGAGCTATATTTGCAGTCATATTCCTGAAGAAATAATAAAACCACCAATCACACTTTCATTAAAAAACAAGTTGTTATATTTCACTTAAAATTGCTTTAGAAATAATCATTGAAAATTTCACTAAAATGAGAAATGTTTATAATATATTCCTTTTATTTTTTATTTATTATAAATGAATTAATTCACACTGTAAAGCTAGGAAAGTGTTTGACAAGTTCCTTTTTAATTCAAATTATAGAATCATGCATTATCAATCAAATATGAACAAGTTAGTCATTCTCTTTAATAATGAGCAAATCATATAAAATATGCTTCAACAACAGCAATAATAATAATATTCAATTATTTAATGTTAATTTCCTGTGTGTAGGAGTATTGCTTTTGATAAATAAAGCAGGAAACACAAAGGATATATCATTATGATCAGTTATGCTAAATAGAGTAAAACAGAAATGTTCAATCTATTTTTTTTTATAAAGTCCAGGCAGAAGAAAAAGCTTACTTCAAGCTTTAAAGTGTTACCTTTTTAAGAGGATCTATCGTATTTCATTCACAATGAGTTTTTGTTTTTAGTCAAACACCATAGATATCAAACGCAGTCTCTCACTTGTTAATATGACACTTTGCATTTAAAGTCAGAGCAGAATATATGTTTTATTTTGGTTAATTAGAACATTGTCTCTAAGAAAACAATTTTTGGTAAGAGGAGGGGTGAAAAATAGGCTTAGAGAATGCTTTATTTCAATATGTATCTTTAATTATTAACTAATTATAATGTATAACTTACTTCTGATTGAGAAACTTGATATTCAAATTTTGTAACTCAAAAATATTTTGAAATAATTTTATTCATATATAAACATTACTTTTATATTTATTCCATGATAGGTATATTTATTAATGATATTGGATTATTTCCTAATATTTTCATAACAAAAGACATCTTTTACTGATTTAAATTTATTTCGGTGAACATCTATTTAAAATTAAATTAGTTTTCTATAGAAAACTATGTTCTAAGAAAACTAGGAAGTTTAAATTTTTGTGATCACACCTTTAAATATAATGTGTATGATCACACTTACATCAAACGAAATTAATACATCTGTTTTCTGTGAAGCATTTTTTATTATGTACAATATGCTGGAGTTACAAAAAGAACAGGAAAATCAATCAAACCTGAGCAAAATGTTAATCTGAATCTTAAATTTTAATTAAATATTCCTTAAGGGACAGTAGTTGACTGTTGCATAAATGTTTTTCCAGGAGCTTTCAGAAAGCTATATAAAAGCTAAATTTGATGGAGGTTTGAATATATTCTATGAAACTTACATAGTATTGTAAGACAAATGTTCATTAATAATCACCAAAGCTTTTGATTTACTTATTCTAAATAATTAAGTGCCAACTTTGGGTATAGATCTACCTCAGTCCTGCAGGAGTTGTTTATTGAGACTCTGTGACAGATGATGTAAAACGTATATTTAAGCAAGTGATTAAAAGATAGAAAATAAGTACCACGCACAAAATTACTGAATCAAAGTACTGCAAATATACTAGGTTATGTTTAAATGAGGATTGATAAAGATGCATGATGGGTTGGACATCAGAGAGTATCAAATAGGAAGTACTATTAATTTACAGTTTTATGAATGCTAAAAATCCCATGGATCTTGTCAAATTTTGTCTTATATTTTTAGATAATACATTTTCTAGAAAATGGAAATTTTAAAAAGATTTTTGGAATTAAGCAACACAGTACACTAAATATATGCAAATATTTTTCTGTTGTCAATGATACTCAACTCAAATAAATAAAGATATTCTTATATACATGTTTTTTTAAAGATGATTCCTATTTTGCTAATGAAGGCACAAGTTAGACTTCAAGGTCACAATTCTAACATACTACATTATCTACTGGTTATCATAGATATTCAAATGAGCTATTTTAACTATGATCTTTTATTTTTTGTATAGTCATATCATTAGGTTGATGTGTTTCTCAATAACTAGAGGTATTTTTCTGAATTTTGATTTGTTTAGATATTTAAAATAAAAAATAGTTTCTAGTTCTGAGAGAGCTAAGAATTTGATTGATGAAAAATATTAATAAGTAAACAGTGTAATTGATAATTTTGTTTAAATATCAATACTAATTTGATTTTGACAATTATTATCTATCCAAAAAATTTACCAGGCTTCATATATCAATATAAGAATTATACTACCTGTTTCCCACTGAGAGGACAGTGACCTGAGTTTTATATTTTTTCACTTACTTATCAAAAGAGTATGGTGGTCTATGTGAAACACTATTTTAAGTGTTTAATAAAATATAAACACAGTATGCCATCCATACATTTAAGGTAATGCTTTTATTATACTACTTATCTTACAGGTGAGGAAATTGAAAACACATAATTTATGTCACTTATCTAAGGTCACAGTCAGTAAATGATTAGTCTTGAGCCTGAACCTGCCAATCAATCTGTCTTGAGAAGTTTCTCTTGAAAGGATTTTTTCTCTCCATCAAAACTAACATATTCTTGAACCACTCATCAGGCATATGTGATAAGTTGTGATAATCATATCTGAACAGGTATCTGTGAATTCAAATGAATTTTATGATATCAAAATGTCATTTTTTACTTTTATAAATTCAGAAATACCCATAACGTTTTTACAAAGGGTGCATACTAAAAGCAGATTCATCACAGAAGCAGATGATTCAGTTATTTTCTGTTAAGTCAAATGCTAAAGAACTTTGACAAAATATTAAACATCACTCATTACATTTTTTGTTTTGATAATAGTTATTTTATAAAAATGTATACATTGATATGTACCAGATATATTAATATATATTTAGATGTACCATTTTAATGTCTATTTTGAAATATGTATATACACAAATTCTTTGTCATATATACAATGGTATGTGAAAAATAGCTCTATATCCATCAATAGCTCTTTCTATGTCTATATCATTTATATCTATTTCCATATGTATCTACATCTATATCTAGCTCATCTATCAATCAATTAGCTATATCCTATATATATTTTGAAATTAAGAATGTAAATGGGTCTGAACATAAAACATTAAGAATCACTGCCTTTGAAATTGTTTAGGGACCATACATTAAAAATCTAGGTATTAATAATATCTTTCAATAGAGTATATTTTCATTTATATCATTAAATTTTAACATGGGATGTTAAAAAGTTAATTCAAAATTTATTATTTTAATAAAATAAAATTTAAAGTACACAAAATTTCAGTTTAGATTTTATTAATCTTTTATTACCTATTTACAGTTTTAGTATTACTTAAATCCCCCCTAGGAAAAGTGGCAATTTATCATAGATTATCTCTTATTAAACCTTACATCATGGCCCTTTTTACTTATGCTGAATAACTTATAAATATATAACATGACATAATGGGAAAAAACACATGTTGATCAAGTTCTTAGATAAATTTTGACTGCTACTTATCATCCACTTCTAATCACCAATTTTCTTGGACTCAGCAATAATAATCATTGTGAATATCTGCTGTAATAATTGTATGAAATACACACATATTGCTTTATTTTAGCTAAATATTAGTCATTTGATCAGTAAATTTATGATAAAATTGTTTTCAAGACTATTTCCATTCATCCATAGAGAGCACATTGAACAATTGTCTCATTGAGAATAAATGTTAGTCATTAAATTACCTAGAATGCTGTACATGTAAACATGAGTCTCTTTCCAATTTTTTAACATTGTAACTATATCTAAGTTCATGATCTAGATCATTTGATATCATTAAAATCTATATTCTACATTGCTTTGCCCTTGTAAAATGTAATATTTAAGCATCTATACTTATAGAAATATATGTAACAATGCAGTATTATTTATACATTTTATGTTTATCTTACATAAAGCATATTTTGAAACTATAGATGTCAAACTAATGACAATTCAGGATTTCATATCTTCCTGATAAATGGGCACTAAGAAATAATATTAATTACCCTAAATAATTTCTGTTTGTCTAAAAGTCTATTTTATGTGTTAACATTGACTCAGAAACTTTTTTGGATAGTACATATATTTTAAGATGTCTTCTCTCATTTAATTTGCTAAATGTACTATTTTAGAAAAGTGGAATAGCAGAATTCTTATTTAATATGATCACTCATCTTTGCTTTTGTGTAAATTCAAATAGTGATGCAGTTAAAATATTTCTCTTCTACTTTCCTGGTCATGTTGTTTTCACAAATTTTAAGATGAATATTAATATGAGCTTAACGCAAAATTTGCCAGAACTGTTTCTCATTTGCTGAGCAAATGGGGGGTAACCAATCAATAACCTGACCTTAGGTACAGTGTATTCCTTTTGTAAATCTTTGATCTTCATTTTCCAATAATCTTGGACCTCACATAAATTCTACACTTTTTAGTTATAATTTGCAGATAACTTGCTTTATCTAATTATTTATATTACAAAATATATTAATAATGGTTTACTCAGCAGTAGCCCTATAAACAAGCTTCTAATTTTATTTTACATACTAATACCTAATGAACAGACTTAATTTAATATTAGGGTATCCTTTTTACTCCTTGTGAATGTAAATACCTTTGTTCTTATTTTTCTTTTTTTTGTATTTTAAGATAATAGCTATAGAATTATATTTACTTGATTGAGAAAAAAATTAAATGACAAAAGTAAATGAGTATAGCAAAAAATCCAGTAACGTCAAATTCAGATACATTAGATTAGATTAGATTTTAACATTTTCCACCATAATTGTTATAACCCTTTCTCAAAAATTTTAGTACATGACTATTTTGAAGCAAAAATAAAACAGGTATGGGAACACATCTCTACATCCATATAAATGGTAATTAAATAGGGTAAAATATATATATTAGGAGAGATGGGGCTTTAGAGGCGAACTTATCTATAGTTATATATCAATAAAAGTAGTCTATATTTTCTTAATAGTACTAATTATATAATCTGTTACTCAAACATATTACAAACCATTTAATGTGTGCATCTTAGAGAATAATGTAAATGCAATTATATTATCAATGAAGTATTTGTTTTGCATTACACAGAGATTTTAAAATACTATAATTGCTTAATATAAATGACAAGTGTTAAGAACTTCTCAATATTTCTGAGGCTTCTTATACTAGGAAGTCATAAAATTAATACAAAATAGAAAAATAAATTCAGTATACTTTTCTGATTAAAGATGGAATTTCTATTTCCTGACATTAAATAGAACAATATTTTAGATAGAACACCAGGTTTATATATTGTAGGCAAAACACCAAGAGGTTTAATTATGCCACTTTCCTGAAACCTGATGAATAAGAAGCGGAAGATCTCTATCAATTCCTAAAGTATGAATTACAGGTTTTCATCATTTTATGGAGGCGCATATACTCTATTTTTATAGAAAAAAAGAAAGATGGTCAAGCTTCTTTTGACTACTTTTGAGTATTTGTGTATGCAAATTTGTTCCCTTTTTTTAAACTCTGGAGTTTTTAATGTATATTATACTAAGTGAATATTCTTTACGCATTGATCTTATAAAAGCATCAGATAGTTTTGCATATAATATGACAAAACAATAAATAGAACTGTATCCTAAATGAAGGCAAGGTCGGAATCAGCAAGATCTGTGGTTTAAATCTCAAGTGCAGCATTTGGTGACTATTTCTGCCTTCAATAACTATCTCTGTTTCTTATATTATTTCTTAGATTATTCATATTTCAAAATATTACTTTACTTACAAAAGGCTAATTTTTTTTTAAAGGAAAGGTACAGGCAAAAATGAAGGCAAGTAGACAGGCAGGAAGGAAGAGAGAATGAAGAAGTACTTAACTCCTATTTAGTTATTCACACTGGTTGTTCCTCACCTCACCCTGATCTCAAACCTAGGGGAATGCAGCCTTGCACTCCTTCAAAGTCAATTGACCCAACATCTACAGGAGCAGGGTGTCCTAAACTGATTGTTTTTAGAGTGCTTAAAGTCCTGTCTCTCACATCCAATAATTAATAGAGACTTTCATTCATTGATCAAATGATGTTTTCTGTTTACATGATTATAAAAAATGGCCGACAACATGTACGTTTGATGATGGTAAAATTGGTATAAGAGAAGAATAGAGGAATTGGAGAGCTCTCACTTCCCTGTAATTCTTTTTTAAATTTCAATATTTTCCACTATAATTAATACAATACTTTAAAAAAAATATTAGTATATGTAGCAGTCTATTACATGTGGGGAATGTAAAGCTTCAAGAGTTTAATTTGAAGTTATTTCTTTATATAATATATAGATATATATACATATATACATATATATGTGTGTGTATATATATATATATATATATAAATCTGATCCTTTGAGAGTTGTTGAAACAAAATCAACTAGTTCCATGATTCTCAAAAATGGTGTGAATATACCTGAGTTCCCATGACCCTTCAGGAGTTTCAAATGTCAAACTTTTCATTCATTAAAACTTTTCAATCATATTTTCTCATGATTGAAAATTAAAACTTTTCAATCATATTTTCTCATGATTGAACAGTGGTGATCTCCATGGACTTCATAGGTGCAAAATCATAAAAAACTGGCAAACAGAAACATATCTTATTGTCATTTATATACTCAAATATTAAGGGGAATTTCAGGAATAAAAAAAAAATGCAACTTTTGTATTTTTCTATCAATAAAATAGTTATTATTCATTGACCATGATATATATATATATATATATATATATATTAGTATGTGGTATTTAAATTAAATTATCAATAAAATTTTAAATCTTAGTTATTATTTCAAATATAGTAAATATTTGTATTCAAGCAGCCTGACTAATTACTAAAGAATGGAATTATATACTAACCTCAATAAGAATCACGGGGTTAAAAGAAAAACTGAAAACCATTATTCATAAATTATAGACATAGAGAGAAGCAATATGTATTTATAGAATAGAAATCTGAAAAGATCTCCACTAGAGGCCTGCTCTCCTGACAAGTGCTATTTCAGGAGGACCTGACATTTTGTCTGCACATGCTATCATGTTAACAAAAAACATTGTTGCTAAGGTCATGGAATGCTAGTGTTAAGTAATAACAGAGTCACCAGATTGTTTTTATGAAAAATAATCTTTCTTTGTTTTCATTATTGATTTTCTCTAACAAATTATATTAATGCGTTTAGCAGTGAATATTTTGCATTAGTTATGTGTTCCTCAAAAAGTCTGTATATTTTATATAGTGCATATATAGACTGCAAAATTTATAAGCTTAATATTAATAAATATGAAAACATGTTAATAGTTTAACTACATATTTGAAAGGTGTTATACTGATAAGAGAAATATTACACTCAATCATAGTCGAAAGCCCAAGAAGCAATCTTATTATTCAGGAGACCAAGGCACAGGTTATGAAATTATGGAAGACATGGTCCTGGGTTCAAAACATGTAGATATGAAAATAAAGAATATAAATTCAGGATGCAACAGTGTGACTCATGGCCAAGGTACAGGCCATGTAAAACCCATGAAAACTGAATGACATTTCAAAAAATAATTAGAGGAAGATACCAAGATGTGGAAAGATATCCCTTGCTCATTGTAGGAAAGAATGAACACTGTTAAGAGGGCCATCTTAAATAATATAATATACAGGTTTAATGCAACCCCCATCAGAATATCAATTGTATTTTTCAAGGAAGTGAGACAAAAAATTATAATTTGCATCGAATCACAAAAGTCTCTGTATAGCCAAAGCAGTCTTGAACTACCAAAACAATTAGAGATGTCAAACCAATCAAGATTAAAATGGTTTGGTACTGCAATAAAAACAAATACACGAATCAGTGACAGAATTGAATCACCAGAAATAAACTTGCAAATAACTTATGACAAAGGAGACAAGAACTGCAATGAAAAAAGCAGTGTTTATTCTGAAAGTGATGTTGCAAAAACTGGACAGCCACATGAAAAAAAAAGCTAATCTATTCCACTCTGGAGCATCATGCACATACAGCCTTAAAAATGAAATCCCAGCATTTGTGATAACATGAATGGAAGTAGAGTGGATTTTGCTAAGTAAAATAAGTGAGAAAGAAAAAAAAAGAAAACCCACAAGCATTGACAAAAGAAATGAGCTTACCAGAAGGGGGTGGTTGTGGGAGTAAATGGTGGTAGGTGTTCATAGACAGTGATGGTAGATTATGGCAAAATGGTGTTGGGCATGATGTGTTAGCATATAACTGATGAATAGTAACCTTGTACATCTAAACTTACATTATTGTATAAATCAAAGTTACCTCAATAATTTTTAATAAAGTAAAAATAAAGTAGAGCCATGCCATACTACGCATTTATTTTATTTTAAATATTAGAGATTTTTTAAAACATTCTTATTAGTAAGATTAAATACATTCCTATTGTAAACAGCAAATTTAGAGTAAACTTTAAGTAAATTGATAAAATGAAATCAAATATTTTTCTTGCAAACGTTGGTTCAGAATGATAAAAAATACCTTAACAAATAAATATTTTATCCTATTATATAAAATTATAAAAACAGTATAACAGAGGAAGCAATTATCAACCCAGCTGTTCTCTTTCTGACCTTGGTGGAAAGATTAATAAAACAGTTTCAAAAAATTCTATTTAGTTTCTAACCTTTGCTGATAAAATATTAAAAGTTCACACTAATACGTTATTATGAACAAGTGGAATTATCTGGTTTTAAGGTTATCTAATTTAACAAATCAAATGTGAAGCAAAAACTACTGCTTTTTAGATGAAATAATTTGATTAATAAATTATTAAAATATTTCAGCGTATGGTAATATAATTTTAAATAATGCTTATTTAATATGGTTATATAAATGTATACATGCTCATTGGAAATATAAAAAGTACAGAAAATCAAAATGAAGCAAAATCACATAAAACATATCAAGATGAACAGTATGGAAAAATATAATGTGGCCATTTAGTTTATGGGTCATTTAGTCCTTAAAAACTTGTAAGTCAGATATTCTCAGGTCAATGTTCAATGAGGAGTGTCTAAGATTCAGCATTCACCCTGCTGTTATTAATTATTGTTAATTTCATTAGTTTTCCTTATAAAAATCTGTTAGAGGAAGTGTGCTTCCCTTCACCATGAATTGGGTTCACATTGTGATCAAATCTTAGAGGAAATAATAAATAAAAAGAAATAGTAAATTCTAGAAATTCTTGCCTAACAGAACCTGAGTTTAAAATTTTTTCAGGAGCTAGTCCCTTAGCAAACCACTTAAAATCTTGATTTATTTTTCAGAAGGTACATGTCAATATGATAGAAAAAAAGAGCTGCTGATTAATGCATACACACACATGGAAATATGAACAAATAGCAAAGACTGGTTATTCAAACGTAGGTGGGCTTGTAATTAATAAAACACTGAATATAAGAGACTTGGAGGCAGGGTGAATGAGAAGAGAATGAATACAACTTATATAAAGGGCCATACCAGTCAGCTCAAAAGAATCAAAACCTTGTGACAATGCAGGTACATTACTCACATTGCCAGATGCTTTCATTTTTCAAGAGAGAGGAAAAAATGTATATTTAAATAAAATATACTGTTTTTGTATATTTTGATCAAAAAATAAAGTAAAACAAACTGCTGTGTGCCAGCAACCATTTACATGACTCTAAATCACCTGGTAGTGATATCTGGCTTAATTAAATGTTTACCAGTTAGTGAATATTTCATACTTATAGGTAAAATTTAAAGCATATTATATTGAAACTTATTTGTGGAATGTGTATGCCCAAAATTATTTGATGGCTTATTCCATTTAAAAATCCCATAATAGTAGTCTACCAATAGACCTCTTGATTAAGTCCGTTATCATTTTATGATATCCTTACTGACCTCTAGAAACACTTTCCAAATTTCCTAAAATTTATTTTTGGACCTACTGTTCTTAAGTCTTAGATTAAAAAACTGTATTGTTTCCTATTTAGGTAATAAAATGGAGATTTTTAATTACCACAACATTTTTCCCCTCAGTATTTCAAGGTGCTGCACTATTATATTCTCTAGATATGAATTTTATAAAGAATATTCAGTGATAAAATAGGAAAGGCATTTTTATATTTTACCCATAGACTAATATTATTTTTTTTTAATAATATATAGCTTAGCAATTCCATCAAGGAAAATTCTATACAAATTTGATATGTGCAAACAAATTTGTCTTAAAGATTTTTAGCCCTTATTTACTGTTTATGTTGGTAGGAGACATTTCATTGTGATTCTCTCTTTACAAATTAAAGTTGAAAAGTGACTGTTCATAGTATATCCTTAATATTTTCTTCAGGATGTGTAATGTGGTTACCTAGAGGAACTTAGCTGAACTGAAATCAAGTTTTGTCAAACCATTTCTCCTTCCAAATTCCTAACTATATACAATTTAGTTTTGCTTCAGTTAATCATGGGTGTAATTTCTCTTTTTACCAAATACAGGGCTTAGAAGCATACACCTTATTTATGCTCTCTTCTTACCATTTATATTAGTGTGCTGTCTATTCCAATTAGCCCTGTTGAGTCCTGTATTTTAACACAGATAGAAATAAAGTCTCTAATGTTCTACAGGAGGAATAACAGGTGACTTTGAAGACTAAAGTCACAGGGGTTGATTCTTCTTGTCAGTGCAGCTCATTACTGAAAAGACTTTCAGCAAGTGAAAGTAGAATGTGGGGTCAGTAAGGCAATGAACAGATATTTTCTTAAACATTTTCCAAGAATTCACACTCATCTGCCAGAGGGAAGAATACATGAATATGTTTTTTGAACAAAATATTTCAAGTTACAGTCATTACCAGAAGTCCTATAATACATGTGCAAATTGTTGTCTATTTTCTTTAGACTACAGGGAAGTTTTAAATTTTTATAAATCATCTATCAATATTTGAACATGAGTGCAAGTTATTATAAAGGATTATTTGTCTTATGCCATTTTCATATAGAACTTAAACTATTATATTTCTAATTCTATAGTATGATATTTTTTTCTATGAGAAAAATTAAATGCTGCTATAAATAAAATATAATAATGGCCAATATACACTGGAATAGAGACAACATACAACATTGAAATTATAAAGAAAACATAATGAATGCTGTATAGTTTTAAAAAAAAACATGGAATTTGAGTTTCTCTCTCACTAAGTGATTACCAAAGAGAAAATTGCTGTAATTTGTATGCTATGTACTCCCAGCAGGTCCTTGCTGACTCAGTGACTAACAAGTAGACTAATTTAAGTTTAATATCTCTTCTGTTCATTCTTTATTAGTGGTAAGAAAGAGGACTATAAAGGCCAAAATTTGGGCAACAAGATAGAAATAATAACATCCTCATAATTTACTGAACTTGAGAACTCTCACTGTATGAGAAGTATATATATAGATAGATAGATATGTATATGTATCTATCTATATATATAAAGTCACCACATTCTGAAAGAAAGTTACTATTAGAATTTGGGTTTCAACCTACCTAGTAATCTATCCCTATCTAATTAAGTAACTAAATTTGGAGAAAAAACAACAAAAAAAGAACTGCACTATGTCAGCACACATTTCTTTATTACTTATTTATTTAAAATTACAACAAAAAATGTTGCAGCAATTCACTTAAAGGTATTAAAAATTTATTGGTAGAGTAATTTAAATTTTCACATTATAATCATTCCTTTATGACTACATTATGGCATATAGATGTGAGATGATATATATTTCATAAATTTATAGAAAAATGAAAATGATAGAAAATTATTTTAATTCCATACTTGAGAAAAGCAAATTGTGAGCTATTAAATGAAATGGCAAAGACTATAATCATGAAAAAATATAAACATGGGAAAAGAAAATTGTTTTTATCCTAAAGATGAAAACTAGGAGATTTGTTTACAGTTTTCAGATATGAAATTTCAATGAGTAATGACAACAGTTCTAGGCAAATGACTCAGGTTTGTTAGGAATTGTCTGTGTCACGCAGAATAAAAACAAAAGAAGAGAATCATAATTATTGAGGTGATTCTGATCTCTGGTTTGAAGATCAGCAGTACTTATCCTTTGGTCTTGGGATCAATGATTTCAAGACGACTATAGAGACTGCATGTCTTGTCAGGCTAATTGGAGAAACAGGCACTGATGCAGTAAATGGGTTTGAACTGGAACAACTTTTAAATGTCAACACTTCTGTAAAGGAGGTTTTAGATTTAAAAACAAAGAAGCAAAAATCTCAAACATTAGGTAAATCAAAAATATAACCATTCTCTGGATAATACACTGCTAATTACAGTGTACGAATAATGAGATTGTATACAGATTTTGGATCTTGGTTCTATCACTGTTTAGTACTTAGATTATTGTCTCAATTCTAAAAAGGGGAAGGAGACATTTTTCTCTCAGGTTTGGAATGACAATAGCTTTTTTGAACATTCTACAAATTAGAAATTATTATTCAGATGAGATCTTTTATAGATTAAACATGCAGAATATGAGAGACATTTTGATTCAACTTAGAAGATTTCTCAAATCTTTTAAGATGAGCATGTCCCTATGGGTATTCTCGGTTATTGTGGCATATTTTCTAGATGGTGAATATATGTGATTGTAGGAGTGCTATAGAATAAAATTTGATTAATGTAGCGATAAACTAAGGTGAAGGAATTATTTTACCTCAGGATTTCTCAACTTTTCATATGATAAAATACCTTATGACTTTCTAAGGGCATGTGGGAAATAAAATCTGTTGGATCTCAAATAAATTTTAGTACAGAATCTTATTTATGGAATATTTGAAGGGATTAAAGAGAGAGCACTTTGAGGTGTGATGCTCTACAGTTAGTTGCCTTTATCTTACGAAGCAGCTGTACTATATAGCTAGTGATGAGGGACAAAGGACAAGAGGAAAGTCTTCTGGGTGTATTTTAAAAACTATATTAAAGTAATATTTCATTATAACATATATATTTAAGGTGTTTCATTTAAATCAGTATCTATATATACACTACATTAATGTCATCATTAACAGTCAAATTCTATCCTTTATCACATGAATGACCCATATTTTCTGATTTATACATATTCCCTATCTGGTAATCATTAATTTGGTAGTATTGTACAGAAGTCTGTTTTTATTTTATTTAATTCTATTTAGTTTTTCACTGAAATCATACCTGTGTGTCTTTTTTTCAGATTCATTTCACTAAGTCTATTATGTGCCATTCATGTTGCTAAAAATGGAGGTTTTCATGTTTTATTTATAATTGAGAACTATACCACATCTTCTCTATACAAATCAGGTATTGCCTGTGTTTGACTCCGGAAATGTTCCTTATAATTCAACTCTACTTTTATGACTAAGTAATCTAGTAGCCTTGCTTCCCAGAAGGTATTTAGTCTTGATGGCACAGTGTAGTTTCCACATTTAAAAACAGATGTAACCAAAAATATGTGTTTATCAGAGAAGAGGTCTATTGTAAGTAAAAGAGGGCTAGCTGCAACACTCAGTGTCAAAATACTGCTTTCCAATATTCCTTCAAAATTTGTATTCCCACCAACAGTGTTTAAGTGTCCCTTACCATTAAATCATTCCCGACAATCCTTGTTTCCAATGTTTGCAAAATAGTTTTCAAATAAATGTGAGGTGATATCTCCCTGTTGTTTTGGTTGGCATTTTTCTAATAATAAGAGGTGATGAACATCTTTCCATGTTGCCTGTTGACCATCTTTTTGTCTTTTTTGGAGAAATAGCTATTCAGAACATCCATCCACTTTTTAAAATTGACTTGTTAGCTTTTGTTTGCTATTGAGTGTTTTAAGTTGCTTTTTAAAAAATATTTTGAATGTCAACCTCTTTTCAGATGTGTGATTTGCATATATTATGTTTGAATATACTTTTGAGTGCCTTTTCATTTTGATATAGTTGTCTTTGATGTGCATAAACTTTTTAGTTTAATATAATATCATTTTTTACCATGTTTTACCATTTTACCATGTTTTACCATGTTGATTTGATCAATATTGTTTTGTATTATAGTTTGAAGTCAGGAAATTTACTAATTCTTTTTTTTCTGTTTTGCCATTTCTTTAAATTATGTTTATGATACTCCCTTGTAGAAAGTCTTTGGGAGTTTGATTCTGTTATCATTGAATTTCTATTTTGCTTTAGGTAATATTGCCATTTAAAAACGTTAATTCTTATAACTTATTGTTTCTGATGCGATTGTAACTAAAATTGCTTTTATAATTTCTCTTTCTGGTAGTCCAGTGCTTGCGTATAGAGTTGCAACATATTTTTGTAAACTGATTTTGTAACTTGTCTACTCACTACATTCATTTATTACTTCTAAAAGTTTTTTACTGGAATAGTTGGGATTCTTTCTACATGTGATAATGTCATCTGCAAATACTGATAGCTATATTCTTCCTTTCAGTTAGGATTGCTTTGTTGTTCTTTACTTGTCCAATTGTACTGACTAACGATTTTAATAACATATTGAATAATAGTGTTGAGAAAGAATGTTCTTGCCTTGCTTCTGATCTTAAAGGAAAGTTTTTAGCTTTTCCTCATTGAATATGATGTTAATTGTGTGTTTCTCTTATATGGTCTTTACTACATTGAAGTTTTTTTCGATATTTTTACATAGACCTTATAAAATGTTGTTCTGCATCATTGTGATGATCATATAATTTTGCTCTTCCTTTTGTTCATGCATGTATCATATCTATTGAATTGTATATGTTGAGTAATTCTTGTGTCTCTGTTACAATCCCACCTGAGTCTGCCTAGTTTCTAATCCTGGCTCTTTCACCTATTTCCAATGTAACTTATTTGATCTTTAACCATAGTCCAACGTGATGTTTACTTTGTTATGGTCACATATGTAAAGCGCATAAATGAAAGTGCTCAAAACATGCTTGCTATTTTTTTCAATAATATAAAATAAAACCCTGGCTGAGTTAGTGTGTTATTTTTATCAATTATATATATTTGTGTGTGAAAAAATAGATACTATATTGTAATGAGAATCATTGTTTAGGTAAGGTTTCATTTTCATACTTTCAAAGCTTTTGTTGATTCCCTTACTTGGCAACATATTCAGAAATACTACCCTCCCAATATTTTTTAGATGGCTATAACAGAGGATTTGACTATTAAAAGTCATATTAAGCAAATACAGCATAAGAGGCAGTCTGACTTCAGATACAGACTTTGTACTATTTGCTTTTCTGCAAGAATCTTCAAATATTTGGGTACATAGACAAAATATTAATACTTGCACAAGTTTTGAATTTGTAGAGAAGGTAAAATATAAAGGCAATGATTATAGAAGAGGAAACTGCTAGAAGAGGGAGTACCCAATGTAATTCCATTTCGTATCTGGATTCTGGTATATAAACATACTAAAATTTTATTTGGCCTTAGAAAAGGAGGAAATTCTAATTTATGTGACAACACAGTTGAATCTAGAAGTTAGCAAAAATGAAACAAGCCAGTTAAGGAAGAACAAGTGCAACAGAATTCCACTTGCATAATATATTTGAAATGGTCAAAGTCAAAGAAACAAAAAAGAATGGTAGTTTATAGAAGCTGAAAGTTGTGGGAAACTGTTCTATGGGTATATAGATTAAGTTATATAACACTGATAAGTTCTTTTGCAAAACATTGCATATGTAGTTAACAATACTGCCTTGTGCATTTAAATTTTAAGAGTAAGTTTCATATTAGTTGTTCATACCATATTTTTTTAATGATCATTTTTGTTAATTTTTATCAGTGAGTTTGGGGCACAATTGTGGAACAAGATAACTTTGTCTCACTTTTCCTTACTAGATAGATAACTTTAAAATATTGCCAATGAGAGAATCTTAACCACCTAACACCTAATACTTGCTTAGGTAGCGCATCCTCTTGTAGAACCCACAAATTCAACTTCCTAAGGGATTTATTTCTGCTATAGGATGAATTAACCAGTTTGAGATAAGCTCATTTGCTTCCTTTTCTGAATAAAATTTATCATTATTTTCTTGGGAAATATTTATTCTAAATGCTCATAATGCTTGAAAAAATTCTGAATTATAGATTAGTTTTAAGGGTATGAAGTTTATGTAATCTCTAACAAACTGATATAACTGAAATTTTTTTTTAAAGAAGGAAAGAAGGGAGGAGGTAGAAAGGGATGGAGGGAGGAGGAAGGAAGGAAGGCAGGAAGGAATAGAGGAAGGAAGGAAGGAAGGGAGGAAGGGAAGAACGAAGGAAAGAGGAAAGAGCATTTGTACTTACTTGTTTCATCCCATTCTACTCACCCTTTTTAATGAACCCAGGTCCTTCGTCTTTGCATGGCCCATATCCCAGTGTCTAAGTCACCTTAGTTACAAGAATAAAGCTATCAACTCCTTTTTATGCAAGAATTTGAATCATGCTCTTGACATTATCATTTATTTTAAGCCTATATTTCATGTCATAGGTTCCTGAAGCTCCTATATTACTTCATCTCTGGCTTGATCACATTCTAATAAACATTCAAAAATAAATTCACACATACAGTCATAATTTCACTTAATTTTCAACAAATTTATGCTTTTTAAACATTCCCAGAGAACGTGAGAATTTGTGTTCTGTGACCTACTAAATTAAAGATACAATGAAAGTATATTACTTTCCTGAAATCTGAAATAAACTGTTGAAGATCAAAAATATTGTACTGACAAAACTGACTTATTAAAATGTATCTCATGACACTACTCTGTAACTTAATGTATGCTCATTCTATTGTGGTTCTTAACATTTAGCTTGATTAATCTTATCTGATTTATTTATTCATATTTTAACCCCAATGTTATTGAATTTCATTTTCTTCCTACATCTACTTCTTTGAATATAGCCATATTTAGTTCCATGATTTGACTTTTATAATGTTTTTGGAATATAACACCATATTTTTTACTGGGTCCAACTACAAAATCATGCTTTACTTCTTGATTCTGATATCTTTTACCCATGCTTGTTTTTACTGAATTCTAAACTTTCATGGTTATGTTCATACATGGTTTATAAAAATTATTATTCTGATGTAATTTTAAAACATCCCAAAATACTAGACCAAGTACATATAAGCTGGATAATATCAGTATTTTGGATACTTCAGGAAGTAATCTATGTATATTTTGGTTAGTGTGATTGCTCTTGCTAAGGTGATGCCAAACTGCCAGCATTACTTTAAAGACTACTGGTACCTTTCCTACTAATTATTTGTACACACACCTGAGTATTTTGTTTTAATACTTTTGTAGAAATTTTGAGACACCTTGACTTAAGAAAAAGTGGGATCCAAATGACTATTTTCTATGAGTTCTTTTGAGTCAGTAAATCCTATTTTACCCACCTCAGCATATTTCCACAGATTAAATTATAATATAAAAGCCATTTACTTAATAGTCTTTTCTAAATTAAGACAATATGTATATACATTTTCTAAGTCAATAAGGGTATTACCACGAGCATTTTTGAGAACCATTGTTATATTTTAAATTAAATGAAATTGTTTTAGAATAATTTAAAATAGTGGAGCTCAGATATTTACGTTGAGCAGAAACATCCAGTTTGCGTATTTAAAATATAACTTAATATATCTTTTAAACTAAAAAATATAAAAGATAATCTTAAAGAGTAAGACTTAAAGGTCAAATTTTAATAATTTATTTACATTTATATAGTTATTCACCAAAATGGATGTTTGAGTGAATACATTTTTCAATATATAAGAATGCATAAAAAGGTATATTTAAATCAAGATTATTTACTTATAAAGAAGTATAAAAAGGAACAGCATGTTGGTGAACAGCTTTAGTTATAATGGTAAAGAGATACATGCTCTCTTACATTCCTTGTGGTATTATTTACAGTAGCCCAGAATGAGAAAAAATCTAACTCCCCATTAACAGATAAGTCGATAAAGAAAATATGATATTTATGGTGTGCCCTGGTGGAGTAGCAGTTAGGTGAAATGCCTTCAAAGGACACAATCACGTACACCTGGGTTTGAGACCCAGGCCCAAGGGAACAACCAGTGTGAATACCTAAATGAAAAATAAATAAACTGCTTCTTTTGCTCTCTCTGCCTGCTTACTCACCATCATTCTTGTCTGTACCTTTACTTAAAAAGCAAAAACAAAAGCAAATAAACAAAAAAATCACTTGTAACAAAAAGATGTGATATGTAGAAAAAAATAGAACACTCAGAGATAAAAAAGAAAATTGAATCCTATCATTTCTAAAAACATAAATCAACATATTATGAAAAATAAAATAAGTCAGATGCAGAAGACAAGCATAATTTTCTTCATATATAGATGATAAAAAGCACATGAATTAAATTAAAAAATAATAGATGATAGGAATAGCATAGTGACTATTAGAAAGCAAGGGAGAAGAGGAGTATAAATAAACCAGCTGAAAATGTCAATAGTATAGTGATGAATGGAAACTGGAATTCTGATGGGAACATAAGTTAACATTTATAGATATTAACTAAAAAATCAGTACATCTATAAACCGTGTTACAAACATGTTACAAACCAACACTATTCAAACTAAATAAAAATATGTGTGAATAACTATGACAAAAATTAAACAAAATTCTTATAAGTTGCTAACCTGATAATATATTTTGATCAACAGTATTTTTTATATTGGCAATCATAATAGAGCTGAAATTTTTGAAGAATTGCTGAGTACATACAAAGAATCTCATGACATTCTTAAGAAAATAAGAATGAGATAGATTTGATTTTTAGAAAGCTGATTTTACTTTAGACCTCTTGTAAATCATTTTTTTCTGCTAGTTGTATACTGAACAGAATACTTGTTGAAGAACCGCTTTCCCATACACTGCATTTCAGGAAAGTCCTAGCAGTGGAGCATCTCACGAATCTTAAGTTATTTCACCTTATATTGTTTTCATTTTAAGAATAGTGTTCATATCATATATAACTACTGAACTCAATCCTCACCTTATAAGACATTAATAATATTCTTCTGAGTTATATGATGTCTTTCATTATTTATATTAAATATTGTTCTTATTTGACAATGTTTTTATTCATCTTGCAATTCTAGTTTTCACTTAATTTCATTTTATTTTAAAAACGTTTAATAATAAAATTGAAAATGTAGAAAGCTAAAATAATTTCCCAGTAAACACCCATATGCCCACTACTAATATTCTATTGTTTTCATGATCATCTGTCAGTCTAGCTTGTTTCTGGGTGTATTTAAATTTAAAGTGAAGACATCAGCATGCTTCCTCATAAATATTAATTGCAGCATTCTTATTCATTGGAACTAAATATATTTTTCTTTTGAAAAATGAAATGAGTAAGCATTGAAACTACATTTTGCAACTTAAATTATTTCACCCGAGTAACCAAATGATCTCTCAAGGTATAAAATATTACCATTGTGTCAGAGAGCATTTTCATGCCCCTTCCAAATCAATCTCAATTCTAACCTCTCAATGAATCTAATATTCTGATATTTTGTCTATTCTAAAACTTCATATTAATAGAAATGTACAAATATACTCTTGTGTAAGATCTCATACCATGCAATATTTAATTATATTTCAATTATGCTACATGACATTTACTATGAGAATATACACATATATATGCATGAGAATTTAATTAAAATTAATATATTCCATGCCAAAACTTTATTAAAGGAAAAAAAACAAAATATCTGCTTGCTTGAAAAAATATACTGAAATTCACTAGTGTTAGAAACAATTTTGGGAATAATAGGCTTTTATATTGTAAAGATAATATAATTAAATTCCTTAATTTGAATTTCAGGTCAATCTGGTAACGTTTCATTTTCCAACTTTTTAAAATTATGCATAATCTTAATTTTCAAGTATGTATTATCAAATCAATATTTCTGTGGCAAAAACTTTTAATAATAATGTTTTTGAGCACTTTGAGATTTAATTGTAATGTCATGAATTTTATTTTTCTTAGTATATAGTGGCTATGTAAGATATTTTGAAGGTTATTATTTGCTTTTATGGTATTTAGAGCATTCCAGTAATTAACTGCTTAAGTATTGACAGTATATGGATATTCTTTTCTGATATATAATTGTATAAAACTTGTACATTACAGGATATTCTAGAATAATACTTCAGTATAAAATGACTACCAACAGATCACTAACTACACATTGTGCAATTTTAAGTTTTACTGGAAGAAAACTTTATTGGAAACAATCTTAGATGAATTTAAATAAAAGAGCATAAAAATCACCTAAAGTTAATCCTGAACATGCAGTATCCTACAGGTTAAACTGAGATAAACTACATCCACCAAAACCAATTTTTTAATAAAGAAAGCCCTACTCATATAATACACATTTATTAGATCAACCAGTAGGAAACAACTTTACAAACATGTAAAAATGACATCTTCAGTTATAATCAGGTATTCCAAATGAAAAGAGGAATATTCATCAGCAGTTATTGATATCAATCTGTTCTTCTACTGGGTCAAAGACCTACTGAGTCAGTCATCTCTTTACTAATTTATGAAAAGATTTCATTAACATCCAAGACAATCCATAGCCATCTGTTCTTAGTATAGCAGTCAAAACTTACGGAACTATTTCATATTTTTTTACACTTCATGGCTATTTTAATTCAGCTCAGAGACATTTTCTGTGATATGAGAATCAGTAAGTATGTAGCTGTTTCAGATGCAAAATGACATATTCAATATTTTATGAGCTACAGCTGGGAAAATTATTGAAGGTTGATTGGAGAGTTTTCCATAACTTTAAAAAGAGATATTTATCACTTTTCCCCAGTATCCTCCTTTTTTTTTAGGATTTGACGTCATAATCCCTCAGGAATGAGACAAAATGGTCCTGTTTCTTTTTTGGAGTCAGGGGTTCCACAGAAACTCAATAATTACCTCAAGGTCACTATGAGTAACATACGGCGACATGGCATGGTGATGGTAGAAAGACCTGATACAAGATACTTGTTCATATTTATCCTGGTGGCCACTATTAGATCAGTATTAGCCATCTTTCTTATACTAAGTACCTCAAAATGATAAAAGATAAGAGAAATCTTCTGGCACACACTATTTTCCTTACTATCTCTTTGTTTACTTTTAGTGCATAGAAAACTAAGTGTGTAGATTCATGTATAATTTTAAATAACTGATGCAGAAAAGAATGATAGATTCATCAATTTTCTTTCAGTGAGATAAATTCTCCCTACTATTTTAGAGCCCCAAAGCAGGTTGAATATAATTACATATTTAATATGTAATAGCATATTTAATAACTATGTATTTAAATAGTCTCAAAAATAATCCAAGATAGTATAGACACACACACACACACACACACACACACACACACACACACACGTATATATCTCAGACCAACGATTAAGGGGAAGAGTAACAGTTGACTTAACAGAACAAGGGAAGCGAATGGATTTTAGGGTATTGAAAGAAAAAAGAAAAACTAATTATTAGTGCAGAATTTTCTAACTAATGAAAATGTACCTCAAATGAAGGTGGAAAAAAACACATTTTTGAGATAAATGAAAATTTATGCTAGATACAATAGGTGAATTTCCCATACAAGGACAAAGAGGATTGAAATTGAGAAGATGGACAAGATATAATGATAAGCACAAACTATTAAATGTGTGTGTATATTAAAGATAGAGCATACATAATATGAGATAATCTACTAAATGATAAAGAGGAATATATGTTTATGAAATATCAGTTCTTTAAAAGAAATAGCAATCCTAAATGTCCTAAATGTATACAGGTTTGATAACATAATTTCAAAGTACACAAAGCAAAAATTAATAGAAAAAGGTATTCTGAAATTTACTGAATCATCATTGAATTATTTTTAAATCATTCTTCAGGAGAATAATAATTACATATTATACCTTATTAGATAAAGGCAAATATTACACTTGTTGTAGAAATGCTATTATGATGTCCTGTTGTAATGGAATAATAGTGGCCACATTCCGATTAAAACTTCTGTAGTCCTCAAGGAATGTTCACTGTCCAGAAAGGATTGTGAAAGTTGGAGACAGTAATACATATAGCATTCTCCTATAATGAATTATGTGCATGAATATTTGTATTAGTTTACTTGAGCTTCTATAAAAAAATACAACAAACTGGCTTAAACTAGTTAAATTTCTAAAAGCTATAAGGTTATATCAGTTATTGGAAGTTGGTTACTTCTGAAGTTCTAGGAAGATGTTTTAGGTTCTGGTGATTTGGTGGCACTCTTTGATATTCCTTGGTTATATAAGCATCATACATTCATCTTCACACAACGTTCTCCTGCTAGTCTGTCAAAATCATTATTAAAAATGATACCGATATTATTGGTTTTGGACATACCATAATGATCTCCTTTTAACGTGATTATCTCTGAAAGATTTCATTCTCAAATAAGATCATGTTCTGAGTTACTTTATGTTAGAACTTCAATATATGAAGTGACAGAGATACTAGGTGGAATATTTCAATGCACAGTAAGACATTTCAGTATTATGTGGCAAGGCATTGTTAATGCTGTACAATATTAGCAAGCTTTTAAAGTATAGACTAATTTGCTGTCATGAATGACAACCTCCATAATAGCTACAGTCAGATACTTAATATCTATAGTCAAGTACATTGTCTATGCAATTTTGGATATATTATATTTATATAATTTTGCAGTTTAACAAAAGAAGATCAAGGAATATACACACACACATACATGTTTATATATGTGTATAAAATCTGAGAGCTAGATAAGCTTCAGTATTTACCCAGTTCAGGAATGTTTTGAACACTTCTTTCTCCTAATGATGAAGAGCAGATATATCTTCCCTGATCGTATTCTTGTCTCTGCCTCGTTTATCTTATTAATTCATTGAAGCTCAGTAATTGGCTTAATTTTGACTTCAGAAACAGCCAAATGCATTCCGGACTTTTGTATTAAACCATCTGTTTTGTTGTACTTAACAGTTCTCATATCTTTGAACTTTGCTGGTCCTTTTGAACTTACCAGATCCCCAAGAACCAGGCACATGGCATATATATTCTTGCAGGGTTTTTCTGAGCTCCATAAGGTTTGACCTCTATTTTTAACCATGCTAGCTTTACTGCCTGAAGTTGTCCTTTGGTAGAAAATACACTGTTTTTTTCTTTCAATGCCTTACATGTTTTAAGGACATTGCTTCTACTTTGATGACTGACAGACATATCTTTATCTACCTCACCAAACTTAGAGTTGGTGCAAACCTCACTGAATCTTCGGTGGTCATGTCGTAATACACACATCCCTACCATATTTGCTCTGGTACTACGCTATCCTCTACAGGCTTGAAGCATATACCTGAGTGATTATTTTGGAATATTCTGTGCTGAGGCACACTGTAGCTCTCCTTTCCTTGGTCAACTAGAAATGTTCCATCACCAATATTTTACATGTTCTGTCATTGATCCTATAATGTATTTTTCCACTATGTGTGGTGCATGTTAGATTTATACAACTATTTTCATAAATGATAACAAACAGAACTAGAGCACATCTTTTTATGATCACTACTTATTCTGTGTGGTAATTCTAGATAGTTGGCATGTTTTAGACAGAATTTAGTGTCTCCTAAATTTAAGATATTGAAATTCTAACCACACATTTGACATTATTGGTAAGTCATGTCATTAATTGGTGATAAATTCATGATAATGGAGCCTTTCTGAAAAGGATTAGTGATCTTTCAAGAGGCCTAATATCTGGAGTTCTAAGATGAGCAGCTTGATAAAATATGAATTCCCCTAGTCAGCAATACACAAAAAAACTATATCCATATGAGGACTATAGCTTCAGAAAAAGTACAAAGAATTGAGAAAACTCCGTCCCCACAAGGAAAAGAAGTAGAAAACTTTGGATAAGACAGGAAAAAAAAAAAAAAACAATAAAATTTCAGCACAAAAATCACAATGTATTGTACTATAAACCTTATATTCAGAGGGACAAGTGATACAAAGCCTTTCCCAGAGTGGAAGACATACTCCCACACCATGTATGCTGAACCGAGAATGCTGAATCTGAGAGAAAAGCATGAATATCCTGGTGTTAAAAATAGGGAGGCATTCATTTGAAGATAAATGGAACTCTGTGAAGCAGAAATCTCAGAATAGAGAGCACAAGGAGCAGATGGATTAAACGTGTATAGACCAAACTAAAGGATTTTCATTTGTTGAACCACATATTTTAGAAGAGTGGTAGCCTTCCCATGAACAATGACATTAGGCATACACCCCTGCCTCTTTTTCTTTTGTGTGGTGCTGACACTGTTGAATTGCCTTACTGTATTCAAATCCATAGATAAAAGTCCTGCCTTACTGCTTGTGGGGTCAAATTTTTTTTGTTGTAATTAAGGTTCTCCTGCTCATGGTTTTCACAGCTTCCAGGACAGCACTTGCACAGAGTAGTGATAGCTTGAGACTAGAAACCCTACCAAAGGTAGCTGAGTGCTTTCCAGCAGAATTTGTTTCGTGGATGTTTCTGTAGTTCTCTCAGGGAGTATCAATGGCTATAGGTTTCTGTAGTCTCATAAATCAGCTGCCTCTACCCCAACGGGGACTCCTGCTAAAAAACTTTGCACATCTTGTTCCCTAAAGCAGCTAGAGTTCCGCACCCTGAGCCGAGGGACTTCGTGTATAGGGTCCTTACTGGAGCCGCAGATGAGCCAGAGGACTGATAAAATGCTCCAAGTGGGGCTAATGCAATATAGTAACCTGCTTCTTATGTTCCTGGGAGGCATCTGACTTCTTTTCTCTGTGGCTTCTGAAAGGGACTGTGGCCTGCCTGTGGTCAGTACTCGCGTTTTCCCTACCTCTCTCTTCATGACTCTTTTCTCATGCCTGTGACTCCAGGAGAAAGACTTACTTGAAGAGGTTTTAAAAAGCAGCTATGCTGGATCTGAGACAACAATTATTAGCTAAAAACTACTAGGAAAACCCTGTGTTAACTTCTTTGCCATTCCTTCCTCAAGTACAACCCTGAAATCTAAACTCTCAAGCCTCTATTCAGTGCAAGATCTCTTGCTCTAATCATTATAACTGGTACAGAGGCTTTAACCTATACAGAAATAGAAAGTTTTGCATCCCAGGCCAACATCCTATGCAAGATTATGCTCTGTAACTTCATATTCTCACAAAGATCATTACATCAAGGCAGAGAGAGAAAGCTAATTAGCCTAACTCATAGAATACATAGAGTACCAAAGACAATGAAGAGTAATATTCCAAATTATTAAAGCAAAATATTCTAATGCAACAGAATTAAGTAAACTAAATAAAGAAGATTTCAAAGCAAATGTCTTAATGATGCTCACTGGCATCAGGGGGATAATGAATGGACAATATGAGAGACATAATGAAGACAAAAAATAATAGAAAGTTTGAAAAAGAATTTAGAGTCAAAGAGAATAGTAGCTTGAACTAGTACATATGAGGATTCAACAGTAGATAGGAAGAAACATCTGATTAGATCGGTGAGCAAGAAGATATAGCAGTGGAATGCAATGATAGCATGTAAGATTTATGAGATAAAGTCAAAAAGAGAAAATAACCAATCATAAAGGAAAGAATAAAAAAATTAAGGAGGGAAAACAGGAGAAGGAGGAGAGCGAGGAGAAGAGACAGACAACTTATTTGAATAGATAAAAGTTAAGAAATCCTCTAACTTAGAGAAGAAACAGGTAACCAGATCCCAAGAGTTCAAAGAATTCCAAGCAAAATTATCAAAGAGACATACCAGGACAGATTATACATAAAATACAAAAATCATGTAAAATATTAAAGGCAGCTAAGGAAAACTGAGTCACATATAAGGAAGCTCCCATAAAACTGCACATGGACTCATCAACAGAAATTTTACAGGCCAGAAGGGAATAGTATGATATACTGAAAGTGCTGAAAGAAAAGGATCCAATCAAGAATTCTCTACACTGTTACATTATTACACAGAATTGAAGTACCATTAAAGGCTTTTACAGACAAGCAAAATGTAAAGCAATTTATCACCACTAAAAAAGTTGCCAAAATATTAAAGCAAATAATATAAAATCAATATAAACTCCACTTAGACACACACACACAAAATATAAAATGTATGAAGAAAAGGGTAATATTGGTCTGTTTGAATGAACCTGAGATTTAATGTTTTTAAAAAGGTTACAAACAAAGAAACCAATATGTAATCCCAAGGGTAATTTAATTTGTTAAAAAAGAATGAGCAATAAAGGAAAGATGATCCAAAGAATATTAAAGAAAGCTATTAGACCCCCATGAAAAGAAAATAAATTTACAGTGAAAATATGCCAAATCACTAGAAATAATAATAAAATATGAATGCTTACTTCTCAAGAATCATGCTAAATGTCAAGGAACTGAAATAACAATAAAAGGTTATTGAATGACTACATGGATTGTAAAACAAAGCCCATCTTGATTCTGCCTACAGGGCACCCATATAATCTCTCAAAAGGATCAAAGTCAAAGATTGTAAGATAATCACATTCTAATGGTAGCTTAATAAAGGCAGGTTCTGTTATACTTACATCAGATAAAATGGCATTCTAAGTAAAGAATATAACATGACACAAGAATGGACATTATATAATAATTAAATGGTCAATTCTTCATGACAGTACATTTATAAATAAATATTTACCAAATAAGGGATAATAAAAATACATAAAGTAATTATTATCAGAACTAGAGAGACATTGACTGAATTACTATAGCAGGAGAATTCAACAGCAAACTTACAATAATGAACAAATAAGCAAGGCAAAAAATTAAGAAATAACAACGTCAATGATGAATTAGTTCAGATGTGTTTAATAAACATTTACAAAACTCTCCACTGAACAAATACAGATTTCACATTATTTTCCAATGCTCATATAATGTTTTCAATGATAAATTATATGTTGGGGCATAAAACCAGTGTCAACATATTTATAAAAATTAAAATCAAATCAAGTATCTCCTGAAATCATAATGGCATAAATCTAGAATTCAACCACAGGAAAGAAGGTAGAAAATGCACAAATATGTGCAGAATAAAAACGTGTTTATGAATGACTACTAGGTAAAAGATAAAATCAGAGGATAAATAGAGAAATATTTGGAGCCAAAAAAAATAAAGACATGACCTACCAGAATTTTCTCAGAAACGGCAAAAGCAGTAAAAAGAAGAGAGATTTATTGAATATGGGACAATATCAAGAAAGATGTAAAAACACAATCTGTTCCTACACATAAAACAGCTAGAAAAAGGGTACATTAAAATGAAAGGCAGTAAAAAGAAGGGAATAATAATCTTTTCAGAAATAAACATAATCCAAAAGTTTATTTATTTTAATAGATAAACAAAAGTAGCACAAATTTTATGAATCCCATTAATTAAAAAAGAAAAATGCTAATAACTTGAAATGGAATTGAAAGAAAAATGGTTACAACAGGTAATTCAGAAATACACAGTATCTTAATAGACTTACAAACAAATACACAGTAAATTTGATGTCTTAGAGTACATGAACTGATTCTTAGAATAATATAGCCTAGTATGACTGAATCAGGAGGAAATAAAAAACTTTTACATACAAATCACAAGCAAGAAAACTAAAGCAGTAATCAAGAATTTCCCAAAACTTAAAAGCCCAGGACCAAATGATTTTACTGAGCAGTTTCACCACATCTTCAGAGAATAATTCTTACTCTTCTCGAAATCTTAAAAATATATTGATAGAGAATTCTGCTAAACCCATTCTAAGAAGACAACATTACCCACTAAAAGCAGAAAAGGACATCACATAAAAAAATGAAACATACAAATATATCTGATAAACATAAATGCAAAAATCCTCAACAAATATTAGCAAACATGATAGATGTATCATGATACAATAGGATTTACTGAAATAATGACATTTTCAGCATGTGAATATTAATGTAATTTATCCATTCACAAAAGGAAATAAAAAGTTATGATCATACCTATAGGTATAGAGAAAACTTTTGGAAGATCAAATATCCACTTAAAATAAAAATTCTCAGTGAAATAGGATAGATGGAAAATAACTCAATACTGTATAATCATATATAATAAACCCAAAGGCGACATCATACATCATGGTGAAAATTTGAAAGCCATTACTCTAATATCAGGAGGAAGATAAGGATGTACACACTCTCACCATTATGATTCAACACAGTTTTGAATGCCCTATTCAGAACAATTAGGCAAAAAGAAAAAAAAAAAAATGTAAATTATAAAAATATATAAAGCCATTATTATTTGCAAGTGACATGAAAATATACATATATATAAAACTATAAATATGTCAAAAAAGTTGCGATTGTTAAATTATTACAGTAAACTAGCAGACTATATATTCAAAATAAAAATTTCTATCATTTTTATACAAATAATGAGAAGGAAGAAAAATAAAAGAAAAATATCCCATTTCCAACTGAACAAAAAGAATTAAATATCTCAGAATAAGCTTAAGGAATGAAAAGAGAGACCTGTGCAATGAAAAAAGAAAAAAAACAGTCAAAAATGATGAGAAAATACAAAGAGATGGAAACATTTCATGCTCCTCTTGAGAAGATTTAACAATGGCAAAATGGTCATCTTATTCTAATAAATATGCATATTTAATGCAATCCCTATATAAGTTCCATTGATATTTTTCAAGGCCCTAGAATGAACATTTTTCTTCATTTGTATGGAATCACAGATGTAGAATTATAAGACACTCACCTCTCAAACTATACAGAAAGCAATAATAATAAAAATAGTATATGGTAATGGATAAAAACTTGAAGAATAAATCATGTATATAACTTGGGTCCCCAGACATAAACTCATATATATATATATGTATATATATATATGTGATCAGTTAATTTATAAGAGAGGAGTCATGATAACACAATGGATAAGGAAAATCTTTTCAACAGATAGCACTGGGAAAAATGGACAATCTAATGCAAAAAATGTAACAATTACTTTCTAACATTCCACATATAAATTATTTGGGTATTTATTTCTATGTTAGTGCAAAAGCCATAAAATATATGTATATATGTATATATATATATGTGATCAGTTAATTTATAAGAGAGGAGTCATGATAACACAATGGATAAGGAAAATCTTTTCAACAGATAGCACTGGGAAAAATGGACAATCTAATGCAAAAAATGTAACGATTACTTTCTAACATTCCACATATAAATTATTTGGGTATTTATTTCTATGTTAGTGCAAAAGCCATAAAATATATCATAGGCAAAACTTTCCATCACTGCCCTTAGGGACTTTTTTGAGGACTTAAACGTCAGTGACATGGGAAACAAAAATAAAAATTTAAAACCTGTCTAAATGAAACTAAAAAATCTCCCACACCACAAAAAAAGCAAAACAAAACAAAATAAAACCATAAAACAAATTAATAAGAATAAAATGACAGTTACTGAATGGCAGAAGACAATTGCACATTACGTATATAACAAGGGTTTCAGTCAAGATGTATGTACAAAGCAAAATAAATAAACAACAAAAATGATCTAAATTGGGCAAAAGATCTGAATGATACTTTTCTGAAGAACATGTACACAAGTTCAACAGAAACATGAAGAATTGCTTATCATCTATATCATATTTCATCTCACACCTATAAGAATGACCTATCTTGAAAAGACTAGTAAGAAGTGTTGGCAAGTGTGTTGAGAATAGAAAATATCTGTACATTTTTGGTGGTACAGTAGATTGATATAGACCCTTTGGAAAACTACATGAAGGTTTAACCTCAAAAGGTTAAAAACAGAATTATATTTCAGTTAAGCTATTCCATTACAGGTATCCATTGGAAGCATGTGAAAAAACAAATTGAAAAATACATATATACCCCTAAGTTCACTGCAGCACTATTTACAAAAGATAAAATAATAGAAAAAAGAAACAGAAATAACTAGGTGCTCATGGAAAGACACTTAGATAAAAAAAATGTGGTGTATATGTACAATGAAACCCTACTGAACTGTAAAAATATAGATGAAATCTTGCAATTGTGATAAAGATGGATGGAACTAGAGAGTTATGCTAAGAGAATAAATCAGAAAGAGAAAGACAAATACTGATCATTTCATTTGTATGTGAAAATATGTGAAATAAAAGGAAACAAAGCAACTAACAGTACACGTAAACAAAAACTAACCCTTAGGTACTAACAGAAATGAAGCTACCAGAGGGGAAGTGGGGTAGGAGGTAGGGTCAAAGTATAGTGCCATCCAGTGGACCGTGGTAGAGAACTATTAGAGATTTGGTGGTAGTTGGGTTATATTTGAAGAAAAGAGACCATTCACACCTTAAACTTGTGCTGTTAATCAAATTTTCTAAGAGATGGACACACACACACACAGATCTACATTTTTTTTCTTTTTCCACTATGTGAAGATTCAGCAAGTAAATGGCTGTCTGTAACAAAGGAAGGAGGTCCTTACCCAACACTAAATATGTTGCTACCTTAATTTTGATCATAGCCAACAGAACTATGAGAAATAGTTAATTGTTGTTTAAGCTACTGGGTTTACGGTACTTTTATTATTGTAGCCAAAATAGGCAAAAACATCAGTAATTGCCTGTGTACAGAAGTAGAATAAGACATAATGGGAAAGCTTACTAGAAAAAAGACACCAAACCATCAAATTTCCCAAGTTCATAGTATTGCACAATTTATTCCAAAAATAAGCGGGCTGTCAGGATTAGGTCAACGTTTTAGTTCAGAGGTATATCTTATAAGTCTCACTATATAAACCTTTATGTGAGTATACAACAATAAAGGCTTCCTAGTAGAAGAGGGAATCTCTTGAGAAATCGGGATCCCTAATATTAGCTGCAAAAATATCTTGCTTTTCTACTGAGCTAACTCAGACCAGTTGAGTCAAATTTCTACTAAGTTATTAAAAGATTTTTGTTTTGTTTTGTCTTGTTTTAGTCTGTAGTGCGAGTGTGGACAAGGAGGTGGGGAATGAATCTCCAAGATCTAGCTCTGTCTCTTCTCAAAAAGATACAGACCTACATGTATTCATAATAGCAGCTTTTAGCAATGTGTCTGCTTTGCATTTTAAGAAATAAATTTCTAAATATCACTATTTTGATATTACTAATCAATTTTTCATATATAATTGAACATTTTACTTTTCTGTATGCCAGTTTTGCATCTAGAACCATAGAATGTCATAGTTGAGAGCAATTTAATTGAATATTGACAACCATTTTGTTATAATAGTTTAACTGTCTAAATAGCAGTGTTAAAAAAAGGAAGTGGGCTTTAAAGAATGTAAAATAATAGTGTGCAGGTCATTTTAGAACTTGAAATTGCTCTGAAGAATCAGGTAAGAAAAATAAATGAAATAAATGGCAGTCATTAGAGCATTTTGAAAATGCTCACTCATTTAGGGTAATTCATGATCTATCATGTTATATAAGCACAAAGCACATTCATCAATTAACCAAGGCACATATTCTATATTAATCCATTAGTCAAATTCCTTGGGCATTTTTACATTTCCAAAATCCAATAGCTATTTGCTATCATTTGAAGTTTGTTTGAGTTATTTATTTACCTACTTAAAAATATAAGTTAAACTTTTATCTTAAGAAATTTAGTGATGGCATAAGTATTTATTTTTAAAAAATTGTCACAGATTATACCAAACACAAAATCATTTGTATGGCATAACTCAAACTAGTCTCTGGAAAGCAGCCTGCAGTTAGACTATGTAATGTTAATACTTTAAATTAAACACGACATCTTGATATGGCTTATCTGTCTGTTTCTATAATTATAAATATTTATATACTAATGACTACAAAATAAAATCTGAACCAAGGCACTAGCAAAGCCTTCTTGAGAATCTTTATTCTCCTAACTTGAGTAGCTATTTTCTGTAACAATTGTTCTGTCTTGTACTGAATTTCCATTGAATTATAACTGGTGAAACATAATGAAAGGTGTTCCCCCTTCTGCCTTTATCTATTTTCATATTCAGGACAATTTCCCACTTGCTCATATATTTATATTTCAGTGTACTTTGTATTTCCCTCAGGTTCCATAAATCATCCATGTTAGCTCTTCTGTGGTTACTGTGTTATGCAACATTTCTTCAGAGTAGTCAGGCCTTTTCCCAGGTGAGGCTATTTTTTCTACTCTTGGGAAAACTTGAATACATATTACTGTTCAGTCACTGAGGTTTTACTTTAGCTCTGTGAATAACTCTATCTCTGACTCAGAATTTTTAGTCACTTTCTTGAAATACATCTTAAAAATGCAATTAGAATTAAATGCAAGAACCAATTGAAAATTTCTACCTCAGATAACATGGCTCATATTTGGGAGATTTTTGATGCTCTTAATCTCACCAACAAGTGGAATGTTTTTCATTTCATGAAGAAATTGATATTCTAAAACTTATCTATAAATAAATTATGCATATTGTCTTATGAATACTTTCTAAATTTGTTTGATTTTATTGTCCAAGTTTGTCTTCAGCTGACCTCTGATTCATTTGTGTATAATTATCCTTGGTTTGGCTATTCAAACTACTTTAGAAGAATATAAAAGCATTTAGACAAAATAATATGACTTTAAAATACCAAATAAAAGCATCCTGCAATTACTTTTACATGACAATTAAACTGAATGAGTGTTTACTGTGCTTTTCTACTTGCTACCTATTGTTACTTGCTACTATTCATAGTGATTATTTCCAACCATGTGTTGGAATTTCTGGGATATCAACAAAACTACATTTTTTTATAGTTGTGAACTTGAATTCAGAAATAATAAGAATAAAATATCATGTCTTTTGCATATAATCCAAGAACTTGGTTGACTCAAGACATGGTTTGGGACAATTTGGTTCTGAAAGACAAGCAGTACCTGACTTTGGACCTATATAGAACAGAATTTGGAGGTCCAACTCTGAAAACTCACCACTAGGTTTCAAGTTGTGAAGCCTGCTTCATACTTTTTTTAGTATGATCTTCCAAACTTTCCCTTTAATGTAAGAGGTTGCTATTTTCACTATTTTATAAGTCAGACAGGACTTCTCTGGAGAATTTTACTGAAAAATGCTTAAAAATATTATTTTCAGTGTTTTCTGAAAAGTTAAAATTTCCATTCTGACTCAATTTAGTGTGATTAGTGACGAATTTTCCAAAATCTTCTTATTAGAGGAAGCCAGCATATCTCTACAAATATCTCATTTTTAGAATGTCAGTAAATGGGTTAGTGAAAAGAAGTTGTTTAGTTGTACCTTTTTTTTTTTTTACACAAAATCTATGACTTCCTAGTCCTAACTGAAGTGTAAAATTAAAAGGACAGAACTTCAGTATGAAGTCATAGACATAATCTTTGTCCAGACCAAGCCCAGATAATCTACTTCTAGACTGAAAAGTTAAGAGATTGGATCTCTTGTCTGAGTGTTTTTACTGTAAAAGGAAAGTATAACCCGTTACCTCAAAAGGTTAGTTTCTTTTTTAAATTTATTTTTAATTGTAGTAATTATTCTAAACATTAAAATATTTTCCTGTATATAGGTTGCCCATTTCTTTATATTTCAACATACCATATCCTCTACCAAATCACCAAGTGTTTTTTCCAAATTGTCTAGTAGGCTCCACCACCATTTGACCCTGCCTGCCCCACTCCATTTTGATAACTTCATTTCTGCTGCAGATGTTTCAGGGTTGGTTGTGCTTCATCTGTTCCTTTGTGTTGTCTATTCACATTCCAACTATCAGTGAGGTCAACATGTATCTATCTTCCTTCTTTTGACTTGTTTCAATTAGAATAATGCCCTCTAGTTCAATCCATGTTGATTCAAATTACAGGGCTTCATCTATTCTAAGGGCTTTGCAGTATTCCATTGTATATATGTAACAAATCTTTATCCATTCATCTGATGTTTAGCACTTAGGTAATTTCCAGTTCTTAGCTATTGTGGATAGGACTGAAATAAACACAGGGATGCATACATCTCTGCCGATGGGTGATTTTGTATATTACAGGTAGATGCCCAGAAGTAGAATGACGGGATAATGTGGGACATCCATCTTCATTTTTTGAGGAATCTCCAAACTGTTCACCATAGAGATTGTACTAATTTGTACTTCCACCAACAGTATAAAAGTATTCCCTTTTGTCCACATCCTGGCCAGCATTTGTTTTCTCCAGACTTTTGGATAATAGGCAGTCTTTCAGGTGTAAGGTGATATCCTCTTGCTGTTTTAAGTTGCATTTCCCCATAGCCAGCAAGTAGGAGCAAAATTTCATGTACCTGTTGGCCATCTGTATATCCTCTTCAGAAAAGCCTCTCCAATTCCTCCTCCCTTTTTTGATTGGATTTCCTGTTCTTTTGTTGAGTTTTATGAGTTCTTTGTATATTTTAGATATTAAACCTTTTTCTGAAATGTTGAGTGCAAATATCTTCTCCCAATTAGTAGGTTTCCTTTAGGTTGTGGTGATGTTTTCTTTGGCTGTGAAGAAGCTCCTTATATGATGTAGACACAGTTGTTTATTTTTCTTTTTGTTTCTCTTGATGGTGGAGTTGAGTCCCTAAAGGCTTCTTTATAACTAATGTCATGGAAAGTCTTTCTTATGTTATCTCCTAAGAATTTTATGATTTCTGATCTTATATCCAAGTCTCTAATGCATTTTGAGTTAATTTTTGTGAGTGGTGTTAGTGAGTGATCTAAGTCTCATTCTTTTGCATGTGACTGTCCAGATTTCCAACATTTGTTGAAGAGACTTTACTTTCTCCATCATATTCTTTTGGATCCTTTTTCTTAGATAAACTGACTGTGAGTGGTTCAGTTTCTGGTGATTCAGTTCTAGTCCACTGATATGTGCCTCTGTTATTATTCCAGTACCATACTGTTTTGATTACTATTGCTTCTTAATATAGTTCAAAGTATGGACAAGATTTGTTCTTTTTTCTAATGATTATTTAGGCTATTTGGGGTCTTTGGTTGTTCCATACAAATTTTAAGATTTTTTGTTCTGTTTCCTAGAGTTAAGCCCATGGGATTTTAATGGGGATAGCATTAAACTTGTTTATTTCTTTGGGTAAGATTACCATTTTAATGATATTGATTATTCCCAGCCACTAGCAGGGGACATCTTTCCATTTCTTTGCATCCTCCTCTATTTCTTTTAAGTAGGACTTGTGGTTTTCATTGTATAGATCTTTTACTTCCTTTATTAGGTATATGCCCAGGTATATCATTTGTTAGCTTCTTTATAAATGGTGCAATTTTTGTAATTTCATTTTCTTCTAGCATGTTGTTTGGATATAAAAATGAAACTGATTATTCTGCATTTATTTTGTAGTCTGCCACTTTACTGTTTTCAATGATAAGTTCTAGAGGCATTTTGATAGTTTTCGGGATTTTCAATGTGTATAATCATGCCATATGAAAACAATGAGAGTGTCACTTCGCCTTTTCCAATTTGGATTCCTTTTATTTCTTTTTCTTGAATATTTGCCTTGGCTAAGACCTCCAATAATATTTTAAATAGCAGTGGTGAGAGTGGACAATTTTGTCTTGTTCCTGACCTAAGAGGAAATGCTTTCAATTTTTTGCATTGACTATGATGTTGGTTGTGGGTTTTTCATATATGGCCTTTATTATGCTGATGTATGAAGCTTCTATTCCCATTTTATGGAGGGTTTTTATCATAAATGGGTGTTGGATCTTGTCAGAAGCTTTCTCTGCATCTATCGATATGACCATGTGGTTTTTCTCTTTGTTCTTGTTGATATGGTGTATGACATTAATAGATTAAACTATGTTGAACCATCCTTGCATCCCTGGGATGAATCCCACTTGGTCATGATGGATGATCTTGATGCATTGTTGAATTTGATTTGCTAATATTTTGCTGAGAATTTTTGCATCAATGGTCATTAGAGATAATGGTCTCCAATTTTCTTTTTGGTGAGATCTCTGTTGGCTTTTGGTATCAGTGTAATGTTAACCACATAAAAAGTATTTGGGAGAGCTCCCTGTTCTTCAATATTTTGGAAGTGCTTGAGAAGAATAGGTGTAAATTCTTCTCTGATGGTTTGGGTTTGTTAGAACTAATTGGAGAAGCCGTCTGGTCCTGGACTTTTATTTTGGGGGAGGCCCTTGATTACGTCTTAAACTTCTTTGATGGTGAATGCTCTATTCAGGTATTCCAATTCTTCTGGTTTCAGCCTTGATAGACTATAGTTTTCTAGAAATCTGTCCATGTCCTCAAGGTTGTCCATTTTTGTGGTATATAGGTGTTCATAATAGTCTTTTATGGTGTTCTGAATTTCTTTGGTATCTGCTGCAACTTCTCCCCTTTCGTTTATGAGTTTTCCATCTTTTCTTATTTGCTTTCTGTTTCATTTATTTCTACTCAAATATTATTTCCTTTCTTCTGTTGACTTTTGGTATTAATTGCTCTTCTTTCTCTAGTCGTTTTGAATATAGTTCTATGTTGTTTATTTGCAATCTTTCTTGTTTCTTGCATTATGATGAATTTCCCTCTTAGTACCAGTCTTGTGAATCCCAGATTCTGATGGCTTGTGTCTCTAAATATTTTTTAGTTCTTCTTTGATTTCCTCTTTTACCCGAGTCCTTCAGGAACATATTTTTGAGTTTCCAACTGATTTGAGGGTCTTCCAGCTTTCTTTTTGTTGTCGAATTCCAGTTTTAGGCCATTGTGATCAGAGAAGATGCTTGGTATGACTTTAATCTTTGTAAATTTATCGAGAGATATTTTGTGTTCCAACATTGATCTATCCTTGAAAATGTTATATTAGTTCTTGAGAAGAAAGTGAAATTTGTAGTTGTTTGGTGAAGTGATCAGTATATGTCTATTAGATCTATCTGTTCTAGATGGTCATTTAAAGTGGCTTCCTCCCTGTTATTTTCTGCCTGGTTGATCTGTCCATTGTTTTAAGTGGGGTGTTGAAGTCCTTCACTATTATTGTGTTGTTGTCAATGTCCCTCTTCAGGTTTAATAATACTTGCTTGATATATTTGATGCTCCTTTATTTAGTGCATTTATGTTTATAAGTGTTATGTCTTCCTGCTGGATTGATCCTTCAATCATTTATAGTGTACATCTCTGTCTTTTGTTATGTATTTTTAGATGGAAGTCTGTTTCATCTGATATTAGTATAGCTGTTCCTGCTCTTTTGTTTTTCCCATTTGACTATAGATTTGTCTTCCAGTCACTGACTTTGAGCCTTTGTTTATCTTTTGGAGGAAGGTGGGTTACCTGAATGCAGCAGAATATTGAGTCATGCTTTTTAATCCATTCAACCACTCTGGGTTTTTTGACTGGTGAGTTTAGTCCATTAACATTAAAGTGATTATCGATATATAGATGCTTAGTGTCATTTTATAATTTATGTTTTGTGTGTTGCTCCTGATGATGATTTTGTTCTCTTTCTCTTTTTAGGTCAGATGGGTGCGGTTATGTTTTGATTGATTTTGCCTTTGTTTTTTTTCTTTTTTTCTTTCTCCCTGAGGATATACTTTGAGGTTATGCCGAAGCTGGCATTGACAATTCATGTTTACTACTGTATTTTATTTGAAAGCATTTTAGTCTCCCACTCATTCCAACTACCCACATTTTTGTTCCCTTCTCTTCCTCCCCAATTTTAATATTGCTGTTGTACTATTTTTCTGTTTGATTTCTTTAAGCTTTGTGGAGCATTATTTAATTAATTTCCCTCAAAACTGGTTTTGTGATGATGAACTCTTTTAACATTTGCTTGTCAGAAAAGGTTTTTATCATTTCTTCAGTTCTTAATGATAATCTTGCTGGATATATTATCCTAGGCTGAAACTCCTTTTCTTTCAGCACTTTGAATATATTATGCCATTCCCTTCAGGCCCGTAGAGTTTCATTTGAGAAGTCCGCTGACAATCTTATGGGGGGCTCCTCTGTATGTGACACATTTTTCTCTAGCTGCTTTTAAAAGTCTTTCTTTCTCTTGTATTTTTGACATTTTCATGATGATGTGTCTAGGTGTATTTCTGTTTGGGTTACTTTCGTTAGGAACTTTTTGAGTTTCCTGGATCTGGAGACTTGCTTCGTTCTTCAAACTGGGAAAGTTCTCATCTATTATTTCTTGAAATATGTTTTCTTCCCCCAATCACTCTCTTTCTCTGGGACCCCTATGATGCAAATGTTCTTTTTGATGTTATACCATAGGTCTTGAATGCTGTCTTTGATTGTTTGAATTTTTTTTATCTTTGCTGGTTTTCTTGATTGAGTTCATCTGTCCTATCATCTAGATGACTGATTCTATTGGAAGCTTCATCCATCCCTATTGTTGAACCCTTCTATTGAGTTATTTAATTCAACCATCATATCTATCATATCTCTTACTGTTTAATATACTGTTTTAATTCTTCTCTTTGCTTCCTGACATTCTCGTTTACTGCCTGTACTGATTTCTGGATTCCCATGAGGATGTTAATCACTGTTACCCCAAATCCCTCTTCCGGTAATTTACATATGTCTGTTGTATTCAGATATGGCCCTGGATCTTTTATTGGATTCACCATTTCATGTATATTTCTCTGTGCTTTTGCTTTATTTGGTATTGTGCTTATATTTCAGAGGGTTCCATTTCCCTGGCATTGCATTGGTTTGACTTGCCCAGGATTGGCAATCAGGCTGCAGTTTCACTTCTACTCACAAGGTGGCACTCGCAGGTAGCATCGAGGTTTGAGACTGTCTTCTATTTGTAATCCAAGGAGCTGGGGTATCTGATGGGCAAGATTTCTGATGGGTGGATATGTGGTGGGCAGGATTTCTGCTTTTTTTTGAATCCAGCCTCAGGTGAGATGATTATGGCAGGGATTTGAGCTCTTTGGCTGATTTCTGTTTTTGGCGGCACTCAGTGCAATTTCACTGCACAGGCTTTAGCTCAGCTCAAGGTGCACTGGCTCTCCTTTCACCCCCTCCTAAGTCAGCCCTCCGTGGTTCACATTTCAGCCCCACTGGACCCATCTCAAAATCCCTAGCCTCCATCCCACCGTACATCTGGAGACTCCAGAATACAAATCTGCGGCTTAGATGAGAACCCTGCCAGGTGCCCTCATCTACAATTAGTCAGCAACTGTTTAGTCTCCAGCTGAAGTGCCAGTCATTTCTTGCTGTCTATGGAAAATAGGTGATCTTTTTTCAGTGTCTGTGGAGAGCCACCTGAAAGAGTGCCCCATTGAGTCACCAACTGGAAGTCCTATCAAAAGTTTAGTTTCTTGATGAATGAACACATACAGAGTGACTCTTGGAATGAACTGTGCTCTGATACCACTGAGACACACTGTTTTTTAATCATATTGTTGTTTTTCATTGAGTTATATGTTGTTGTGAAAAGAGATTCATTAAAGAACATAAGAAATATTGATTAGTGAAAATATAATGCCATTGCAGTTGAACATAATTTTGTTTCATAAAGTTTGTATTTACTAAAGGCCTTGAAAAATATTGTCCTCACAAATAAACTGTCTTTGTTTCTAGACACACATAGTAATTTTATTATCTTTATTCTGTAGGACGTATTTTTAAATAGATTATAAATAAATTTTAAATACAAATGCAAAACAAAAACATTTTTATTATTAGGAAGCTTAGAGTTGGGAATTCTTAGGCTCTATGGTCTGTGTCTTATTGCTGTCTGTGTTATTTTATGATATTTAATGTTTTTTAGCATGAGCAGCAGACAGAAATGAGATGGTCCTCAAATTCATCAATTTTCATTTAATTCTCTAGGCCAAACATGTATAAATAAATAATCAAGATGGTTGCTGATATAAGTAGCATAATTATGCTTACTTGGACATGCAGAACCATGTAAAAGACTGCTGATAGGACAAATAAGAAAGATAAGCATTCAAGTAAGGGGTTTGCTTTAGACACAGATAAGATGATTTTTCCAAGATACATTTTTAGAGAAAAATATAAACATTCTTGGATGTTTGAAGAAAGTAAATACTAAATTTCAGATTTCTATATTCTGTTAAAATATAAATAAACATGTCATTAACAGGGGCCAGGGCTATAGATGGAGCTCTAGGTTGTATTGTAGTAGAGAGTAAATATTAATAAATCCAATTTTGGAACTGAGTTTGATATACTCATTGGACGTCTTAATATACAGTTTCCCTTTTCCAAATTGTTCTTAACAGTTAGTGATTGAAAGAAAAGTGTTTCAATATTCTGAAGTTAATATTTTGACCTAAACATTAATGGAAATACTTTCCTAGTTCCATTTAAAACTTGAATAAATGAGTAATTAGAATAATAACAGTCTTTCTTCACTACAGTGATAATGGATTCCGTTATCACTTCATTCCTAAGATGTTAAGAACCATCATTCATTTGCCTACAAGGTAAAGATCTTTGCAATACAGGTGTCACCAAAAATGAAAGTTTCTCTTCAAAATGATACAACTTAGAAATTTAAGAAAAACAGAAACAATATGCAGATAAGATGGGCACTTTTCTGAATCTACTTGTCTTAGTTTTTCATCATAGAGAAATATTATTTTCAAATAATTGCTATTTAGGCTTTTATATACTGAATGTACAGTTAGTTAAAAATAATAACAAATTATAATCGACAAGTTATAAAAATTGTACTTAATTGATTTGAATTTTTCACATGATATTTACAAATGATAGTACAGAGGCTATTGACTAGATATTATAAGCATTGGTATATATTATAATATTAAAATATTTGTTGGCTTGTGTTGTATAAATGTCTGCTTTTATGCTCATAAGTACATGTGTGAGTATATGAATTTGCAGGCATTTTTGTTTGTTATAGACAATATATTTTTCACGAATAGAAAGTGATTGAAATGTTACATCAAATAGAGTATCAGAAAGTTTATATTCTCATATGTGAATATCCCACACTATTTTCTTTCATAGAAAACCCCTAGAAACCTGCAATTCGTCTGCATAGTTTATTGGAGTATCACATGACTGGGGAAGTTTTCAACAAGCTCTCATCTTTAAGAGAACAAGTAGCATTGGCATTATGTGAAAGCTTGTTAGAAATGCAGAATCCCTTTTCCCAACTTCAAACTGCTTAATCATAAATTACATTTCAACTACGTTCCCAAATGATATGGGTGCACAGCAAAGTTTAAGAATTCTTCTCCAGGTGATATATATTTCATGGATAATTGCACATTGCAATTGCTGTGAAAAAAATAAAATGCAATACCTTTAGTGTTAATTTTTTGAAAAACTATCTACAGGAGATAAAAGAAACCTTGCATTAGAAGTAGCTAATAAATTTGGTTTGCAGTTGAAGTTGAGACATGTGCTTGTCCATACACTACTGCATTCAATTCCAAACTGAATTTCATGGATTAGTAGTTTCTTTTTTCATATGTATAGAGAATGAACAATTTTGACATGTTTTATGACAAATAAAAGTATAATGAAGGCTTGTACAATGAGTTATTATTTCTTAATATATTTATGCAGAGGTTTGAAGATTCGAAGTTACTCATGCCCAAAACCTTATATGTCCCTTGATTTTCTTAGAGCTATACAAATGGGTGGTAGTACTGTTAATTAAACAGACTAAAATTAAAAAAAAAAAAATCATTGATTATCTTCTCATTTTAAAGAATCGTACTTTTGTGTATATGTACTGACTTTAAAAGTAGTAAATATTTTAATATTTGGCTACTTCAAGGACCTAGTAGGACTAATTTAAATTCATGGTATTCAATGTGCCATAAATTTTTAAAAAATGCCATTCACTATTCATTAAGGTAATTAGAATGCATTATGAAACCTTTTCAGTAGAAATTCATGAAGCACAATTATCATTACAGATAGTTTATCTCCCTTCTATCCTGAAAAACCATTAATTACACATTTTAATTTTCATTCATTAACATCAGTTGACCGTAGGTCTTAGTAATTTATAAATATATATATTAACAAACAAGAAAACTTTTTTCAATAATGGTTATGTTTTGTGAGTTCAAATATATTTATCATAATGATAAGAAAAATTATCAAACATTTTACATATATTAAATAATTGAATTTATCATAGAATTTATTCATTTTTAAATGAGAATTAACTTCTTTAGAAGATAAAAAGCATGAATTTTTTTTTATTTCCCCTCGTTTTCTTTCTTTCTCATACCCTGGTCTCTGTATATTACATTAATACAGATTGAGTTCCAACCATACTTGTTTTCAGTCATTCTCTATGCCTCCTGTTCTCTGTACATTCCTTCATCTCCCTTCTTCCTTTACTTAGAGACAAACACAAAGATAATGCATGTACTAAAATTGCTTCTAGTGCTTGTTCTATCATAGACTAGAGCTAGGAAAATGAATCATAGCTACTTGGGTACATTACGTAAAATATATGTCTCTTTAATGTGAGGTTAATATACGAATGTCAAATTGTGCATTTTATTAAAAATGTTTACTGATATTGTTAGGCTGCCCCAGAAGGACAAAATGGCGGCCAAACCCAGGAAAAAAGGAAGCTGACGAAACCACATCTGGAATCACAGGACCAATCCCCAATCGCGATGTATGAAGCCCGCAAAATTGTTTTGCTTAAAGATTGTGCTTCCCTTTGTTAGGGAGCGACTTCCCCGGCCTTCCTTCTGCGGACGGGAGAACCTCGCCCAGGTGCGCAAACCCCGATAAAGCCCTGGCTATTCGACTTTTTGTTTAATTGACTTTTTTTTCCTCGTGGAACCCAGAAAAAACCTTTCAGATATTATTTATAGAATAGCAGCACGTTGATTATAGAAGGTAAAAATAGCTCTATCATTACAAATATACCATTTTGAATTCATAAATAATAAAAACTACAAACGTGATTAAGTATTATAATACATCAAGCTATTTCAGATACAACTTTTGCTTATTTACTGCACTAAATCGAAGTTGTTGGAATTCATATAATTAGAAGATAAGTGATTCTTCTTACTAAATGTGTTTTTGCTATATAACTCAGACTTGCATTATTTATCCTCTTTTTCTCATAAACACCCATTCTTCTGTGAATATAAATGTAATAAGGAGAATGAAGTTTTTTAAAATCTGTTAGTTAAAGGGAATTCCCATTAATGGTATGGGGAAAATAAGATGATATATAATAATGTAAAAATTTATGAAACAGATAATGGGGAAAAAAGGATTATGCAAAATGTAATACATAAGGAGCTGATACTAACTACAGAAATATTGTGAGCAACCAGAACGTTATACTTATTACCCCTTGTAATTGATATCATCTTTAACTTTCGTTCACTTGAAGGACAAACATAGACAATGAAGGAAAGACAGAAACAATGACGCTAATGACTCCAGGAAGATATGAAAGAAATTGAGGAATAATCCTAACATTATGCTGATGTCTGAACAAAAACTGGATCAGGAAAAGAGAAGACTCTAACCCCTATAAAATAAAAACAAAACAAAACAAAAACTGATTCCATGCCCTAGGGAGGTCCACAGTCATTTAAAGGCATTAGTCACTGTGACCTCATTTGCCTGACAAAAAAATAAACTTCTTTTTTTTTGATCCAACCAAACTCTATCCTCATTAATGATTTGGCACTGAGATGCAGAGAACATTTTTTATAACATTAAGGGCAGATCTAATTTTCTGTTTATTTATTCATATTTTAAAAGCCATTTCAGAAATCGGAAGTATGAAAATAAAGAGTCCAGAGAAGATTGTAAAGACAGTGATAGAGAAGAAATGATAGGATGAATCTGAAATCCTCACAGACTGAGGTTTTCCCAGAATGAATGAATGAAGCAGATTAAATTTGCACACAAAAAATATATTATGGTGTTAATTAATTTTAATGAAAATGAGGTTGTAGACCAGCCAGATCAGCTCTGGTTGTATTGGAAATGTAAAATATGATCCTAATTTTCTAATTTAAAACTGATATTCTAGAGAGGGTGTCAAGGTACCTTATTTTCATAATTTATTCAGGCAATAAATACAAAATTTTTAGAAATACTGGTCTAGATTCAAATACTTCAAGATCATTAGCCATTGTACCCAAGGCTTAGAAGAGTCCTTGCTCACTTATTTGACTAGACAGTTCAAGAATATTTCTTAAAGAAAAAATACAAAAGAAAATAGACTATTTACTACGGACCACTGTGACATGAAAATGAGCAACATACAGTAATCAAGATATAGAAGGAATTTTGCTTTTGACTGCTATAGCCATATATAAATATCCACCTTTAATAGTTTTTAACACCAATGATTTATTTAAAAGCATTCATAAAGTCTGAAAATATGTAATTTTTTGCAGATCAATCCTTCTGTTTCATGACATTGTGGAGGTTCATTCACATTCCCCAATTAGGGACACCCTAGTCTATAGATAGATGATAGATAGATAGGTAGCTAGGTAGGAAGCTGGATAACACATATTGTTTTATTCAGCATAATACTAGAGAAATGTCTCCATTAATTTGGCAATAGTGTTTTATCTTGTCACTCAACCAAGCCTTTTTTGTCCTTTCTGCTCCATAAATATTCTGTGTCTTTTAAGTGTTGTTCATAGGTCATGTGATATTTTTGTAACAGTTAGCTATTAATATGAAGTCTAGTTGCTAAAATGATGACAATGCTTAGAAATATTTATAGTTGTTCAATATTAATTGTTTTAAAACACTGTATCAGTTATTTTGATCAGTTTCATATAAAGAGAATCATGATTTTATCCATATCTGAGAATAAGCTATTTTATTAATAATTAAAAGGTATGACAAATTATTGCCCACTGTTATGTCATCTAACCAATATTGAGTATAAATATTACCCACAGAAGAAATAATTAAATTTATGTAATAATAAAGAAGATATGGTACAGAATGAAGAGACTAATTTACACAAATTTAATAGCCAATTTCTAAGTACTAAGCCTACTCTATAAGCATTCACATAAATTCATCTCAGACTGATGTATTGTTTTTGGTGGTGTATAGGAGCTACTCTGAATCAAGTACATTTACTTAGAACATGAACTATCAACTGGTGATGTTGTATGTAAGGGAGAAAAATTAGCTCATGTGGAGAGAAAATAATGTTACTCCTGTTTTATGTATAAAGCGCAGGTACCTACACATAGTCAGAAATATGCATAAACAATGTAAAAAACAGATATACAATTAGTATCTAATTAATAAATTCCATGTGGGATAGTTAAGAAAACATATGTCTAAAAGGATGGCATAGGGGTATCAATGAAAAAAAAAAAGAGGGGGATGATAATACTAACTTGAAAGAAAGCTAAACACATAGTAGAAACAGGTGCAGTTGCGGAATTTCTATAATATGGAGTAAAGGAACTTCGGAACGATAATCTGCAGGAAATGGAACAAGGTTTGAGGATGGCTGCAGGAAAGATGCAACTTTGAAGTCTTATTCCATATGAATAATATGGTAGCCAAACTTCCAGTCTGGCTGCTGAAATTCATGACTCCCTATGTACATAATCTAATTTAAACTACATAAACTAAGAATAGAACTGTAAATTTAAGGTGAAAACTTCAAGCTCAGAAAACACCTAGAGTGTAGTCTTATCAGTCAAGAGACGAATCAGCTAAACTCTACCTGTACTCTAGACCTGGGAAACTGAGAAAATAAATGGGAAATTTTAAGTAGGTAAATTTGAAAATTGTCACACAGCTATAACAAACTAATACAAAATCTAAATACATAATTTCCATTTGTATTTGTTTTGATACCTATTCAGAGACAGGTACTACCTGCCACACCTATGTTCCCATTAACTCAGAAGTCAAGCACTAAAGTTAATCTTTTTTAAATATCAGCTAGGGTGAATGTTCTTTTGATGGTGATTCCAAGTGGATTTTTTAATTGTAAAAATTCATGTTGCTAAAAAAATTTTTAAATGCTTCCACATACATCAATTGTTTGTTCTTTCATTTTGGTTTGATATTATGTCCACTTGAAGGTGGAGAGCAATTTTCTTAACTTACCTAAGAGAACATGATGTTTTCATAGTGGTTTAAAGCCTAGAAACTATGTCTTCTGCAGACTTAAAAAGATTTCTTTCTCTTACACTTTTTTACCTTCAGTTCAAACTAGTGATGGTTTATTTATTCATTTAGAATTAATATTTATTGATTTATTATATTTTTACTAGAAAATTTATGCTATAAGAAATTAAGAAAAAAAATTTTCATTGTAAAGTCAGATAATTGCATAACTGGCATGAATATACACAGCTATATTTTGTTCTTTTATGATAAAGTTAAATATATTAAAATGTCCTTGCCATGATATAGTTTCTATTTCAAGTGAGAATTGACATACACAGTTGTGACTCCACAATATAAAAATTTATTCTTTATTTTCTGATCTATAATCAGATTATTGATTAAGATATTCTGGGCAGTGAAGACTCACCCTGAAAATTACAAAGAAGCAAGAAAATATCTAAGTCATTCTCTGGTGTGAAAGGAATCCCACTGTTTGTGTACTGAGGAAGTCTATTTACTGTCAACACTAAAATTACTATTTCTACAAAAAACAACAACAAAAAAGACAAAAATGAAAAAAACTGTACATACATTCTCAGTTTCTAAATTTCACATTATACTTGAGTTTATAATCACTTTTAAAGTTTGATACAACTTTTTATTTCTTCTGTGAAGTTAGCTCTGAAAAATTGAAAAAAGATTCCTTTATAAGCTGAGTATATATCAGCTCTTAAGTTATTTATAACTTGCACATTGCAATGTCACTTTTAATCCCTCTTGAAATCTCTCCTGTATAAATGCCTGGGGAATATTGAGTTACTCTTGCCCATACTGTGTCTTCTCGAACGAGTCTTTGAGTCATCCAGGATAAGCAATTCTGTATTAACAACTTTGATAAGTGCCTCTGAGGAGGCATTTGAAGGCTACGAGATATTGTTCCATTTTGTTTCCATAAGGGACCACAGAATATGAAACTACAGGAATACGTAATACTGAAAATCATTACAAATATAGCTTATATCTGAGGCAGAAATTTCTTGAGAATTTGCATTTACATTTGGAACACTTTATAAAGTTCACAACCTTTGAAACATGGCAAGTTTAGCTGCATAGCAATTTTAGATACAGTGTGCTTCCTCCCTTAAACTTATTCCATTTGCCCTTTTCATATAAATATACAGGAGAAAAATGTCTTACTAGTTTCTAATTGCTGATGTAACAAATTATCACAAACTTAGTGGTTTAAAACAACACAAATTTATTTTTTGATCTGTTTTAAGTTTGTAGTGTGACATAGCCTCATAGGCTAGAATTAAAGTTTTGTCAAGGATATTTTTTTGCCTCTTAAAAATTAATAGAAGATGCTGGCTTTCCTTGACTCCTGGCTATGTCACTTAAATCTCTGATTCCATTATAGCATCACTAATTTCATCTGACATTCTGTTATCTCTTACATAGATCCTTGTGATTACATTCAGATCATGTAGGTTTACTTTACTCATCTTGAAATGTTTAACTTACTCCTTTATATAAAGTTTCTTTCGTCATATAAGCCGCTCATTTATAGGTTTGAAAATAGGGTATAGACACCTTTAAAATATTTTTGTTATATATGCATTTTGTTTTTGCTTACAATGCTGTGTAATATTCAGGGTATTGAATTCACATTTCAATCTGTGTGTACTTCACCTCATACCCACCATGAGAGTTCTTGTGCCTGTCAGCAACACCTTATTTACTCATTCCTCCCTGATTCCTTTCCCCTGTCATCCATTTGGGAAACACAGAATTGTCATTTAGTGATTGTCAGTTTGTTTTGTTATATTCCACATTTGAATAAAGACATTCTGTACTTCTCTTTTTTCATTCTGAATTGCGTCACTTATCATAATCATCTCCAGTTCCAAACAGGTTTTTATAAAAGGCACGATTTCATCTTTTTAAATAGCTGATAGAATTTTATTAAGTATATATACACCAGCTTCTTATCCAGTCATCTATTAATGAGCATTTAGATTGTTTCCATGTCTTGGCTATTATATATGTTATATAAATTGTATGATATAAACAGGGATGCATATTTATTTTGTTCTTAATATTTGTATTTGTGGGTATATACTTAAAAGTAGATGGTGAGATCGAATCATGCTTTTATATTGAAGAAACTCCATACATAACGAACCCCAGTGACTGAGAAGGATATGGACATTTTTTCGCAAAATTATTCTGTGTACTACAAATATTGAAGTTAGATTTTCTGAAAGCAATAAGGAAGTCACTATTTGATGACTAGCCAAAAAGTACCCCCAACAAGGATGAAGTTTGGTGATGATGAATTGAGAATCTAACTGGTTTAAAATAATAACATGACACAGTACGATAAGGGTTATCATTGTGACAATAACTCCCTTTTTTCATACCTACTATCTGGCTACTGAACACACTGCCATTCCTCTTCCTATTACCACTCCCCAGATATCTATCAAAGCATGAAAATTCTATCCATGTTTTACCCATACTTTGATGGAAATAACAAAACATCTTCATTCTTAAGATGTTTTTTGTCAGCAGTATTAGGATGCCAATATATGTTTCTAGTATGACTGAAATTTCAGGACCTGATTCATTTTTTTAAATGCCTTTGATTCTCTGCTCAATGTTGCACCAACTTATCTGTTGTGTTTATGCTATTTACTGTTAATGACTTACTCTTATGCCAAAATTTCTTTCTTTCTCTTTTTGACATTAGCTGAGAAAATTCCAGTAAAATGTGTTAAATCCTAAATGACAGGTGGCGTATGATTGTATAGGCCTCTTAAAATTTATCTGCACAGTATTAAAATTTCCTGACTGCACACTGTCCAGAGATTATTGTTATTGAGCAAGAGCATTTTCTTCTATAGTCGATTTGTATTACTCAGTTGTCCTCTAACTGAAGCATCCATCTTTAAAAGCACAAATATCCTTCTTAGAGGACACCTGCTTATCCTTGTGGAAGTTTTACAATGTGAGTGTTTATGTTGCTGTTTACTAAAAGCATGTTACAATTTCAATACATGTTATTATTACCATGCTATTAAAGTTGTCAGGAAATATCTCTATTAATTTATTTCTTCCAATTTATTCTCTCCAATTTTGTAACTGATCCCTCTGTACCTCATAAAGTGTTAAAGTGGGTTTTTATATATTTATCATGATTACAAAAAGGAAAAACACCATAATGACTATAAAAATGTTAAAGCCAGATCATGGTGACTAATATTGTAGGTCTAAGTAATAAATACCAAAAATCATCTTCACCGAGAGAGAAAAGCTGAGATTTAAAGCAAGCTGCTTCTATGGGATTTTCTCCCAATTAAAACATCTCAGGGTTTCTTCAAAATGAAGTAGATGAAGGTATATAGATAAATAAAAATATAAGTACTCTAAATATTTTGTAAAAATAAATTTAATTTTTCTTTTTTTAAATTAATAAACATTTTTAATCCTAGATATCTCAAATAGCAGTACCAAATGAATATGCCAATTTTTTTTGACTTGTAAATTATTTTGGGTGGAAGAAATTGACTTTCAATTATTAAGAAAGTCTTTTAAAGTAAAGATGCAGTCAGGGATGAAGGGGAGCCAAGGCAGTCAGGAAGACAGAAAAGGAAGAATAATTTTAATTTTATTTTGGTTGTTCATCTCAGTTGTTCCCTGTAGCACTTAGATCCAAACCTTAGACCTTGAAATGTATGTGCTCTGAGCCCAACCCTTACTCCTCCAGGGACTGCCATGAATTATTTCATGACTAGACAGTTGTACAGTCTTTTTTAAGCTAAAATTTATATTGTATTGACTGTCTAAGTTATAATAGAATCAGAGTGTCAAAGCTTACTTTCTGTAGAATAGTTTATCAAATTCTTTGGAATTAATATAGAGAATGTTATTCTTCAAAAGCACTTCTATAAAATAAAGCAGATTTCTAAAACAGGGGGCTATTATATTTATATACCTAAAAGATAAAAAATAAAACAAAACATAATAAACCTGACTAATAAACTCTCATGTGAAATTTATGTTAAATATAGTTCTCACATGGGATTTAGCGGAATCCTAATCCTCTTTCTTAGTCTGTGTGTATTCATCAGTACAGATGTGTTACATATAAAAAATACTGGAAAGGGGCCATACTTCCTCTGATTTTCATCCTAGTAGTTTAACAGTTTTCTACAGTTTATATTTGTTTTAAGTTTGCATACTAGCTATAATTTATATATGGCTGCACATTGGATAATTATGTGTAATGCTGGTAGATATAGATTACAAGTCTCCTGAGTCAGAGACAAAATTAGTACTGCTCATAGCACTGCAGATGGCATTGCTATCAACCATCTATTCTCTTTGCTACCATTTCCCATGGGAAAAGGACAAAGTGACCCAGAAGCTCATGTATGCAACATTCATGCTGACACTATGGGTTTCTTCACAGTGAAGAGAACTAACCTTGGGAAACTACTTTTTTATATCTGGCAGTAGGAAAAGCTACTACTTATTCCATAGCATCTCTTCTCTCAAGATTACTCTCAGCAAACCTAATCCTTAGAAAAGCACAGGAAAAGAACTGATATTGTCTTATATTCTTGACATACTCAGTAAAATAGAAAAAGAAGAAACACAAAGTAAAATTCTGGTAATTGCTTTCTATCTTTAGCTCAAAATAATAAATAGTATTGGTGCTAAATTATTTACACTTATAGCATACTTTGAAAAAAATAGATTACTAGTTGTTTATACTTAAATATTTTAAATAAAGTTGTTTTCAAAAAGATAGATTACTTAAATAAAATTTAAACAAATTTGTCCTTTTTTCAAATTCTGGAAATATGTATTCTAACTATATTTTCTAAGCAAAGTAAGTGTTAAAATAATATAACATGTTTTCATACTATTCTAAGGTTTGTATATACCTGAAAATCAATTGCATGAAAATAGACCTATTCTACAATTACTCTTGGCAATTTCTTAAAAATGAGTATTACCTTCATTAGTATAAAGATAAAAGAACCAACCAAGTGCAATATTTAAGACTTCCGTTATAATTTATGGATAGAGAAGATATGATATATAATTAATATATAGAATATATATTCCACATAATGAAATACTGCACAACCTAAAAAGATTAAATTTTGCCAATTGCAACAGCATAGATGGAACTAGAGAGGATTATGCTAAGTGAAATAAGTCAGAAGAAGAAAGACAAATATCAATGATCTCATTCATTCCAGTGTTGAATATAAAGAATAAAAGTAAATGAACCAAAATAGAAAGAATTTCTTGGATACTGACAACAGAACTGAGGTTACCATAAGGGAAGTGGTGGTAACTGGGAGCAATGGGTAATGGGATTTCAATGGATACTGGTGGAAAACTATTAGAGATGTGTTGCTGGGAGTGGTGTATTAACATGCTTATTTTACAAATTAAAGCTACCTCAAATTAAATAATAAATAAAGTATATTTGTTTATCTGAATTTAAATGTTCTAAAATACATTCTAACACCTTAGTGATTATATAATTTTATAAGTAATAAAACTGTGCTAGCTTTATGTATATAAATAAAATTTAAAAACTCATTTTCATTTAGAGATATTCAGTGTATTCTAAAAATAAAACTTGATTGTGAAATAATTTAATACAAAGTAAAATGTGATGAAATATGTTTAATGTATTTTAATTTTGAAGAAGCTGAATTACAAATTATTTAAGTGACCTGTCTAATTTCTAAGACAGGGAAGTTGCTTGCAGCCATAAAATGTTAAAAGTAAACCTTTGAAATTCTCTGAAGATGGCAAATCACAGTGTTTCTTCTACCTGGCTTGAAATAAAAAGTAAATGACCTCAGAATAATTTGCAGTTTAGCTCAGATATAGCACCATATAGAATGATGTATTACATTTTGCAGACTTTCTTCAGTTGAATGGTAATTCCCATTCTAGATGTATGTGTCTTACCTTCACATTTTTATTAACTCCTAAAGAATAAATTTTGAATGACAATTGCTAATTGGTGTATTTCTTTGCTGTCTCACATTATTTTGCTCCTTCTTTAGTTTAATATGGTTTTAGAAATGACCATTCTTTGCCTTGTGAAATTTGACCAGGTTTAAAAGAGATATTTTGAGTCAAGCCTCTATCCTCTTTCTAAAACTCTACATATATGGAAAAGATTCTGTTCAATAATAATAAGATTATTTGGAAATTAAGAATGAGTAGATTCTCAAAAAACTATCATGGTAACAGTATTCTATGATCCCATTTATGTTGTTTTTCTTTTCATTTTTTTTTTTTTTTTTAAGGAAAAATGCATACAGCAATGAAGGTGAGCAGGCAGGCAGTAGGAAGAGAGAGGTGAAGTGCTTTTTATTTTTATTTAGTCATTCACACAGGTTGTTTCCACCCAGACCCAGGATTTGAACCCAGGACTCGAACCCAGCATTATGTGGCCTTCATTCCACTGGAGACTATTGACCTAACCAATATTCCATCAGGGCGTGCCCCATTATTTTTTTTCTTAATGAGGACTTTCTGAGTTCTTTTATTTAAATTTCACTATTTCCTTGAAAAATTCACCTGTGTTTTCCCACATAAATTATTACATCCTAACATACTAAATAGACTATATAATTTATTCTTTTATGCTGTTTATTATATACAGTCTGTCATTGTTGACTAAATACACAGACAATTTGAAAGAAATGAGAAAATTTAACAAGAAGCATGATAGTGACCTGGGGACCTTACCTGTGAAAAATCCATCTTTTGGCAAGGGCATCAGGTTTCTAGAAAAATCTAGAGATCTGGAGGCAGAAATCAGGCAGTTATGAGGTGAAGTTATGTTTCATTATCTTGGAATAGGTAGAGAATTCTAAAAATAATGGGGCCACTTCTTTCCACACAATTTGTGGTCAGTGTCTCATCTCTCATGTTGAGTGAACATGCTAGCAACATCTTAAAGCAGAAGGAATGCTCTAGGACAAAGCAGGGTCTTTGGGCAGGGCAACAAATCATTTTAAGTTGGATGAATTTTGGAAGAAAGTTCTTAAGCCTAAAGAATTATCCTCAGAATCCATGATTGCATGATTCCAACCTGGGCTATTCTGAAAAGTAAGAGACAAATAGGAAGTTATTATGCTCCTTCCACATGGTGCCACACTACCATGGCTTCTCTGTTGGCCGTGGCCATTGCTAGATTCTTAACTCCATGAAGACAGCACTTGGTATGTTTTGTTCATGGTTGTGTTCTATTTTACCTAATTTCAAAAGTGGAGGTTATTATACTTTTTTCAGTGATGAATAACAAGACAAAATAAAGAAAAAAAGATAAAAATCTGGAATTTCTGAATTGAGAGTGGGAAAGTGGAAGAAAGATAAATGGGATGAAAATACAAAATATAGTTCAGCAAATTTTACAGAGGTATATGAACTGTATCCACTTATTTTATGAATCAATAATTGTGTTTTTAATTGATTTGACTAATGGATGACATAGATACAGTGCATGAATATTGTAACAGGTGACATTTACACTGATTAACAGGATAATTAAAGAATGTTAATAGTCACAGTGCATGAAAATGATTAACTATACAGCACTTTAGTCCTTTATATGAAAGGGGAAAAATGTAGCAAAGCTGCTTTATTTGAAAGATCAAAGAAGAAAGAATTCTATTTTTTTCACATTTTTTAAATCCAGTTTTTAAGTAGTTTTTTTCTACTTTTTATATGTATTTTTTTGAATAAAGGCATGGGATAAGTTGAAAAATTTTTAATTGTGGTAAATCAAAGTCTAGAAAACCTAGAATTGGCATTCCAATTATTACCTCACTACAGGAAATGAACATATAAAAATAAAAGTGCCTGCCTATTGAACCACATTTTTATTTTGTTAACAAATGACACCTGAATATCATTAAACTAAAGAAATGATAATCAACTGTTCCTCACCATTCTCCTTTCCATTACCCTAAAGAGAACAAAAAACACTCCTCAACCTGTCAGAATCAAAATGATATCATTACATCTTCATTATTTCTAGTTTTTTAAATCCCTATATAGCACACTGATAGAGAACAATATTCTAAACCTTTTTTTTTTGTATTTTCTCTTCTATATTTTCATTTTCCTTACCTAAGATGGCAATTCAAAACAGTGAACATGTATAAGATATTTGAAGGAGCTATGAATTCTAGTTCTCTCATTAACTCTAAGTAATAATTAGGGAAATTTTTCAAACACTCCTGAGGGCCAATTTCTTTCTTGTGGAAAAAGCTAGATATAGAAATTAAATTAAACCAATTTTTAACATTGAAGTACATATAAAGGCTTCAACTACATATCATATATTCAATAAAAATTCATTTTTATTTTGTTTCCTCACTCAAAATAACTGTATTCTCACGTTTCCCTAGCTTTCCTCTACATGACCCACAAAACCCAATTAGTGTAACCTAACTATTTATGATTTATCATCAAGGGGATGTTTTTATTCTATTAAGTCTAAAGGAATGTCTTAAGACAAAGAAATGAACATCTATACATGTAATAGAGATTTAGCAGATGTTTTCGGAATGAGGGCAATAGTACTTAAAATAATCGCATTATGTAGACCATTCCCTTGTTTTGCATAGATATCAGATAATGCTATCTCTTCTATGTTTCCCACTTTTGTTTTAATTTATTTTAGATTATTCTCTGAGTTCCATAAAACTTTGGAGAATTAGATAGAATGATAAGTTAAGCCTGTTGAGTATAATTAAATACTCATTAAGTAATGTTAACTGAGCATCCACTATATTCATAGTATATTTGTACACAATAGGAATGCATACATTAGGACAATATTTTTATCTATACTATAAAAAACATGGAAACTGCTGAATTTAGACAACTACAGTTAGACCTACATCTTAGGTTTAAGTCAGTTTATCACATGGTATTCAAAACCCTAATAAATCTGTTTATTTCAACTACAAAAATGTCTAGATTATATAGCAGATGAGAATAAAGCCAATCAGAAAAAGTCAGGCAAATATTTAATCAGTTGCTAAGGACATAATTTGGTCTAGGATGAGTATAGCAGGAATTCCACGCACAAGGGAAATTTTACCTACACTCAGGTTCTTCAAAAACTGGGTGCACACAGAATAATGATTGACTCAAATACTGAAGGAAGTTTCCTTTGACTTAAGGCCTCAGAAGGAATGATGATTACAGCAGAGACAACACAAAGCCTCACACATACCACTTCTCTCCAACCTCCCTTCTGGAAAATGCCCTATGTCACAGTTGAAAGGGTGCTAAACCTGATCTACAGGAAACAAGATAGTATTATAAAGTCAGGGCAAGGTCATAGACCATTAAGAATAATCTTCTGGTGGGGAAAAAAGGGCACCGTCACGAAGAAAATCCTCTTCATTAAACAAAGTGATACAGCTCCTGTCTAAGACATACACTGAATAATAGCAACAGAGCAATCTGTGCAACAAAAATTGGTGGGAATTAAACATAAAATTACTCTACAAAGTACAGAGCAGGAGGAAAATGAATAATGTGGAGAAAACACTGTGAAAAATCCTATAGAAAATTGATCTCAGTCTAACCATAAGGCACACTAAAGAGATATAAAGACTTTAGCTTACGGAGAGTAATTGCAATATCCACTAATTCCAAAGCCAGTTCTTCTCAATTGCTAAAAAGCCTCAGTAGCAGAAAATGTATGTTTATTTCCAGTAACGAGTAACATTTACTACATTGTCTACTGTTATATTAAGATGTCTGATACTCAACCAGTAATGATGTGGCCATCAAGAAGCAAGAATAAATCTAAACACTGTCAAGAAACTGAGTATTCAGCAGAATCAAATTCAGATATAAACCAGATGTCATTATCATCAAACAGAAGATTCAAAATAACTATGATTAATTTGTTACAAATTATAATGTAAAAAATGAGCAAACTGCTTTGAAAATTGTTGATTTCATCTTAAAGATGAGCAGAGTAGAAAAGGAAATGGATATTATATAATTGAAATTGAATATTATATAATGGATAATGGATATTATATAATTGAAAACACAGTTGAAAGCTCAAGAATGGCTTTTAATTGACTCCTAAATTACCTCAGGACACTGAAGATGAGATGGTGAAACTGACGAAAGATCAGTAGAAACTACTCCAGCTGAAACAAAATTAAAGTCAAAAGGAAAGAAGAAAGCACCATGGTATAACATGAAATGATCCCTTGACTTTGAAATCAGGAGAGAAAGAATAAGTATTTGAAGAGCCAATTTTTGAAAATTATAAAAATTAATAAAAGGCATAAAAACAAATATCCCAGAAATTTAGTAGCAAAAGGGATGAAACACACAAGAAAACAAAGAAAATACCCCTAGTAATAATATTTAATTAGCTGATAATTCATGAAAATGAGAAAATATTGGAAACATCAAGAAAAAATATTATTAGAGTGACTCAAAGATGAGAATCATGACAAATTTCTCATCAGAAATTCTGTAGTTCAGAAGGCAGAATAACTTCTCAAAATTATCAAACAGAGAAAAATATGTATTAACACCTATCCTTAAACTAAAACATCTTTGTAAAATGAAAAGTAATGTTTTTTCCCTAAAATGCAACGACTGAGAGAAGTTGTTAACAGTGAATTAGTTCTGCAGTTCACATTAAAATATGTTCTTCAGGCAAAAGGAATATGTTGTACAAGAATAGCATGAATCTTCAGGAAGAATTAAAATTACCTAGAAATGGCACTAAGGACAGGATATGGAATATTTGTTAATTTTTTGTTTTCTAATAATAGAAGAAATAATAACAGTGAGTTTTGTGTTTTTAATTTCTGGAAAAGTAAAGTAGATGACGAAATAACAAAAAAAGGAGCACAATGGAAATACACTGTTTTGAGGTGTTCACACTACACAGAAAATAAAGCATTTGAAATTACATAGGGACCAATTAAATGTGTTTATTGAATTTACCTTCTTAAAAAGAGGTGTAAAAATCAAGTCAAAAGTAGAGAAAATAAAAATGATAAAAACTTTCTCAATTACTGAAAAAGGAAGAAAAACAGGAAAAATAAAGATCATATGAACAAAGAGCAAAATACCTAGAAAGTGATTATATTAGCACTATATTAATTTAGGTATTATTTCTTAGAATAAGTTCTCTGTTCCTTTTTTTTCTCTTCTTTGATACCTGTTGTGTTTATGCTTCCTCTCTTAATGAAATAATGTAGTTTGTGTAATTTTACTCTTTTATATCATATTTATCTTGATCTTCTATCTAGATTATTTCTAGCTTTCTATCCTTGAGTACTCTTATTCATCCTGTCTTTGGTCTGTTCTGTTTCCATACGCTTTTACTGCACTCTTTATTTCTTGTATCGAGTTATTGATATTTTGAATCTCCAATTCATTTTGAAGCTTCAATACCTACCTTCAGCTTGCTAGTTGTATTTTTCAACGTATCGACTTACTTTTTAAATTTGTTCTCATCTTTGACTTACTTTGCTTAGTTCTCTTGTGCTCGGTGAACTTTTTTACAGCTATAACTTTATTTATATTGAAAATGTTAATAATTTATTTACTAGAGATAAAATCATCCATGCCTCTGAACCATCCATGTTGCTCAATGATTTGTTGTGCATTTTTTATTTTATGTTGTCTAGAGGTCATAGATAATCCTGTATTGCCTTCTCTATTTTTACATTTTGAGTCTGATTCAGCGACATAGAATTGATCTCCTTGTCTTTGATGTTTCATGCAAGTGATACTATGCATTTATTTTATTTTATTATTTTATATTTGTCTTTACAGTCTTCTTTTTTTTCAGATTTTTCTTAACGGAAAGTTGCAGGCAGGTAGGAATAGAGACAAGGAAAAAGCTCTTTAATTACTTAGTTGCTCATCTTGTTTAATTTCCCTAACCCCATGATGTGAACTTAGGTTCTCCGGATGTGTGGTTAACTATCAGCCAAAGGCATATGGCCAAATCGCTACTCTACCAGGGAAGGCCAGCAGTTGTCTGCAGGTACTTAAGTTGGTAAATTGCTGTGCCTGTTTCAGCAGGGTAGGGACAGACGTGAGTCAAGAGCTTTTGTTGTGTACTGCTGTGGAAAGGTCTGGTTCACAACATATGACATAAGAATCATCCCTTTTCTCCCGTCCCAAATATGAGACAAGGTCAACTATCTGCTGTTGGTTCACTTTACTATACAAGAACCCAATGCATGGGGGAAGTCGAACTTTTTTTCATAGTGTCTTCTCTGTTGTCTTCTTTTTTGTTTCTCAACCAGTACAGTGCACCCATGTTCCTCCACCTGGGACAACCAGAAAACAGCAACCCAAGAAGCAGTGAGTTGTGTGCCCAAGTTGCCCAGGGAGAGGAGGGCATTTTTAAACACTAAGAAAGGTGGTGGGACAGTTTACTTGCGTTCACTATGCAAAGCATGTTTCAATCAGCCTAGTTCTGAATGCTGAAGTGGTGATTGGTCTAGTTTCAGTTGGAGAGGTCTTTGGCAGACAGACTTAATTTCCATTTTTTTTCTTTGAGGTGAACATATTTGTTTATACTTGAACATTCCATGGAGTTCATGGATATATCTAGAGCTCAACATTCAACAGTCACCTGACTCGAAGTTGCTTTTACCCAGATTGAGAGGTTCAATTTTTGTTGGTGCTTCTCTTATCATACTCAAATTATTTTAGAGAAATATTTGATTCATTAAGCCCTGCTCTGCTGCTTAACTTTTTTTTTTAATTCACACCTTCCTCTACTATCCAAATTCAATGTTCTTTAAGTTTTTAATGCATCTTTTTCTTTCAGAGTTCTAAAGCAAATTCACTTAATCATGTTACCAAATTGTTCATCAGTTCTTAGCTCAAAATACTTAACATGATATTGTAAAGTACACATTCTAAGATCGTTGTAGACTAGTCTACATCATTCCAATTTTGATAATTTTTCATTGTACTTCACACTTTTAAGAATAACCGATAGAAAAATAATCGCGTTAGCACCATCCCCGGTAGACTATAAATTTTGTCAGTAGAGGAACCCTGACTTTTTACTGCCATATGCACAAAACTGAATAAAGTGTTCAGCAAATAAGCTATTCAATATATACTTGTTAATTTTAAAAGTAGGAATCTACCATAAAATAATCACTGGAGCTTTGATTGCCTATATACTTGTGTGTACGTGGTTTTGTGTGTCTCTATTTATTAGCCATCTTTGGGAAAAGCTGACTAAATTAGAGAAAATTTAAAATTATATCTCATTAAAATGTAATACAACTACATTAAAATCAACACAATTTTCATCATTAAATGAACTTATCTAAATAATAATTGCGGTGACAAAAACTATAAAATGAAAAATCATAATGCTGTCTGCATGTTATCAGTGTTTAATATTAAGCTTTTCTGAATTTACTTATAAAGAATATTAAATGTGTTTAATCTTTGATCACATAATTTTACTTCTAGGAATGTAGAAGTTGAGTAGTTTCTATAAGTAAAAATTTTGCTAGTTGATTTTTTGACTGCATGTCTCATTCTACTCTTCCCCAAAAATGTTTTGAGACAACCGCTCCAATTCTTAGGCAAGCATTTCAATGACCATGCACCTGAGGAATTTGAACCTTATGACACACAACTCAGTATTAAATAATTTAACTACCTCAAGAACCCTTAGCTCTGGAGAAGTTACATATATAAATTATACACTTTATCTTTTAAATACGCAGTGAAACTATTTTCCTTGAAACATTGTAATTGACAAAATAGAAGTCATTGGCAAAAGATGTATTAAAGCACAGATAGTGGTTATTTTTATATAAAGTTATTTAATGGACATTTAATCCATAATTACATCATTTTTAGTGATTCATTGATTTCCTTAAAATTAAAATGTATTTAGAATTAAGATTTCTTTCTGGAGTTCATCATTGATACTAATAGATTGATGGCATTTGAAAGATTAAGTACTCATAATTTATAATAATTTAGTCTCAAAAAGAGTTGTGGAAAGTAAAAAGTACAAAATTAATATTAAATAATATTTTCAAGTTTTCAGTGTGTTCTTATCGCTTTAGTTTTACTTTTAATAAAATTTATATATTTAAGGTATTTATGATATTTTGACATATATATCTATACAAAGTGAAATGTCAAGCCAATTAACATGTCCTTCCCCTTCCACTAAACTTTTTTTGTGTGTGTGTATCTGGTGAGAGTATCTCATGTGTACTCTCTTTGTAAATTTCAATATATAATCAAGTATTATATATATGAAAACATCTCAGTATATTAGATCTCTGGAATCTATTCATCTTTTAGCATGTCAACTTTTTAGCCTCTGATCAACACCTTCCCACTTTTTGCATCTATATGGCCCTGGAAACTATGGACAAAATGAAAGGGCAAACTAAAGAATGGAATAAAATATTTGCAATATATATATATCTAATGAGATTATAACCATAATATATGGGAACTGATACATCACAATAGCAAAAAAAAAAAAAACAAAAGGCAAGTAATCAGAGTTTAAAAATGGTCAAGACTTGAATAGATATTTTCCCAAAGAAGACAAATACATGGCCAATAAATGCATGATAAGTAGCTCAACATCACTAATAATGTGGAAAATGTTAATTTAAATCCCAATGATATGTCACCTTACACTATCAGAATGGTCATTCTCAAAAAAGACAAAAGATGAGTGTAAGGAGGATGTGCTAAAAAAAGCATGTTATTTTCTATAGTGAAGCAAACCAATGAAAGGATAATAGAAAAATGACCTTTATTTTATAAATTTTTGAATACGGTTCCTTCTCAGATTTTATTCTTATTTTCAGACTCATGAAAGCTTATTTTAGGATTTGTATTTACATAATTATTGTCCTTTCTAGTTACAGATTTTGTTTGCTTTACAGAGAATCTACCCTTCAAAAAAAAAATAATAATGGTTGCTATTATATATTTTTCTATCCATAGTTTAATTCCACTTTCTTATTGTACTATTTTGTAAATGAAATGGGAGACTTATTTATTTATTTATTTTTTTGTTTTGAGCTGTTACTGCATTCTTTGTGAATAGGTCAAATACTCCCATATGAATTAGTCTCAGCTTTAGCAGTCGATGTTTACACATAGAATGCAAAGAGCAAAACAGAAATTTACACAGTGTGTAGCAGAGAATTGATCACCAATAATGCAAAGGACAAAAAGAAAACAATATATTTCCAATGCTTGATCTTCAATCATATTTTTACTTAAAATTTAATCAGGTTTTTCTCTCTCATCTCTGTCTTTAAATTGATGCATTTTTCAACTTACAACATTAATTACCTTAAATAATACTTGCATTTAACATGTTAAGAAAAAGTCATTACATAATAAACCAAACATTTGCCTCAATACAATAATTAAGCTTGGGTATGTAAAAAGTCTTCCACCTAAATCATTTTGTCCTTTTCTTTCTCCTGTCACAAAATCCCATAACTATTCACTTGTAAGAAGATCCGATACATGTTACTGTTTAATGTCATATTTGTGACTAGTTATCTATGCTACAATATAAGTATCATATTTTATTCATGAATCATATAATATAACCTCTTCTGTCAAAAATCTGAAGACATGGGAGAATTTGGGAGAAATATTTAAACAGAAGAGAATAAGGATACTATTCCAAATGACTTGACATTGTCTGAAACTGGAGAGTTTTTGTGAAGCTGAGAAACAGTAACTTACTTGAAGTCAAAATATGTTTATACAAGATTGCAATTATAAGAAATTTTTTTTTGACATTCAGATGATAGTATGTGTTTTTCATTATATTTCCAACTTTCATTCATAGTTCTGATGCAGTTTCCCAAAAGTCTTGGACTCTTTTAACTATGATGCATAATAAATGTGTCTCTTGCTATGTTGATGAGGTGACTTTTGCAGAAGACTATATGGATGAGTTTGGGTACCAGGAGTAGGACTCATGTAATTAGGAGGTTGGAACTCCTAGTCTCAGTTCCAGACCTCCAGGGAGGTGACAGGAACTGGAGGTGGTGCTCAAATGATTTATCAATTCTGACTATATAATGAAGTCTCTCTGAAAATTCAAGGACAGGCTTTGGTAAGCTTTCTGGTTGATGAACACATGGGGTGGTTTGGAGAGAATAGTGTACTTAGAAAAGACATGGGAGATCCATAACTTTTCAGCATATCTTTCCCTTGAGAGATATTATTTGTAATAAGTTGATAATCTGGTCAATAAGTGGGTTTCCTGAATTCTGGAATGTGCCTCTTCTGGCAAATTAATTAAATCTGATAAATGTGACTTGGAATCTCTAATTTATAAGTAGCCAAACAAAGCATGGTAACTATGTGGACTTGTCACTGTCACTTGATGTCTTTGGAGGGGATCCTGGGACGTCCAATCTGTAATGTTGGTCAAAAGCACAGATAAACTGTGTTTGGATTTAAGATGGGTCCCTTAATGGGAGAGTAATCTTGGGTGACTGAGCCCTTTACTTATGCATATGATGCTATCTCTGGGTAGTGTCAGGATGGAGCTAAATTCACATATACCCTGTGGCTGTCTGACAATTACTTGCTGGTGTGGTGAAGACTTTCCACCAGAAAACACATCATTGCAATTGGCCTCATTGACTTCCACACAGATTTTACTAACCAGGCAAAATTACCTGTTTCATGAAATTTCAGAAACATTTAACTTATTTCATATTTGCTATAGTGACCCAAATCATAAAAGTGCCATACCCTGTAGATGTAATTGTAGGTAGAAACAACTAATTTTTTTTATGTCGAATGGTGAGGGGGGGGCATGTTTCTCTATACGGATAATGAAAATTTTGCAGAGGTAACAATTTCTAACCTTATAGCAACAGAAAGATTTCTTTCCTATTTTTCAACTTTTGTGCCATTATTAGAAAGTGATGGTTCACATTAAAAGCAGAGATTTATTGGTATAGTCATTAACTTGAGTACAACAAATTCTGAAAAAAAAACTAAACAGAAAATAGCTTTATTTTAGAAATAAGATAATAGAGCATAATTAATATGCAAAAATTTTGCTGATTTGTCTAAATATTTAGCAATGTATAAAATATATATAAAGCTGTTTGGCTTTATAAAATTGTAAATTTTCTGCTCTAAGCAAATCTTCACAACCAAATTAAAGCAAACATACACCAAAAGTTTTTACAAAAAATGCTGAGAGACTCTTATGCTTGCTGCTACTAAAATATTCATACTTAAGCAACAAATAATATGTGCAGGTCATTAGCATTTTATTGAGTTTTCCAAATTCATGATTGGTTTATTTGCTATTTGCTAGCAGCTTTTCTGGTTAAAATTCGCTTCTTTCTCTCCATAGGTTTAATATAGTTTACATATTTTACCATTTGTTTTGTTTAAGGATGCATTTAATTTAACAATGGCAATATTGCATAGAAGACTGTGGAATTACTACAAATAAAAACTATTGCTCACTTTTTAATTTGTTAAAACTTTTAGTTATAAAGTTTTAACTTACAAAAGTTTAAAAGAGGATCAGATGAGCTGAGTAGAACAATTTTCCTGACTCTATCATTAACATTACATTGGAACATGAATATAAGACAATCATATTTATGTTGCCATCATTCAGTAGTATTGCTTACCAAGTTGTATGCTGATTGAAGTTTGATAGAAACGAAAGTTACAAAACGTCTTTCTTAATAATTTTAGTAATAATACATATTTAAATAAACAATAATTAAGCCAGTTGAGATTAAATGTAAATTATTTGGGGCTGATTGATATAATAGAAATTTAATAAAAAATTCCTTATGTGTTTGGCATAGGAAAGTTTATTTAGGTGTTATATCAAAAAGATAACTTTTCAAATAGCTGGCATACACAGTACATATGAAAAAAGATGGGGTTCAATCAGTTTATTAGTTTTCTATTGCTGCTGTAGAAATTGCCCACGTGTTTACAGCTTAAAACAGCACGATAATGTATTATTTTACATTTGTAGAAGTTGTGAGTCTTTATTGACTAAAGTCCAGGGTCAGCAGGGATACATTTGTTTTGGAGCCTCTAAATGCTCTAAAACTCTTCTGTTTTGTTTCCCTTGTCATTTTTCTGAAGGATCATTGTGATTAAATTTGTCCTACCCCTATTATACAGGACAATAAAGTTATTTTACCATCAAATGATTATCAAAGTTAATTACACCAGCATCTTTATCTGTTTCATGTAACAGCCCATGTTCTCAGTTTACAGGGATTAGAACATGTCATCTATTTTTTACAGAAAGTGGGTATGGAGAAGGGTGATTATTCTATCATAATTAGTAATCAAAGTGTACAATATGATATTGTGCTAAATATTATGATGTGGTGGTGGAAGTGGGAATTAATATGGGTGACACAGGGACAGGCAGAGGAACAATTTCCTGATATAAAATTGAAATTATACTGGGTGCAGAGATGAATATATTGTGTATTGCGATGGTGTCTTCAACCATAACTGGTGAACAACACTGAAGCAACTTTTATTCTGTAGTGATTTAAGTAAAAATTGAAGTCAAATTAATTTTGCTTGATAGTCTTTATTCTAAAGACTCTAACAACCTTTACCCCTCTGTCATCACATATTTCTTTTAACATGGGAATTAAATTTTTTTTTAGCTAAGAAAATTAAAATGCCTTACCTAGATCCTAAATTTGTCACCCAGTAATATCTAATAATTAAGAAATGTTTTATTCATTTTATATATTGATAAGATGCTAAAGCTAAGCAAATATTCAAAATGCACCTTTGAATGCAAAGGCAAGTAAACTTCATATGCGTCTGGAAAACTTTCCTTTTTTTTAAGGAAAAGAACAAACAGGAATGAATGTGAGTAGGCAAGAAGGCAGGAAGGGAGAGGAGGAAGAAGAGCTTTATTTATTTTTATTCAGTTGTTCACATTTGTTGTTTCCTGGTGTTGAACAGAGGACAATGGGATATATGTGGACCTGCTCCTAGACCACTGGTCACCAGGGTATACCCTGGAAAATTTTCTATGTCTCACTGAATATTTCAATGACTATGGTTAAGACTCTGCATTCTAAGATGCTGAGATTTATAAACAAGGCTAAAATGCTATAAATAAGAATCAGTTCATGTTAAGTAGGTGACTCCTCTTCTTTCTTATAATACCCTGATTTTAGATATATTGAATTATTGATTGCTGTCAACATAGAAGTACAAAGAAGAAATGTGGAAAGAATTGTAAAATACAATAAGGGCAGAATCAGTCCTTTCTTTTTTAACTTTTTTAAAACTTTGAGTTAGAATTGATATGATAATATAATGTGCTCAGATGTGACTAGCTGGTCTTATAATATGAATAACATTTTAAATTGCTATTTTTCTAATACATGCTGTATTCCAAGAGACATCTGCTACTTAGAAAATACTGAACTTTGAAATTAGCAAATGATTTAAGATAGAATAAAGTTATTAATTAAGTGATTAAGAATAATAAATAAGCATTTGATGAAATTGACTGGGGGTTTTATTTGATGAAAATGTTATGAGATAAAGTTCCAGAAAAACTTTATTGATTACTAATATAGCGATTTTTATAATAACCTGATTTATCTATTGCATTTTCTTAAAGAATGATGCAAATCTATCTTTGTAATATAATCAACTCCTAATGTCTAAAAAAGTAATTTACAGGAGTTAGAATTTCTTAAATTTAATGACTACAATGACTTTTTCTTGTTTTGAGTCTTTTTTTCAATGACTATCAACAAATTTTGTCTACTTCCTGCCCCAATGTATTAATAAGAGCATGACAATTTATAATCAGAGACAATGTTATCTAAACATGTGTAACCCTAGTAGAACATTTCCCCATATTGTTCTGACATTTTTATCATTGTATGTACAGATTTCATATTATAATAATAAAGAGAAGGGGTTGAATATGTCTATGAACTTGATGGTGATGATGTCTTCATGGGTACTCACTTACCTTCAGATGCTTCAAGTTGTACATTGTACAAGTATGGCTTTTTATGTGAAAATCATATCATTAAAGTTAGAAAATATATACAATAAATTTTAAGTGCGAAAAAATATATGTATGGATGCCATTAATTACCTTAGTGAAGTAAGATCTAATAGAAGCTAACATGTTTTATTTGGTTGAGAAGACCAGATTGCTAGGCAGGGTTTGTTGTTAGAACCCTAAATGCTCTGGATTAATTTAAACCAGTGAAGGTGACATGAGATGAAGGAAAGATTTTCCTATAAAAAAATTAGAGCAAGTAAGGTTTTAAGACAAGAAAGTAGGATATCTCTGGAAAAGATTGAATCAACCCATTTAACTTGACCAAAAGAATCCTGTAATAATGTAGAAGTCACAGTTGTAAAAGTGGGGTTTTGATGTTTGCCCAATGATATCAGAATAAGAACCATGCATTTATGAAAAAGAAAACAAGGATCTGGAGTGTTTCTTACTTTATTTTTTTCTGAAATGTCTGATGATCAATTTTACGTGTCACTTTGACTAGCATAAGTAAAGCCCAGCTAGCTAAGACATTATTTCTGAAAGTATCTGAGGAAAGTTTCTGGAAGAGATTAGCACTTGATTCAACAGACTAATATCATTTGTCATGTATGTGGACCATGATTTGATGACTGTGGACCTGAACTGAATAGAGCAAAAAGGTGACAAAAGGATTAATTCTCTTTTTTCTTGAGTTAGGACATCTACCTTTTCTTACCCTTAGATTTCAAAATTACTTTTCCTTGGCCTTAGAACTCAAAGAATTTGCAACTGCCCACCAATTTTGAGGCTTTCAGACTCAGATTGAATTACACTGCACGGTTTTCCTGGTTCTCCACTTTACAAATGGCAAATTATGAATTCTCATCCTCCAGAACACCTTGACCAATTCCTATAACTTTTCTCTTAGATATGTTTATGTATTGTGTTCTTTTTCTTTGAAGAATATTAACAATTAAAGTACATATTACTTGCTGCAAATTCTTGTTCCAAGGGAAAAAAAATGCAGTTAGGGAGAGGTATAATGCTGCAAGAAAACAATAGAAATATTTGAGCAACAAATAAGAGAAGTAATTTTCTATGAGACATTTTAATACAGAAATATCATGTTAATAGTAAAAATTCGAATGAAATGCTAAAGTACAATTCTGCCGCTTCCACGTAGTTGGCATTTATGCTGTATGTTTCTGTTTCAAAATTTACATATAGGGTAATACAATATTAAAAATTGCTTTTCTCCCTCCACAACATATTATGGAATTATTCTGTACCAGTAGATACAGAAGTGAATCACTTTTTTCACTTTCTAAAACTTTCTAAGTTTTACTCAAGAATAATATACATAGTATGTATATGTATAAACACATATATATGTAAAGTATGCATATCGATGTACAATTAGATGAATAAACACAAGGAAAACCCCAATGGAGCAGAACCCTGATCAAAAAACAGAAAAAATAACAATATTCACTCTTCCTCAAGATTCTTTGCAGTCTATTACCCTGATTCTAAAATTTAATTATCTTATATCATGCTCTTTCACAATTTAATGTTTATTATATTCATGAGTATTACCTTGCTTGTTTAGAACATTCTCTATTACATTTATATTTTTGTATGTTTGTTTGATTGTACCTTAATGGATTTACACAATTCACTCTTAATGGTTAGGTTGGAAAGTACTATTGTGAAAATAATTGTAACTATTCTACAAACTTAAATTTTGTTAGAGTAGAATTCCTAGGTCTTGAGGTATTCATTGTTTAACTTTAGCAGATAATGTCAAATTCTCTTCCAAAATATCTGTACAAATGAATCACCCCACCAACATTGTTTGAAAGTACTAGTTCTTTTACCTCTTTTCAACACTTCATTTCTTCTATATCTCTTGACTTCTTTCCATAAGACTGTGATAGTGTTATAGAGTGAACTTATTTTGTATTTCCCTGTTGTTTAAAAAGATTGAGTACAATTTCAGTCTACTACCATTTGATTATTCTCTTTGTTTTAAGATTTAACCAAAACCTTGGGCATTTTTAAATTATGTCATGGTCTATTTCTTATTAATTTGTAACAGTGTTTTATAGATGCTTCATATATTTAGCACATGTTACCCATGCTGGATGCCCATCCTATCTGTGGATGACTGCTCTATCTTGTTTCATAAGGTGTATGTATGTGTGTATGTATGTGTATTTGTGTTTGTATATTTGTGAACATTTGTATGCTTCATAGAATATTTTAGAATAATTTTGTTTAAAGGAAAATTGAGAAGTCATTGCATTTGCATGTTTTGCACCCAGTAGCCCTATTATTACCTAACATTGGTATGAATATTTTTATAAACAATAAATCAATATTGATGCATTATTAAGTTAAGCCATATTCAAATAACATTAAATTTTACCAAATGTTCTCTTTCTGTTAATTATTCCATATGATTTACATTTCATGTAGTAATCATGTCACCTTAAGTTCCTCTTGATTACTACAACAACTTCTCAGACATCAATGAGCTGAGTTGACATTTATTGCATTATTGTGAATGATGTTAAACATCCTTACATGCTACATGTCTTATCAGACACCACCCTACAGAGAGGTACAACACCTTACTGCTGGGTATTGGCAAAAATCCATGCTTCTCAGTGTTATCTAATGATATTGCAGGGGAAGATGTTAGATCTCTTACCAGTTGTTGGAAGAAAGTCCTGATTTTCTACTTGACCTTTTTGAAATCAACATTGTGATGTGTGTCACAGTCTGGGAAGGATAAAAGTGTAGGTTCTACAATTAGCTTTGGCTAGCATAAGAAAAGATGAGATCAGGGTAAAGTCTGCATGTGTGCGTGTACATGTGCATTCGCATCTGTGAATATGGATTGGTTGGAATAGAGTGGTTATTGTCTAAAATGCTTCTGACTTGCTAACTTATCTTTTTTTCAATACCTTTCAAGAGAGAACAGACTTTTGTTGTGTCTTAGTTTGTACCTCTTGTGTTGGCATTTGGGTCTTATAGAAGGCAAAAAAAAAGCAAAAATAAATGAACAGGAAAAAAATAAAAACAATAACACACCTTAAAATTATTCATTGTATCCTTGGGTCCCCAAGCAGTCTACCATATTATCACATTTCAACATTTTTTTAATGTATAATGTACACATAATATTAGTTGTAGTTCTGGGAAGGAAAGATAAAAAAAATTGTCTATCCCATTATTCATAAGGGAAAGTCAAATATGCTTACCTACTGATAAATTAGAAAACATTTCAAGGATTCTATTGTTAGTCTTCCCTGTATCTCCCCTTTTTTTTTGAAAAGATATATTTTTAATTGTCTATCTTCTAACATTGGAGTGAAAACACATCATTTGCTTTTTACGAGTACAAAATGGTGGTTTACTATAAAAGGAGGCCAAAGAGTTGTTGGGTAAATAGAGCAAATATGTACAATTTCTCAGTGGTAGAAAATAGAAAGGAGATGTTTGACTGCACTCATAATGTAGTATTTAATGATATAACTCAATATTACTTCAATTGAAAAATATTTATGCTAATGTGAATAATTTTTCTTTTTCTAGAAAATTCAACCGTTTTGTAACACATCTATACCCTAGAGACTGCTGTCTTTGAAGATTAATTTCAGCAAATAACTGCTGTTATTTATCCATCTGTAGCAGATTAATAAATCCAAGGAAAGAATTCTCATGGACTTAAGTCAGCTGAGAGGCAATATTAGATTTTATTAATTGTGTCTGCTCTGAATCACATTGAGCATTCAACATACTTGCTTATAGAGACTTTTATTTATTAACTCGATATCACTTTTCTTCAAAGGTAAGCATTTTCCTAGCTTCATATAGAATAATTATCTTTTACTTAAAATATTTTATGTTTGCAATTGTACATATTAAAATTATATGTATTTTTACTACCACAATTTAAGAACTTGACAAAAGCATCATATTTCAAAAATTGAGGTCTATTGATAATGAAGGTATATGTAAGCATCATTGACACATTGAAATTTAATAATTTTATCATCATCTTTTATAACATTCCAGATTATTCTAGAGGTATCTCAATTATAGTAGTCAGATTTGTGAAATTTATTTTGTTCATTATTTCATTCATGTTTTATTAATGTGCCTCTATTTTGCTATTAAATTGTGTTGCTTTTCTATTTCTATTTTTATGTGTAGATACGTTTTTAGAAAAACAGATTTTAGAAAATATTTTAAACATAAATTGTTTGAAAATTCCATATATGAGCTTTCCACAAGTAGGTGGGTATGTAAAACCAGAAACAACTTTGTAACAACAGTTTTCTTCAATTGCTGTATATTTTCTAAAAGATTAAACATATAACATGCATCTGCATATTTAAGTTTTATGAACTAAATATTAATTAAAATAAGGAGGGTCAATGTGATAGCATAGACTATTTAAATGTAAACTTAGGGAACTTTCTTCTTAGACAGTGGGGAGAAGGACAACGACTATTTTCCAGCTCTATGGATTTCTTCTATGGACATAGAGTTCTTGCAGTGTGACTATATGACTAAACTCTCAAAATAGAATGTCAGTGAGAGCTGTAAAAAGTATCCATTTTTCTCTGTCTACATTGTTGGAGAACTCACAGTGGATGAATCTGAAGCATTATGGAAATTAGTCTAACCTAATATAAATAATATTTAAAACAAAATGGTAATTAATTCTAAGTAAATGCAGGTACTATTTAAATGTAAATATGATTTTAGCTTTTATGCTGCTATTTGTGTTAATTGAACTAGAAAACATGAGAATTCTTGAAAACTGATCACATTGTAGTGATATCACAATTCCCTTCATTTATGTAGTTTTTCAAATTAAAATGGCAGATAAAGTTGAGAAATTTTGTAAGTGCTATACATATGCATTTATTAGTGTTAATCATTTTTTAAATGGTAGTAACATTATGGAATTTTTAATTTTCTCCTTATTCAGGTTTAATACAAGGGAATATTATACATTTATGAAACAAAAAATCAACAAGTTTAAATATGTCTGTCACAAGCTAGAGAAAATTGGCTATTGCTCCTTCTAATTGCTGGTTTTCTCCCACTCAGAATAAGCAATTGAATATTACCTATATTTTAATAGAGTTGGATTTATTAGCTCATACATATGTTAATCAAGAAGTGACTTTTTCACATATTTCATTTGTGCAATGGTACTATTTTCAGTCTGTGTTTATATATGATTGTAGTTACATTTGTATTCTTTTTCCATCACTATTACAAGTGGCCTTGCCTGATGTTTGTGTTCTGTGTATTTTTTTTTTGATATGTTCAACAGTAGGTCACCAGAATTTGGTTGTGAATATGAGACCAATTTATAGCAATAATAGGTTTAAATTGTCAGGGATGTAACAGGTACCTGCATCAAGTTACCTTCTCTTCATTAGTCTCTGCTTTTGTCCAAGTGTAGACAAAGTGAGGAGTTAGGGCATTTATTAATTTTTGATCCAAATCTTTACTATTGGCAAGATTTTCCTCACCGGCAGGTTATTCACAGTCTATTTTCTGTACTTTGAATATAATTAGTTTTTTTAAATTTTTCCAATTCATTTTGATGCATTTGAAACGACAGTCATGTTAAAAAGAATAGCAGGACAATTCAGCCTAATACAACAATTGTTTTTAGTTTTTGTGTTAGGGTCTGAAGAATGAGAAGGCCTAATTTATTAAACCTAAACAATAAAAATCTTTCCTAAATTCAACTGTGCTATTTCTAAAAATGCAGTAAACTTTTATTTTACTTTAGTCTCATACTATTCTATGTAATCTAAAGAATTTTATATATGCAGCAGGTAGTTTTGCTGTAATATAATTTCCCCTTTGGCTAGATAAACAGAAATCAAAGGTTATGTATTTGTACATAGTAACTGGCTAATAAATTTAAGTTTAACCCCATTTATCAGACTTCCGTAGCGGAAGTTATGTTCTCATAACAAATGCACATCATCTTGGGAATTCAATATTATTTATGTCATCAAGAGATAATGTTATTGATTCCTTACAGTGGTAAGATTTTTTTGAATGAAGTTAAACATGTTCTGCAAAGCAAACTGCAATGTCTTTAAAGAGAACAATATATTTTAGCAAGGATATACCCATATTACTTTCCAAGCTTTGTCTATAAAGTTTTAAACATTTAGCACAAATATCTGTTATTATGGTCTCCAAGTTCAACACTAAGAAAACTGAAGTTTGGAATTATATAGTAAAAACAAACATAAAAGATAACTCAAAATATGTTACTATGCAGAAATGTTTAAAAGAAAAACTATTTTTTGTCCATAGGATTATGGGATGACATATCCAACAATTGTTCAAATTCAGAGCGATCACAGAAAACCATACTAAATAAAACTAACAAGATGAAGGCAAGAAAGATCAAATATAAGAAATTTTGTTAATTAAAACAACATCAAAATATAATAACAAGAAGGATGAATGGTAGAATAGAAAAAGACAGTACTTAAGAAATTAAGACATAATGACATTGTCTTATTTTGTTTGAAAGATGTCCACTTTCGTGTTCATTAACCCACTCTGTTGTCATGGATGAAAGTTGATCACATCTATGATTAAATCCTGGCAAAAGTTTTAACAGTTCTAAATTTGAGGTTTTCTGATAGAGTGGTAACGTAGTAGCCATGAAAAAGTTGTATCTGTTCTTTTAATTGATGTCATAAATTAAAGGACAACTATTATGGGATATTACTTTTGAGTCAGTTGTTAATAACTGAAATGATGTTTTTCATTACATTCCATTACATGATGAAATTACATAATTTACATTACATAAAAACTAAAAAAAAAATGAGTTTTTATTTGTGTTTTTCAAAAGACCAAATCTCCATTTTAAGATTATACAAAGATTATTTAGGTGCTAATTATAGATATTAAATTTGAGTATTCTTGTGACAAATCTGTAAATATCATATACCTCTCTGGTAGTGTTAGTCATATTAGCCAGTGATACAATAGAATCTAGAAATTCTCAAATTCTTGAGACTGTCTTTTATTAACTTAGGCAATAACTTGTGGGGTCTAGGTTGATATTATTGCCACCAAGTCATTAATGATATAGATATACTTTTGCCTTTGCAAGTGTTAGGTTTTCTAAGACTTGAAATTAATAATAGTGTTTAAATCTTCTGAATTTTGTGAATAATAAGAAAAGCGGACATTCTAAATAAATGGTAACACTATAGAATTCTTAATAAAAGTGACACTTAAAAGTATGTCTCTCTTCTTGTAGTTGTATAATGAGATACTCAGCACATGGAGTATATGTATCATCCTCCAAGGAAAAACCCACAAACCATCCTGAGCACGAGGATACAATAAACAGACAATAATACATCCCATTGAGAGATATTCAAATGGACCAAAAAGTTTGATTTTTTTTCTTTGTCCTACCTCTGCATTCATACCATAATTAGTAACTAGAAACTATGACATTCATTGGAAAATACCCTTAATATTATCCTACAAAGTTTAATTCAAGATTATTGCCAACTTATCTTTGCCACTGGATGTAAATATTTTCAAGAAGAAAATTTCAACTCCAATTACTACATATATCTTTACGCTGTGGGAGACTGTATATATTATATTATATAATTATGCTATTATATATTTCTTTAATTTGTCATGAATTTCTCTAGGTTTCTATAGAGATCAGGATATATATATGCTTCCAAGGCATTTTAATATCTTAAATTAACCAACAACCATACTCATTCTTCGTACAAATTTATGTTTTTTATCATTTATCAGCTGCTAGGTATTGATTTGGTCAATTGTTCAAAATGATCCAATTTCTAGAATAATCTTATATTTAAAAAGTAACTTCATGTTAGTGATACCATAGCTTTCTTGGTAATTTTTGAATTACTTTTTGAAACATGAACTATCAAAATTTAGATAATGTCTATTCACTGGGTTTTTAATATAGTTTTTGCATGGTGTAGATATTAATCAAAGAGAGATTGGCTGATTCTATATTATCTTCTTTCAGATTTGGAAAAAAGTGTCCAGAGTGTTGTATTTAGAGTACTGCAAAAGTGAATAGTGATAAGTAAAAGGAGAAACAACACTATTTCATAAAAAATTCAATTAATGGGGAAGAGATATTTGCTGTTGATAGACGAGTGTACATAGAAGAATATCCTTAAATTTAGTATAGATAACCAAATGAAACAATTGAAGCTTTCGCCACTTATATTGTTGCTGCCTTTCTACAGATGAACATGCCTTGGCTTTTGGATTTAATGATAGACTGAAATAAATAATAGTTCTTTCATGATTCCCATACAATAGAGTCTGGGACTCCTATTATGTCTGCCTTAATGTTTCATAAACAAAAATGGATAAGGATTTTGTGAACCTATAATCTTGGGATAGGAAAAGTGTTTCTGATCAGTGTTTTAATTTAATTATAAGTTTGAAACTTGAAAATGGCATACACACTCTAATTCTGTACAGGCCAACATCAAGAGAATGAGCAAACTCTAAATACACTAGGACACAAAATTTACAGGAGACAAATCTTTCAAAGAACTTCATTCAAAACACACAAAGAATTCTTAAAATTCATCAATATTAAAATGAGCAACACAATTAAAATTTGGCCCCAAATGCCCACAGACACTTAACAAAATAAGGCATGGCACTGAATAACAAGGATATAAAAATGATTGTCATTATGTCATCAGAAAACACAAATTAAAACGACTATAATTTCTTTCAGTCATGGACCTGGGCTTGAGATTTGGGACTGTGATGCTAAAAAACAAGCAAAAAACAAAAAACAGTAACCATTTATTAAAACTATCAAAATTTGGAACGCTGACACCACAAATGTTGGTGAGGATGTGGAACAATGGGAATGCATTTATCTTAGGTATGAATGCAAAGCTGCACAGAACTTTGGAAGACTGGTGATTTCTTACAAAATCTACTCTTATCATAGATCTAGCAATGTACTCTGATATTTATTCAAAGGAGTTGAACGCATATCACAACCAAGAGTTGACGGTATATCACAACCAAATCTGCAAAGGATAATTACAGAAGCTTTGTTCGTGACTGTTAAAACCTGGAAGCAGCCAAGATGTCTCTAAATAGATAAATGCACAAACAAACTGTGATATGGTATATCTAGAGGCAAAATGTAAATATTTGATACTATTAATTGATAGAATATTATTAGAGTAATGGAACAGTTAAGATATCATTAGCTGAATGTATATTTATATATATATATTTATATCATTATACAATTTTCCAAAGCCATAGAATATACAATTATTGAGTGAACAATTATATAAACTCTGTATTTGTGATGAGATATTGACTACATGTATTTTCATAAAATATATATTTTGGGTTCATCAGGTATGACAAATGTACCATTATGGAGTGTTGATAATGGAGGGGTGGCTATGTGGTGTGCGAAATAGTGATTTATGAAAAGTCTTTGAACTTTTCCCTCAGTTATGCTATAAGTTCCAAACTTATCTAAAAATGAAAACATAATAAATGTACACAATTATAGAATATATTTGTTAGTATATTTTCCGACAATTAAACTTTTGAAATTCTTTGACAATCTAATTTTCCTTAATTTTATTAATGTGGAAAATCTTGTGCTAGCTATTGACCATTTAGGAAGACATAGATGATATTGACAAAGAAGATATGCTTTACTCAGAATTTGGAGATTGATTTTTAAGAATGTTAAAGACAAGTTTTCAGACAAAAAAAGATATGGCATACATATTTAAAGAGAAAACATTATTGTTAACAATTGAACAAAACTTTTTTATAAATAGCAATAATTGTTAAAAACTTTCTTGGAAGAAAATTTAAAAATTTTATTTAATTTATTTTAATTAATTAATTTATTTAATTTTATTTATTTATTGACATACATCAATAAATATATCACAGAAAAATGTGATGACACGAAGTGAACAGCATATGTGGACAAATTATAATTTAGCTATTGTACAGGGAAGAAGCAAAGTTATGAATTATTCATTTTATTTTTATTGATGAAACAATTTATATTAAGCCAATTATCAATACAAATTAATTTAGCTGTATCTAGGCATACAGAATATGCAAATATATAAATGTATATTAAATTAAACACTTTCAATTAAATGTTTAAATTTAATTAGCTATCTGTACATTAAGTAAAATTATATGCATAGTTAAATTCACTTGAAAAATTAATAAACAAGAAAATGATATTAATTATTTTATTAATATTTGTATGTCTATTATTTTACTGATTGTCACCATTCACTTACATTATTAACTGAATAATAATCCAAACTAATACCAATAAAATTAATAATTTATCATTTTATTACATAAGAAAAAGCAGATATAATATAAAAGAAATAGACAAAAATGATTATTATTTTGCCCATGAAAATTCATTTTTAATTATTTTAATACATTTTGAGATGATAAAAACATACATGCATATAATATCATAAAATACCGTTGCATATTTTCACAAATTTAACCATATCAGTAAATTAAATACAACAGAATTCTTAGTGTTTGGCTCCTATTTCTAGCTAGAAATTTCCAGTTACCTAAAGTTTATAAACTAGTTAACATTGTCACTTCAGCTAAGGATAACATGAGCTAAATTCTTCAAAAATACATGTCATTAACATTGAGTTTAATTATATATAACATCATGTATATGTGCATACAGGTATATACATTATTATATACAATAGTTTTATACCTATGTGCTATTTTTATTTACCATATATCTTTTTAATAATTGTTTATTTTATAATAAAAATTCTACACATAACATATGATGAGCTAATGATGTAGAAATTATTGCTATATAATGTATTAAATAAAATAATAAATAAGCACTTGAATAATATAAAATATAGAATGCATGATGCAATTATATATATGGTTCCTTTAAACTCAATGCAGTGTACCAGAATGCTTATTTAACATCATGAGGTACTTAATTTTGATCTACTAAAAACTAAATATTGTACTGACATTTTTAAATGGCAAACTGAATTTTAAATACTATTTAAAATCTTTCTAAAATGTCTGCCTATGTCTTGGATTTTTTTGTATCTAGTAATTAAACTAATGAAGGCTATTATGCAAATATACATTTCAAAGTCATCAAAAAGCAACAAAAGAGTTTAATATCCATTATTTTATCTTTTAGACATTTTGACTGCCCTTCTAGATTAGATTTACCAAGAATATGGATATAATACCACACTTATTTTTTTCTCATCAATCTTCAAAATGTCAAAAATGAGGAAAAATAAGGCAAGTGGCCAAAATATTAATAGAAGTGAGAAACTTTAGCGTATTTAAAATTGTTACTGAAAAAGTTAAATTTTCCCTTTTGGGGGAAGATAAGGAATTTACATGCAATATAGCCATTAAGATACATGTGTCAGAATAAATGACAGAAAATGTGGTTGAAATAATAATGTGAATCCTTGAGAAATGTTGAAATCTGTATTATGGAATGCTAGCTTATAAATACAAAACTAAAACATGAGGCTTCCCATATGCTAAGCAAGATATTTCATACATAAACTTTTCTTCCTTGTTTGTTCTGAACATCTTTTAGTATAACAGTTCTATGCACTTGGATATTAAAAAAAGAAAAAAAAAAGACCAACAATTTCAAATTGTCCTGGTGAAATAGTAGCAATTTATCAATAAATATTCAGAATCATTATATTAATGAAACATGAAAAAAGAATGTTTTGCTTGCAATAGACCCATTTTAACAAAAGAGTAGTGATATTCTATGGCTAAGGTGCTCTTGCAAACGTGTGGCTTTGAAACGTGATCAGGACCAGTTAAAAAAACTGAATCTGAGCAAATAAAGTTAACAAAGAAGTTTTCAGAAACATAAAGACAAGACTGAAAAGTAGCTGTTTTTAAGTTTTTAATTGTGAGTAGAGAACATAATTTTTCCAGACACTACTGTAAAAATTAATGAACTGCTCACTTCAGGATTGAGTCAAGGAACTCGATCAAATAGGTACCCACTCCCGACCTTTTTCCTTTAAAGATAACAAAACAAAACAAAAACTGGTAAAGCAAGATGCAAGAAAACATACCATGGAAACAGAAGAATTCTAGAATAAAATAATAAGCAACAGAAATATGATTATAAATAGCCTAATTTTGAGGACTTTGCATTAGCAAACAAACAAAAGAAAACACATTCAACAACGAAAGGTTTCAGCGAAAAGTTTTCACTCCATTCATTGTGAACTTACCATCCAATTGCATCATGAAACACTTTTCTAGGAAAATCCACAGGAATCGCAGATCTGCATGATTAATCTGCATCTGAGAAAATGAGGGCTATAGATAAAACATGATGAATCCTCCATTTTTTCTCAAAAATCATACGGGAAATATGTGTAGTGGGAAAGTTGGTATTATTGATTCATTGAAAACGGAGATTGAAAATCATGGGGAACAAAATACATCTAGGTTTAAGAACACTTATGGGACTTATACCATGCCAGGTAATTCTGAGAGCACTACAGAAACAGGGTTCCGCTATGCGGTGTTGCTTGAAGTTGTAGATAATTCAAGATATAAATCAAAATTCTAGAAGGACTAAAATTTTTAGGGTAACAGAGCTGGAGAATCTGATGTTAGCCACTTTTTGATGACTTTTGTGGTATGGACACTGTTCCTTTTTCTTTTGTGGGAGCACAAAGTTTCCCTATGGGTGTTTTCTTGCTTTTGTCTTGCTGCATCATGGCCATAGTTGCTTCTCTGTTATTAGTTTGTCTTATGGAGTTCTTTGAAATTCCTTATGTATAACAGGAGAACATATGAATGATCTCTGATTATCAGGAGAGGTCTTGATGTCAGAGACTTTTAGAAATTCAAAATTTTAATTTTCACTCGTTCAATGTCCATCTTTTTGATTAATTGCTTCAGCTATCCATAATAATGATTTTCCACTTGAAGTTGCAATAGAAGATTGTCAGTGATATATTAAATTTCATTGGGCTGCAATAGTCTCATGACAGTTATGGGAAAGTCATAGTATCCTAGATGAAAAGCACTATGATACATTATCTACAGTAATCACAAATGAATTGGACTCTACTTAAAAAGAGTTTTCCAGTAAATAGGCTAAAAGGGAAATGTCAATAAATGATCAAAATATGTTATAGGTTATCACAAATTTAGACAAATCCCACTTATAGTCAAATTACTGTACATGGAGACCATATAAAACAAATATAAAATTTTCTCTATAAAATGATTATCTATCTATCTATCTTTCTATATATGTGTGTGTGTGTGATTATAAAAAATTAGCCAAGAAGAGTAGATGCAATAATATTCAACAAATTAATTGAAAAATAAAACATTAATTATAAGTCCTTCATAAACATTATGTGATAAGTATACCTAGATAATAATAACGAATGTACAGAGTACATATCTTCAAATTTAGCATATTTGCAATAGTTTTTAATCAGAAAAATAAAATTTTCTAAAACATAATACTATACCTCTAAGAATAAAGCTAAAATATTATAATTAACAACAAAGCGCAGATTAGGGAAAAATAGCGAAGTGGAATTTAAATGTCACATAACAAAACAGGGTCAAGAGCATTTATTATAAGTAGAGTGTAAACATGATTGTCAAATGAAAAAATGTTATTTAACAAATAAATATTTATTATTACTAGAATACAGCATTTGTGGAAGAAGTGATAAATTATAACTATTTTTATTAAATGATTGTGAGACACATTCAACAAAAGTCAAGTAAGACTTTAAATATTATGACTTAATGTCATGACAATTGATGATAATTCAAATTCTGCAAATGTTCACATGTTCATAATGATGCTACCACAAGAATTCCAATGATAACTTCTTGAGCATTAGTAGATAATATCCATTATAATGGTTTAAATATAGAGAAAAATGGTATAAAATAAAAAAATTATTTTTGCTTATTATATGGGCTATATTTCAACAAAACAAAATAATTGATATAGAAAAGTTATTTTATACAGAAAAGTTCAGATAATAGACTAAATATATGACAAATCAAGAGCATCATAATTTTGCGATCATTAGGAAAAGAATTATATCGGAAGTATGGCTACTGTAATAAGACAAGGGAAGGAATAACAGGAATATAGATTGGGAAGAAAAATATAAAATTATATTATACATGACATAATATTTGAATAAAATATTACTTTTTTGAGGCAAATGTACTCCTGGAACTAATAAGTGTTGTTGCCAGAAGGGAGAAAAAATGAAATGAATCAGGTAGGTGGTTTCAATTATCGGGTTAAGGATGCAACTTTATTGGTAGTGAATTTAGTGTGGTATTATGCAAAGGATGATAGTCAATGATCTATATTTAAGCCTGTATAATATTATTATTCAATGTTGCTTCAATATTTTTTCAATTATTATTGTGAAGTTTCAGGATACAAAGTTAACATATAAAAAATTGTTTTCCTAAATATCAAAAATGAGCAAAAGTGGAACTTGAAACTAAAAACACAATAACATTTATATTATCATCCCTAAAAAGGTCTATTAACTTGTAAATCTAGCTAAAATATTCAAGTTTTTGTGAGAATACATATAAAATTCTTATGAATGAAATCAAGAAAAATAAGTGAAGAGAAAATCCATATTCATGGATAAGAAAACTGGAAAACAACAAGCCATCAATTCTTCTCAATTTGAATAATAAGCTTGATATAATGGCAATTGAAAATCTAGCAAATTAATTTAAATATTGACACAACAAAGGGAGAAAAGATCTAAAATAGCTAAAATAATATTAAGAAAAACACGAGTTGGATGACTGGCACCCCCTAACTTTAAAGACATTAAAAATCTGCAGTAATCAAAAGAGTGTGTTATTGGCAAAGAATAAACATTAATACAAAGATCATACAGTCAAATGGTCTTTCACAAAGGATCAAAGATAATAAAATGAAGTACAGATAGCATGTCTCTGGTGCTGGAAAAAATAAATATCCATATCAAAAAAGAAACCTAGAAAAAGGTCATATTTACATTCTTCACAAAAAATAGCAAAATTGATAATACATATAAAGGTAAAATTAAAAATATGAAACCTCTAGATGACAAAGAGAAAACAGTGATTTTGTGTATGGTGATCCATTTCAGACAAAACAAAACAGACATGAAGATATAATTGATATGCTGAATTTTTTTATTGAAATCTGCTCTGTGAAGAACAATAAGAGAAAGAGACAAGAGAATGAGATGGCAAAACCCTGAAAAAATACTTGCAAAAGGCACATTTGATAAAGTCATATTATCCAAAATTTATTACCATGAATAAGAATTCAAAACATCTAAATTTAATTGCAGAGAAAAGAACATTATAAGTAAAATAGATCATATATGATTATTAAATCTTATTTTTCTTTTAATTAAATAAAATTCTGGAAAATCATTTCTCAGACAACATGATAAAACTCACGTGTCTATTAAACAAATAATTTACTTATGTTATTTATACTTTATTAGATACACTTCTTATGTTTATTTAATTGATCTGATCTATTTTAATTATCACTATTAATCTTTGAGTCGTTGTGGCCATTTCATTATATTTGTTAATAATCGTTATTCCTTATTTTTTGAGCATGTCGATTTAATTTACTGAAACTTGAAAATTACGTTTTTAAAAATTTGTCTATTTGGATGAAATATTTAGAGTTTTTCAGTTTCTGTGGGCATCAGATTGTTCATGCAGTCATAGAGTCTTAAAAATTCTAGTGCTTTTGCAATTTAAAAGGGCAAAGTTCTAAAGGGAAATAAAAACAAAGACTTCCAACATCCAAGCAAAATTAAATTGTTTTGGAAATTTTATTTTCTCCAAGATGAGGCTTATCCTTAGCATTGGGATAAACCCTATGTAATTTTATGCAGTAAATAGCTGCAAAAAATTAAAAATCACTGTCAGACTCTTATTGGATTTATTATAAAGGTATATATGCCAATAATAATAATGTATTATTAATAATAATGTATAAAACAGAATAGGTAGATTAGGTAAGATTTTTTTCCCTGTTGTTTCATTATATGTAACTTGCTTTCAGAATTTAGGTAATGCTAAAATTTTAAGCTTTTCTGCTGATGACTTTTAAGTAACAGTTAAAATTGAATAACAATAAAACACATTTAATGTGATTAAACATTTTTAAGTTTTTCAAGTCTTAAGCTTCCTATAAAGAGGAAAAGTATTTAAAGTATTACAGTCAACATGGCCAGAATTTATTATTTCTGACACAATATTTTTTATGACAAAAATGAGTTATCTCAAAATAATTATGGCATTTTCTTGCAAAAGAGTTTCACTTAAATTTGAAATAAACCACCTAATAGTTATAATTATCTTTTTATATGACATTAAAAGTTTCACTTATATATTTAGATATATTTATATGTGACTACTCTATGCAATCATTTATTATTTATTTATTTATATATTGATAGTTTATACTTTTAATTAGATACAAATACATATTCAATTTTACTTTGTCCTATAAAATGGCGGGTTTATTCCTCTTAACTCTTAAATAGGACTAACATTCTTATAAATTTAGTTTGCTATTTAAAAATATATCATTCTGTATTATTTCAGATCCATTTTATATGCAATAGTTGATAAAAATAATTATACACCTGAGTAATTTGTAAATTAGGAAATACAAAAGGCAAACAACAATGAAGTTTTCTTCACAAGATTATTTTTTCTTCTGTTATTCTAAGACAGGAAAAACTATTAGCAGTCTGCTTGCATAAGTGTTACCATGTTACAGAACTTTTTAAAGAAACTTTCTTCATTTTATTTATTTCTATTATTGCATATCCAGATGTTATTATTTTACTCCTAATATTACTCTTCATACTTAGTCATCAGCTGTCAAGAAAAGTTTTCTGTCCACTGATTTTTTTCGAGACTTCTCTGGCCTGGCCTGTGTAAGTGCTCTTTTTCTGAATTCTAATATAATCTTTCGTGTTATAAGATAGCCACATAAAAGATAACTCTCCAAATTATTTTTCTCTACATATCTCTGTATCTAATTTAGAAAATAAAACTCCTCCAGTGTCTAGAAATGAATAGACTTTACCACAAAAGTGTTAAAAAATACTTGAGTGACTGACTATATTCAAATGACATTCAAATTATAAAGGGATGATTATACTCCTTTTTTTTGCTGATTATGAATATAAAGATCTCTTTGGTTTTGTCAGTTTCTGAATGCACCATTGAGCTAAAGCTAGTACATCATAATTTCCGTGTTTATGACATTTAATATTTTGACTTCTAAATGGATATAACATTTCACTGCAGGCCATTTTTAGATTACTTTTTTCTAAAATAGAAGGAATGTCTTATTTTTAAAATTTTAAAAGGTCATTTTCCCCTTAACTTGACTAAACCACATCCTGTTCAAGTAATTTTATTTCCAGATCCTTCTGCTAAAAATTGAATTAATTGAAGTACCAGTCTTTTATAATGTATGATAGAAGAAATGGCTGCAACTTAATACATCTGGAAAGTATCTATAAATGAATCAGTGGCAGTGTCTTTTAAAACTTTACTTAGGATTAATAGTTTGTCATTCAAGCATACCACTCAATGTAATATGCAGAATAACGTTTTCTAGTGAATAGTGCAGGACAGTGACATGATTGGAAAGATGTAATAGCATGTATCTGGGATAGAAACTGTCTTTGAATATATTTTGCATTTTTTAAATGCAATGGGACTTATAAACAGAGGCTTGTGAATATTGTTCTGTGATGACTAACAAAGATAGAATTTTGAAAATTGTAAGTCATGATACCTCTGATTAAAAAATTAAAGTTAGTTTTTATAAAAGGTTTTAAAATAAATCACAATCGTACTGAAGCTAAACTAATATCTCACTTTTATTAAAGTAACTAAAACATTGGCTTCAATAACAAAAAATAATTCTGCCTTAAATTACAACCTAGAATATTCCTCAAATTTATTTGAATTTATAAAACCAAATATATTATTTTATAAGTAGATTCACATATATGCAAACATTGATTATTGAAACATTGTTAAACTTATATATGTATTTAATATGAACCTCCAATGACACAAAACCATATTTCTCTATACGCTCGCTTAATGTATGCTGTATGTTCTTCCTGACATAGAAACTTGGTCACCTACTGACAGACTGCAGTTCTTTAAGATTGAATATCTTCATTTTACAAATTGATTTTTAACTGATGATTAACTTTTGAAAAAAAATTTAAAATGAATATTATTTCAGGATAATATGGATGCAATTTGAAGATAATACTTATTGTGAAGAATCAACTTTCATCTTATCCCTTTACAAACTTGTTATCCCTCCCTACAGCAATCATCTTTCCATAGGAAATTTTATTATGAACTCATGTTGCTCTTCTTCATCATTTCCTTTCTTACCCTCTCATATTTCTAATTTTATTACCTATTGATTTTCAATATTTAACCTCATGATTTTCTAGAATCTGAATATGATATTCTATGTTAGAAAGTGAAAGAAAAATTTCATGGTATATCAAAATGAGATACCCAAAAGACTCCCAAATTTTCTATATATTTGGGTACTTAAAGTAAAGATTTAGTTATTTTGTTGCGAGAACAATGTGACCTTTATTATTGAAAAAAGTTCTACATATCATGTCAATGAGGCTTATTAATATAATGTATTTTACTTTTGACAACTTTAAAGGACTCCAAAGATAATGTCGTTGGGTCACACTATAACTTTCCACTTAATTCTCTCCCCTTGGGAAAACGAGCCAGTCTTTTAGTGGATTGCTAACACAATTCCAGACTTACAATATCTAAATGCATTAATTTCGGACCTAGTATTGTGAATCAGTCAACACTGAATTAATGCAAGATAATAATGTTATAATGTTACTGCATTCCTATTGACTTTAAATGGAAATATACTAAAATAGGAGAACTAAATAATGGGATAAAATTCAGTCTAAATTATTTTAAGAGAAACACACATTGGTAAAGCATCCAGGATAAACGTTTGCCTAAGTGATGATAATTTTTCCATCTAAAAGAAGGTAAGAGTAAATGTATAGTGGAAAGATGTTCAAGAAGCTCATTTTGCTTTGGAAAATGTGAAAAATTATAAGAACTGTATAGCAGACAAAAAAGTTATTCTGTGTGTGTGATGCTGCAAACTCCTATTCAGCATTTTGCATTTGAAAATAACATCATGTTGATTATAATCTTTAGAGAGCTTATCTTGGATAAGAGAGAAATACTAGAAAAATATAAAATGGTCTGCCTTTTTGTAATTCTAAATGAGACAATTTTTTAAACTCATAATTCAGAGGAATTCATGGTAAAGAGCATTTTATAAATGAGATCAAATGATACGAAAATGGTTGGTGATGAAGAGAAAACTTGAGAGTTGTAGCACCCAAAGACGCAGCTGGTAACTCTCTAGAATATTACTATAAACTCTCATTACCCCAGTTTGATGACAATTGTTTGTGCTTTTCACAGCTGTTTGGATTGCCAGAGCAGCTGTTACCTGCAAAGATTATTTGAAGAGATTATTCTCCTGTAGACCATTTACTGGACCTCTTAAAAAGAGTGAAAAGTATGGAATGAATAGTAGAGCAACAGAAATAAAACAGAGATTGAGTCTAAGGTGTCAGCTGAAGAAAGGTTGATAATTCATTGAGATTTATGTTTTGATTTGAGAAACTTTTCTCCTTCAAATTACTAAAGTAATTGCTCTAATTGATTCCTCATTCCGTTTAAAGGAAGAATAACTTTGGCAAATATATTTGTTATGATTTGCAGTTTTAGGCAGATTGGTTGTTTTACTTTTAATTTTCTTGGTAAATGTTAAAAGTAAACTCTGACTTTTATCTTTAAGTTTAGTAAGAGAAAAATAATTTTTTGGAAATCTGTTTTTATCTGAGACAAGAAATATTTGACATTTCATTGGTTAGTTTTTAAATCTTTAATGATTTGTTGAAAATACAATGGTAATTTTCCACTTGTCATAGAAATCTGTTTTGAAGAGACTGTGAATAGTTAATTGTTACTAACAAAAGTATTTTTTTCCTATTTAGAACAAATTCATATTGTTTGAATAGTTCTAATGAAGAGCCAATCAGTGTGTCAAATCTAGAGAATATTGTTGTTCTTTTCATGTTATAGTTTGATGTGATTTACACATATTTTTAACATATTAACTTTGATTTAGTTAACTTTATTAGAAGTAGTAAAAACTATGTCATTTTATGTAAGAACAATACTTCTGACCTATGGTAAAAATGTGTAAGAGTATTTTGTGAAGGTTTTTCAATATGCATATTCACTTTTTAGCAGCCTCTTCAGTTTTGTTCATAAACAATGAGATGGCAAATTAATGAAAAGGCATTTTTCACTATAATACGGAAATCCTTAAAGACGGAAATTTTTAAAGTTTAAAATAAAATTAACTTTCAAATTATTTTGCTGCCATTTAAGATATAACAGTGTTTAATATACCTACCTTATACTCTCACAAGGTAACTTTGCTATTATGATTATTTTTATTCTGAAACAGCTAATGTATTTGTCCTGTACTTATGTGCAACTATTTTTATTTATAATGAAATGTCCATTAAATGTAAAGTGAATATTTAAGATAGAGACATAATATAATATGCCTTTTATATGTGCTTAATATTATGCACCTGTACATATGCAGTATTTCTTTTAAGAATTAGACATACAATTTCTTTAAATGAAGTTGCATTTTTGAAATATAGATATGATAATTCATTTTGTCTTTAAAAATAGTGTTGATTTCAACAATATAGAAGGACATTTTTAGAAGTGGTTACGTGCTCTCATTTTTATCTAAGAAAGCTCAAAAATGAGCTCATATGAACACTGTATTATAAAATAAGTACCATCATTCCAGGATAATGAAGCATAATAATTTATTTGGCAATTTCTAATATACTAGAGTTGACTAGGGAATAGGCTACAAAGATTAGGAAAAAGATATACCAAAGAGAATTAGACTATGTATTTGAGGTGATTTTTCATGTTTTTAGTTTATAAAATGTTTTCTGGAAACATTTCAAGGAAAACATTCTTTTTCACTTAAATCTATGTTTAAACCAAAAAGTTGAAAATGTAAATAAAACTGGGAGCTGGCTAGACATGAGCACTGGGTGAGGGACTCTAATGGACAAAGGCTGTCCTGTTAAGGAACACCTGCAAGACAAGAGCACAGGTAGGCATCCCTAATTAACTGAGGTTGTCCCATTAAGTAAAACCCTCTGAAGACCAGGAACTCAAAAAAGAGAGAGGTATCTGTCCTCTCAGAGCAATTCTCTCAAGGACAGAGACATCTTTCAAGCTCCAGGACTGTCCCGAGCACCTGAGCATGTGCAGGTTTATAGTAGTGCAAGCCAAATTAACCTATGAAAGTAATTAGCATTAAATAGCATTGTAGTTTTGTACCCCCTCAGCCCCCCAACCCCCACCATGGAATTCCCTTAGGTGGTCATGGGAAAGAACACATTCAGTAAGAATTTAGCTCTAAAACTCTACCAATCAATTGGCAAGAGAAGGCCTAAGGGAGGACAAATGGGCAATATAAGACCCAGGAAAGAATACACCTGTACTGAACCCACTTGGAGCATTCTGTCCTCTCAAAGATGTGCTGTCTCTTAATAAATTTGCACAGCTTTTGTTTGCAGTAAACCTTCTTTTTCAATGGACTTTATTTTGTATAACTGTGCCTTGCTGAATTCTTTTCTGCAGGCAGGACAGGAGATCTCAAAATGCCTAGCAGACTACTAATGAATTAGGAGAATAAAACAAACTAAAATAAACCTGGAAACAAAGCTAATTGTATCCATTTAAAATTTCTCATGTTCACTGCTTTCGTTATTCTATAAATGTTTTATACGTAATAATCAATTTTCATAAAAACTTTAAAATACAGGCATCATTGTTTTGTCTGTTTGAATTTCTATTTTGGCAATAAATCTTCATAGATGGCAAAACATGAACATTAAATGAAAAAATTGGTGAGCATAGGAAGGTGGAAACAATAATCCTTAGTAATCTCTCAACACACACAAACACACACACACAGATATAATTACATATATACACACATAAGCACATGATTTTTTCTCCTCCTAGAAGGTTTTACTTTTCTTCTTAGTCTATTTCTCTACTAGGACATTGTATTTTCAGTCAGAAATTTGCTTTCCTATATCTTAATAAGAATAGAATCATGTATTCGTTAGTGCTTATCAGATTCTTTTGTTGAACATAATGTTTTTAAGATCCATTCATAAGGTTAAGCATCAGGATATTTTTTTAAAGTGCTGGATAGAATTCCATTGTCTGGATATGCCAAGGTTTGTTTTTGCATGTCTCCGTTAATGAATACTGAGTTATTTCAAATTATAAATAATTATCAGCATCCCTCTACAAGTTTTATTTTATCTATTTTTGTGGATAATACCAAGATGTGTAATTGCTAAATACAAGGGTAGATGTTTGAGTGACTCTAAAATAAACTGTCAAAACATTTTCTGAAGTGATCATATAGCTTGACAGTTCTACATAGATTTACGAGTTCAGGATACTTCATATCCATGACATTTGAACTCAAGTCTTTTTTAAAATTTCAGCTATTCTAATATAGAATCTGATACCATATGTAATAACTCATGATATTTAATTGTGATTTTAATTTGCAGTTCTCTGATTAATAATTTTAAGAGCACTTTGTCATAAAATTATTAGACTTTCATGTGTCTTTGTATCATATCTATCAATTTTTTGCTCATCTAGTTGATTTGAATATTTTTGTTATAGTACTTATTTATATAATTTGCATAATAGTTATTTCTCAGATAGTTATTTTAGAAATAGCTTCTATTTTAATAGTTTTAATGATTTCATTCAATTAACTAAAGTTTAAATTTTGATGAAGTTCATATTTTTTCTTATGAGTATTGTCTTAAATGTCCTAAGGACTTATTATCTACTCTCAAATCATGAAGATAAACTTTGCTTGCTTATTTACTTGAATGCTTTGTAGTTTTAAAGCTTTAGGTATATGCCCATGATCCATTTGGATTAATTTCTGAAATAATATGCTTATTTTATTATATTTAGTATTTATGTTAAATAAATTATTGTCACTTATAATGAAATGTTATTATATTATTAATTTATAATATTATGTGAGATATAGAATAAATTTGCATTTAGGTTACTGTGAATAACATATTCTGTGTATATCACAATGCACCCAACACCAGAGTTGTAGTACCAGTCATCATCACTATCATTTTTGCTCTTTAAACCCCAGATTCCCTTTCTCTATCTGACAGTCCCACCATGGTAATAGTCTTGCTTTAGAGTTTTGAAAATTTTATTGTTCTTTTTTTTCATTACATTTCATATGGTAAAATCATCTAGTTTTTTCTTTCTTTTTGTGACATCTCAATTGACATAATAAATTTAGTTCCATTCAGGTTGCTGAAAAATAAATCATGTCATCACTTTTAACTTATGAATAAAATTCTACAGAGTATATATGCTAGATATTTTATCTAATATTCCATCCACAGGCATTCAGTTCGAGTCCGTATCTTGGTTATTACAAATTTGATATCTAGTTATTTCTAGTCACAAATTTGGCAATGTCTTCCCTTTTGTATTGAATTGTTTTGATATTTAAAAATTAATATGCAAGCATGTTAATAATTCTTTTTTCTTTATTTTTTCCCACTGATAAACTTACCTATACTTATGTCAGTAATACCAACTTAGTTATAGTAGATGTAAATTTAAGTTTCTATGTTAGGTTGTATAAATTCTGCAAATCTATTATTTTCTAAATTCGTTTTGACTACTCAAGATTATATTTTTATTATCATTGCTGTTTCATTAGATAAAAATACTATATACGTTTCAGAAGAGTCACACTTCATACAATGTGTACATATCAAACCTCACCCAATACCATAATTTTAATGCCCTTCTTGCCTGCCTTCTTCTCTCCTTTCCTCCCATCCTTCAGTATTTTCCTTCCTTCCTTTCTTTAAAATAAAGAGACACATTTACTTCTTTATTTCCGATGCAGATTACTTAGGTTTCTTTTTATTACAGATTTTCCCTTGAGAGAATCTCAATTTGAATATTAGTAGAAGAGGCGAGAGTGCATATTCCTGTTTTGTTCATAATTTCAGGAGAGTAGAATCTGGTATTTCTTCATTAAGTATGATATCAGCTATGAGCTTTTCATGCATTCCCTTTATCAAATAGAGGAAAATTCTTTACCTACTTTTCATGATCCAAAAGAATATTGTCAAATGTATTCTGCATTTGTTGAGATGATATTTTGATTTGAACTTTTTATTATATTCAAATGATGTATTTATACTAAATATTTAACACACTAAAATAACTATCTGATAATGGGATAAATCCTATTTGATTATTATTTCTTTATTTAGTTTGTTAGCATTTTGCTGAGAATGGTCTCATTCATATTCATGATTGAATCAGTATCATATTTTCTTTTGCTATATTGTCTTTCCTGACATTAGTAACAGGGTATGATGGATTTGTAAAAGCCAGTAGGAAAGGGTTCTAAACTCTTCTAGGTTGTGGAGTTTTTGAGGATTTACAGTAATTATTTAAGCATTTTGTTAGAAAACAGTGGTTAAGTCATTTGAAACTGAGATTTTCTTGTGTATACCTTTGATTGCTAACTGATCTTTTCACTTCTAGGGATCTATTAGATGATTATTTCTTAGGTGTATTTTAGTCATTTTTGTCTGTAAGAATTTGATTTTGCTTAAGTTGTTTAATATATACTACAATCTGTTCTTTATAGCCATTGTATTTCTGTAATGAGCACAATAATGTCACCTTAATATTTGACTCAGGAATTCGAGACTTCTTTCTTTTTTTATTGTTTAAGCTAATATTTTTAAATTTAATTTACCTTTTCAAAGAAACAAGTTTGCTTTCATTGATTTTGTTTCTTGTTTTTCTATTCTCTATTATTTAATGCTCTAATCTTATTTATTTTATTTTATTGCTTATTTTAGAAAAACATTGCTTTTTTTCTTCAGTGTCTTAAGGTGGAAGATTGTAACACACATTTGTGTTATTCTTTTTAAAATTTCAGAGTTCACAATATAAATATTACTTTAAATACTGTTGAAATTGCATGCAATCATTTAGATTTATTGATTGTCTTTTTCATTTATCTCAATACTTTTTCTGATTTATCCCTTTGTTTTTTCTTTGATTATTAAAAAGTATATTGTTAAATTTCACATTCTTGTGATTATTCTCCAAGCTGATACTTTCCATTGATTTCATCTTTATTTATATTGTGCTTAGAGAAGACACTTGTATTGCCTTTATCCTATTAAAGATATTGAGGTTATTGCAAACCCTGGGAGAGTAGCAATTTGGTTAGCTTCCTTTGGCTGAGAGCACAGCGTGAGTCCACATATATCCGAAGGTCCTGAGCTCACATGTGAGGGTCAGATAAAACAACCGAGATGAACTATATTAGATAACTAAATAAAATAACTAAAATGCTTCTTCCTCTTCTCTCTTCCTGCCAATCTGCCTCCGCTTGCATTCATTTATGACTGCACATTTTCTTTAAAAAATAAGAAAAAAAGACATTGAGGTGGTTTTATGACCTACAATATAATATACCCTCAGAAATATTCAAGCATTCTTGAGAATAATGCATATTATGTTGTTGGGGACAATGTTCTGTAAGTGTATGTTAGGTTTCATGGTTTTAGGTCCTCTGCTTAGCTATAGATGTCTAATTAAAAGGAGAGAGAGAGAACTTCAGGATGGTGGGCTGGTAGGAAGTAGTTTTGGGTTGTGCACAACAGACACTGAAAAATAATCACCGTATTCCAGAGACAAACACCAAAAATTGACTGGCACTTCAGCTGGAGATGAAACAGCATCCTATCTACTAACAGTGGGTGAAGGCACCCAGTGTGTTGTTTATCTAAGTCATGCATTTGGGACTCAGCATAAGAGTTTCAAGGTATTACTGGGAAGATCAAAAGGAGGAGGCTGGGTGCCCAGGGACTGGTTGCAGAGGAGATGAAGAGCATCCCCATTGGGGAAGGGACATGGAGCCTGGGAAGATCGACTTGGTGCAGGGTTAGAAGAAGAACCAGTCCACTGGTAGCTGAGCTGGAGCTCACATGGTGAAATTGCATTGGGTGTCGCCATAACCAGAAATCAGTCAAATAAACTTCTAACCCCAACCCCTCCCAACCATTCACACCAGAACCTCAGGGTCCACCCAGTAGATATCTCACCCACAGCCTACCCCACCCACCAGATATCTCACCAATTGGATACACACGCCCATGCTTACAGTAAGAAGTTAATGCCAAGCTTCAATGCTACCCACTAGAGCCACCCAGTGGGTAGAGGTGAATATGCAGCATGATAGCCAATCGTGGACAAAAATAAGGTGATCACCCTTACACAATGCCATTATTGCAGGGAAACCAAATCATCAGAACTATAAGCAGGGTGTCAAATAGAGCAAAGGCATAGAGAAATCTATGTGAAATGATGGATACAATAAAAAAACCCAGGAGAAAATCTCAATATAGTGGATGCATGCAAATTACCTAAACATGAATTTGGGGTAACAGTGATTAACATACTCATGGGAATCCAGAAATCAGTAGAGGCAGTAAATGAGAATGTCAGGAAGCAAAGAGAAGAGTTAAAACAGGGCATCAAACATGTAAGAGACATGATGGTAAAATTAAAGAGCGCAATAGAGGGACTCAACAATAGGATGGATAAAACTTACAATAGAATCAGCGATTTGGAAGGTAGCACAAACAAACTCATTCAAGTAAAGCAGCAAAGAGATTTTTAAAAAAAATCAAGAAATTGAAGACAGCATTTGAGACCTGTGGAGTAATATCAGAAGGAAAACATTCATATCATAGGGGTTCCAGAAGAAGAGAGAGAAAGGGGAGAGAAAACATATTTGAAGAAATGATAGACAAGGGCTCCCCCAATATAAAGAATGGGGCAAACATCTAGATCTAGAAAGCTCAGAGAGTTCCTCATAAAAGAAACACAAACACAAATAGATATACACTTAGCCACATCATCATTGAAATGTCAAAAATACAAGATAAAGAATATTAAAAGCAGTCAGAGAAAAATGTGTCACTTACAGAGAACCCTCCCCATAAGACTGTCAGTGAATTTCTCAACTGAAACTCTTTAGACCAGAAGGGACTGGAATGATATATTCAAAGTGCTGAAAGAAGAGGATTTTCAACCTAAGATTTGTAACCCGTAAGATTATCATTCAGAACTGAAGGAATGATAAAAAACTTTCATGAAGAGCATTAATCACCACAAAAGCCAGTTTTGTAAAAAATATATTATATGATGCTCTATGAAGTGCAAAGAAACCCCACAGAAAAATGGTAAGACAGCAATATTAAAAGTGGGGAGAAAGATAAGAAAATAAAACTGGATGGTTAGAATGAGTGGAAGATTAATATGCTTTCCAGTAAAATTAGAATGTAAACATAGAACCATGAATGCTAACTTCAGTTAAGCTCAAAATACATTCTCAGAGAAAAAGCAAAGAAGAAAAAAAAACAGGTAAAATCAATTAAAACATAACTGCACCCATCCGACATAAGAAGAGAAAGAGAATAAAGATATCATGTGGAACAACATACGAAAGATATAAAATGACAGTAAGCAGCTATATATCAATAATCATTGTAAACATTAAAAAACTGAATTCTCCAGTCAAATAAATGTAGAGTGGCTGAATGAATTCCAAATTCTGCTACATTCAGGAAACCCACCTTCTCCCATAAGACAAACAAAGATTCAAAGTAAGTGATTGGAAGAAAATTCTACAGTCCAGTGGCAACAACAAAAGAGCAGAAACAGCTATACTCATATCACCTAAAACAGACTCCATCTAAAAAAACATAACAAAAGACAGAGATGGACACTATGTAATGACTGAAGTGTCAATCCAGCAGGAAGACATAACACTTAGCACTATGCACCAAAGGAAGGATCATTAAAATATATCAAGCAATTATTATTAGACTGGTGAGAGACATTAACAGCAACACAATAATAGTGAGGACATCAACACCCCACTTACAACAATAGAGAAATCAACCAGGCAAAAAATTAACAGGGAAACAACCACTTTAAATGACCATCTGAACAGGGGTAGGTCTAATAGACGTATACTGAGTACTTCACCCAAAGACTATAGATTTTACTTTCTTTTACGTGGAACATTCTCAAGGATAGATCATTTACTGACACAAAATATGTCTCAACAACTTTACAAAGATTGAAGTCATACCAAGCACCTTCCTTGAAAACAATAGCTAAAACTGAAATTAACCACAAAAAGAAAGCTTGAAGACTCCAGACAAATTGGAAACCAGACAACATTCTCCTGGGTAACTAGTGGGTAAAAGTGGAAATCAAAGAGGAAATTACAAAACACTTAGAGACAAAAGAGAATCAAGACACACGACTGAAGAATCTATGAGATGCAGCAAAAGCAGTATTAAGGAAAGTTCATCACAATCCAGGCCTATCTCAAGAAACAAGAAACATCACATACAAACAAATTATTTCTACATTTAAAACAATTAGAGAAAGAAGAGCTATTAAAGCAAAATATCAGCAGAACAAAGGAAATAATCAAAATTCCAGCAGAAATAAATGAAACAAAACAAAACAGGCAATCCAGGAGATCAGTGAAGACAAAAGTTGGTTTTTTGAAAAAAACAAAACGAAACAAAACAAAACAAAAAAAAACAAGTTTACAAGCCATTGGCTGAACTCACAAAGAAAAAGAGAGAAATTGCTCACAACTAGAATCATAAAAGAAAGGGAAGAAGTTGCAACAGATACCACATAAATTAAAAACATCATAACATACTATAAACAACTCTAGGCCATGAAAATGGACAGCACTGATGACACATATGAAATTTTAGAAGAGTCTATTGAGACTGAACCTGAAAGAATTGGAAAACCTGAACATACCAATCACAAGCAAAGACATTGATCAAGTGATCAAGGCCCTCCCCCAAAATAAAAGCCCAGGACCACATGCCTTCTCTAATGAGTTCAACCAAACCTGCAGAATATTATTAACACCTGTTCTTCTCAAGCTCTTCCAAAATATTGAAGAACAAGGAACTCTCCCAAATACTTTTTATGCATCTAACATTACACTGATAGTAAAAGCTGACAGATATGTCACTAAGAAAGAAAATTAAATTCTAATATCTCTAATGAACACGGATGCAAAAATTTTCAAAAAAAATAGTAACACAAAATTCATCAAGCCCTAAAAAGATCGCTCATTAGGGCCATGTGGAACTCATTCCATAGATCCAAGTATATTTCAACATACATGAATCTATTAATGTCATATACTGTATCAAGAAGAGCAAAGAGAAAAATCACATGATCATATTGATAAGTACAGAGAAAGCTTTTGACAACATCCAACACCCATTTATGATAAAATAAAACCTGTATAAAATGGGAAAAGGAGTTACAAACCTCGACATACTAAAGACTATATATGAAAACTCACAGCCAACATCGTAGTCAATGGCAAAAAATTAAAAGTGTTGCCTGTTAGGTCAGGAACAAGGCAAGGTTGTCCACTCTCACCACCGCTTTTTAGCATTGTACTAGAGGTCTTAGCCAGAGCAATTAGGCAAGAAAAAGAGATAAAATGAATACAAATTGGAAAACAGGAGGTAAAGCTCTAATTATTTGCAGATGACAATATTATATATATTGAAAACCCCAAAAACCTTGTCTAAAAACTTCTAGAGCTCATCAACAAATACAATAAAGTAGCAGAACACAAAATCAATGCATAAAAATCTGTTGCATTTTTATATGTAAACAACATGCTAAAAGAAAATGAAATAGCAAAAATCACACTATTTAAAATAAAAGTTAAATGAATGAAATACCTGGGTATATACCTGACATAGGAAGTAAAATATCTATACAATGAAAACTACAAGTGTTTTATAAAAGAAATAGAGGAGGACACAAAATAATGGAAAGATATATCTTGTTCCTGGCTAGAAAGAATCAATATCATTAAAATGACCATGTTACCTAAAGCAACATACAGGTTTAATGTTATCCCCATTAAAATCACGGGCATATCTCCAGGAAATAAAAGAAAAAAAAATCTTAAAATTTGTATGGAAAAACAAAAGACCCAAATTGACCAAACTAATTATTTAGGAAAAAAATTCAATCTGGAGAGACTGCACTTCCAGACTTCGAACTATATTACAAAGCAATCATGATAAAACAGGTATGGTACTGGAATTATAACTGGTACAGATCAGTGGAATAAAACTGAATCACCAGAAACTGACCCACTCACTTCTAGTCAGTTAATCTATGACAAAGAAGCCCAAAGCATAAAATGGAAAAAGGAAAATTTCTTCAATGGTGTTGGGAAAACTCAATAGCCGCATGCAAAGCTACAACACTTTCTAATAACTTTCACAAAAATTAGCTCAGAATGACTTATCAGGAAGACTTATCCATAAGACCAGAAACCATAAAGTTCTTAGAAGACAACATAGGAAAGACTTCTCATGAAATCAATTGTAAAGAGTCCTTTGGGGACTCGATTCCACCATCAAGGGAAACTAAAAGAGACATAAACAACTGGGAATACATCAAACCAAGGAGTTTCTTCACAAAAAAAGAAAAAAATTCACCGAAACCACAAAGCAAATTACTAATTGGGAGAATATATTGGCATTTCGTATTTCTGACATGGATTTAAGATCTAAAATATACAAAGAACTCATAAAACTCAATAACAGAAAAACAGGCAATCTAATGAAAAATGGGAAGAGGGATTGGAGAAACACTTTTCTGAAGAGGTTATACAGATGGCCAACAGGCACATGAAATTATGCTCTTACTTGCTTGCTATCTGAGAAATGCAAATTAAAACAACAATGAGATATCACCTTACACCTGAGAGTCTGGCTATTATCCAAAAGTTTGTAAACAGCAAATGCTGGTCAGGATGTGGACAAAAAGGAACGATTTTGTACTGTTGGTAGGAATGCAAATTATTACAACCCATTTGGAGAACAACTTGGAGATTTCTCAAAAAACTGAAGATGGATGTCCCATATGATCCCGTCATTCCACCTCTGGGCATTCAACCAAACAGACAAAATCATCCATCCACAAAGATATATGCATTCCCATGTTTATTGCAACCCTATTTACAATAGCTAAAAACTGGAAATTATCTATGTGCCCAGATGAATGGATAAAGAAGATTTGGTACATATGTACAGCAGAATACCACACAGTCTTTAGATGAGAAGAAATTTTGTCATTTGAATCAACATACATGAACTAGAGGGGATTATGCTGAATTAAATAAGTCAAAAGAAGAAAGATAAATATGAAATGACCTCATTTATAGGTGGAATGTGTACAGACAAAACAAAGGAACAAATGAAATAAAGTCAACCCTTGAACAGTTGCAACGTAACTAAAGTTACCAAAAGGGAATGGGGCCGGTGGACACAAATGGTGGCAGAGCCCACTGAACAATGGTGAAGAAAATTTTGTGATTTGGTGGAAGCCATGATTTGTTGAAATATATCTAAGAAATGGGGAACATAAACACAGGAAATTATTTAAATGTATAGAATAATCACTACAATAAAAAAAGCAGAGCATTGCAACTTGAAACAGCTACTATTTAATTTTCTGTTTTCCCTTAATTTTCTTAATTCCCTTAATAAGACTTCGTGTATTTTGGCACATTTTTCTTTTGTACAGACATTTCTAACTTGAAACAATTTCCTAAGAGCTACTGTATTACCATAAAATATTCTTCTATATCTATAGTCATATTTTAAGCTTCATTTTTGTGATATTAGTAAAAACACTCCACATTTACTGTTTGATATTTGCATGATATACTTTTCCATTCTTTGATTTTCAACACAGCTATGTTTTTCAATCTAAAGTGTATCTTATAGACAATATATAGTTAGATCAGTTCATATGTTTTCTTATATTCCACCTTGCCATTACATTTGTGCTAAACAAATAATTTCTAATATAGCTTTTTTAAAATTTATTTAATGATTTATCCACTATAGAAGCATAAGGGGTTTTGTTACTATTGTGTGTTTTGTTGTTGGGGTTTTTTTTTTGATATTTTAATGATTGCCATAGAATTTCTAATATATATTTCATCAGCATTAAAATTAGTACATTAGTTACAATAAAATGTTATTCATATAAAGGTTTTCTCTCCAACCCTTTCTTTGATATTATTGCGATGCATGTTATATTTATTAATGCTATAGACCTGACAACACATTGTTATATTTTCTACTTGCTGACTACAGTCACTTTCTTTGCCTATTCCAGTGTTGTTCCCACTTACCTCCTCTGTCTTGTTTGGCAAATGTATAACATCTATATTACTCATCTATATGTCATAGACTCAAAAAATCTATGCATATTATTTTATACAACTGATTTTTAAGTGATTTTAATAGGTTTAAAATGCTATGTAAGTTTCAGGGATACAGATTCACACCTGGATAAAATATATAAGCAACTAACACAAGATAAGGGAAACATTTTTTTAGAGTCATACATTACATTTTTACTTATACATGTTGTTTACTTATTGATTTGATTCTTTACTACCATCTGGGACCACTTTCTTTCTACCGGAAGTACTTCCTTTAGTATTTCATGTAAGGAAGAGCTGATATCGAAAAATATATTTAAGACATTTTATTTATCAAGAAAAGTCATTATTTTGCATTTAATTTTCAAATGTTCTTTTCTGGATAAAATATTCTTCATTGACAGGTTTTTTTCCCCCATTTGAAAATGTTGCCATATTACCCCAATCTTTTTTGTCTTAGATTATTTCCACTAGAGGTTAGATATTAATCCATTGTGTTTACCTTTCAATACACAGCAATTAGAGTAAATATGTGAATATTTATTACACAATATGTAAATATTGAACTACTGATATATTTCATATTACAACAGGGAAAACAAACAAAAGGAATCACCAAACACTGAGCTTAGTGATATATAGCAAATAGAATCCAAAATAAAGAATGGACTTAGAAAGGATAACAAAAATGTTATTAATAAAAATTATGAAATCACTACTGGCATATTGGTATGAAAGGATGTCTGCTGAGAGAAGACTATTATAGTGATAAATTTAGAGGTTATTCACAAGGGAGCTATAGAAACCAGTCATAAATGATACACTGTCAAGATGAAAAACACAGATTCAATATCGAAAACATGCCAAAGAGAAAAATAAATGAAAATAAATGGAAAATGAAGTCACAGAGATGAAAAACAAAGACTCAGATGACAACAGTATGACTTACATATCAATTATTACAATGTAGTAGACCAAACTCACCAACTGAAAGACACAGAATGAGTCATTTAATTAAAAAAAAAAAAAATCCTTGGTGAACCACTGTGGACGAGTGGTTAAGACAGCTAACCTCCAGACCATAAGACATTGGCAAAAAAATTACATAGACACAAAAAAATAAAAATGGAGAAGTTTTCTATGCTCATTGATAGGAAATAACAGATAAAATGGCCATCACAGTCAAAACAATATGCAGATTTAATGCAATTCATATTGAAATCCAAGGTACATTTTCAAGGAAATTTAACAAGAAATACTAAAGTTTGTGTGAAATCCAAGAAAACCTCCAAATGCCAAAACACTTCAGGAAAAAAAAAAGAAGAAAAGTAGAGGAATCACGCTCACTGACTTGAAATTTACTACAGAGTGATTGTCATTAAAACTGTATGGTATTGGATCAAAAACAGATACACAGAGCAGTGGATTAAAATTGAAAGCTCAGAAATATAAACAAACTATGTGGACAGTTAATCTATAAACAAAAATTCAAAAGCAAACAATGAGGAAGGAAAATCTATTTAGAAATGGTTCTAGGAAAATTGGAATGCTATCTGAAGAATATATATTTATATATATATATATATGTTATTATTTATACCCATTACTGTGGACAAAAATCTCTGAATGTCCCATGCCAAATCCAAATCTGCAGACTGAACTTTCAGGCATCAACATAGAATTTCAGTGAATTCAGTCAATTATGAACGTAAACACCTAAAGAAAGCCCAGTGTTTAAACTAAGATCAATGTGTATTCTATGAATTCAACTAATGAAAATAAGTACTTTACATAAGAAAAATCTAACCTAGAGTAATAAAGACAGACTGTCAAACAGATTGAAGACACAAATAGATGCAAAATGATGGATTGGAAACACTTCTAAATGTTTTCTATGAGACTAACATTACACTGATACCAAAAGCTGATGAAAACATCACCAAGAAAGAAAATTACAATATCTCTTTTGCATAGATTCAAAAGTTCTCAGTAGAATAATGGCAGTACCAAATTGAGCAGTACATCAAAAGGCTTATCCATCAATACCAAGTCAGATTTATTCTGGTGATAAAAGGATTTTTCAATATAAACAAATCCATTAATGCCATAGACCCCATTGATAAGAGAAAGGATAAACATCATATGATCATAGCAAAAGATGCAGAGAATGCTTTTGATAATATTCAACAATCACTGCTTATAATAAAAAAAAACTCAAAAATGGTAATAGAAAGTACAAGTCAACCAATTAAAGGACATTTATTACAAACACACAGACTACATTATAATCACTGGTGAAAAACTGATACATCTAAGATTAGAACTAGACAAGGCTGTCCGCTTTCACCACTACTATATAACATCATACTATAGATCTTAGCGACAGCAATTAGAAAAAAAGAAATAAAAGGAATTCAACTTGCAAAGGATGAAGTAAAACTATTTACAGAAGCCATGATAATATCTATATAAAACCCTAAAAACTCCATCCAAAAATGATTAGTTTAAATAAATAATTATATCTAAGTGTCAAGTTACAACATCTATACACAAAAATCACTTGCATTGCTATATGAAATTAATATAATAAAAGAGAATAAATTCAAGAAAACTATATGCTAAAAGAAAAAAAATCAAATAACTTGGAAAGCCCTTCTAAAATGAAGCCTTCAAATTGCCTAATAAGAAATAGAAGAAGATATGAAGAGATGTAAAGCTTATTGTTGGGGATAATTAACTTTGTTAAAATGCCCATTTTACCTAAACGATATACATATCTAATTCATACCTCTTCACAATCCCACAGGCATATTTCAAGGAAATAGATACACATAAAAATTTATTTAATAACAATAGATTCCAAGTAGTCAAAGTAATCATAAGAAAAACAAAAACAAACAAAACAAAACAGGAACTAACCACACTTCCAGATACTAAGTTATATTACAAAGATATAGTGGTCGAAATTGTATGGTACCAGAAAAATAACAGACACAGATGAGTTTAATTGAACTGAATTACCAGAAATATACTCAATCATATATGGTTAGGTTAATTTATGATAAAGGAGTAAAGAACATACTATGGAAAAAGGAAAGTCTTTTTAATAAATGTTGTTGGTAAAACTACATAGCCACATGCAAAGGAATGAAGCTAGAAAACTCTCTAACACCGTACACACACAAAACAATTCAAAATGGATTATAGAGACTTGGAGTAATATTGGCAACCATAAAATACTTGGAAGACAACATAAGAAAGACATTCCACGATATCATTCTTTGAGGATTCAACTCCAATGACAAGGGAAACAAAAAAATTAAATACACAAATGGAATTGCAACACACTAAAATGCTTCTGTACCATGAAAGAAATCATCGTTTAAACAAAAAGAAAACCTACTATTTGGGGGAATAGTTTTACATATCATGCATCTGACAAGGGCTTAGTATTAAAAATACACAAAGAACTAATAAAAACTCAACAACAGTAACACAAATATCCAATCACTAAAGAGGAGAATTGTATAGACATTTCTCCAAAAAAGAAACGAGTCTACAGACATGTGAAAAGATGTTCTTTCTCACTCATTATTAGGAAAATGCAAATCAAAACAATAATGAGATATCACCTGTGAGATTAGCTATATTAAAGTCTAGAAACAACAAATGCTGGCAAAGATACAAAAGAAAGGAGACACTTGCACATTGTTTATGGGAGTGCAAATTGGTGTACCCCGTATGCAAAATTGAATGGGTATTCCTCAAAATTTTGAAAATGAAAATTCTTTATTATCCCCTATTCCCACCTCTGAGAATTTGCCTAGATGACAAAAAAGGCACTAATTAGCAGAGACATATGCAACCCAATTTTATTTATTGTTTATTGCAACATTATTCACCATAACCAGAATTGAAAATTACCTAACTTCTCATCACTGGATGAATTGATAAAGATGATACTGTGTTTATATACACAAGGGACTACTACACAACCCTTAGAAAAGATGAAATTCTGTCATTTGAGATAACATGGTGGAACGAAGGGAATTACGCTGTTAAATAAGTAGAAGAAAAAATATTGGATGATCTCATTCATTCATGGAATATGAAGAAACAAAACAAACAGACTAAACAAAACCAAAACCTTGGTCATTAGTAATAGAACTAAGATTTCCTGTAGGGAATGGAGCAGGGTGCGGTGGAAAGTATTGCTGCATTCCAATGGACAGTTGAAGAACATTTGGTATTTTGGTGGTGTACTGAGTGTGTTATCATATATTTGAAGAACAAAGAACCTACACACATGGGCTTATATTATTTTATAAAACAATGTTGCCTCAGTAAATATTAAATTTTACAAAAACTAGAAACAGCAAACGTTGGAGAGGGTATGGAGAAAAATGAACCCTCCTACATTGTTTTAGGAATGTAAATAACCACATCCTCTTGGAGCACAGTACAAATATTTGTTTTTAAAAAATGAAGCTACCATTTGATCCAGAAATTCCACTTCGAGCACATACCCAAAGAATGCATAGACACCAATCAAAAAAAAAATGTATTTGCATCTGTATTTTCATAGCACCACAATTTACAATAGTCATTTTATGGAAACATACATATAGAAGCATACATATGGAAGACGTACATACTCATAAACAGATAACTGAATAAAGAAACTTTGGTATATATACACATATATATATGTATATATATATATATATATATATATATATATATATATATACTGAATGGAATTCTATGAAGCTATTAAAAAAGACTAAGTGTGCCTTTAGTCCCAAACTACATGGAAGTGGAGGTGATTATGTTAAGCTAAGTCAGACAGTAAAAGAGAAACACAAGATAGTTTCCCTCATATACAGAATATGAAAAAACAAAGTAAAGAATCAGACAAATCTCATGAGAATTCACTGGATGCAAAATTGTGGCTACCTGAAGACAGAAGTAGGTGGGCAGCAAGGAATTAACAAGGTGATAATAAAGAATGCTATAAATCTGGTGGCGAGTATTTTGTGAAAGGCTTATAGACAGACATGTGAATTCAATAGCCATAATAGCAAATGACTATGTAAAGAAAATAAATAATAAAACAACAAAAAGAAACAAAAATAATTTTAAAAGAAAACTTCTTTTAAATTAAATTTACATTTAAAAGTATTAAATGTTTGTAATGGAAAATGTAATAAATTTGTATTCTTTATAAAAAGAGCTTTACTAAATTAAAAAAAAATTTGCAAAAATCAAATGTTTTACAGTTAATTGGATTGAAATGATCCTAAATGATTCATTGAAAAAAGTATAATACTGCCTCTGGCTCTCAAAAATCTCTACTTTTTCTTTTTAATAATTTTATTTATTTCTCTTTTTTTAATCACTTATTCTGTGGATGTCTGTAAGAGTTTTCATGATAAGCTAGGAAAATTAAACATAAACTGGTGATTCTGTTTAAAAATTAGTAAGGCCATATTTAATGGCATATGACATCTAAAAATGGCAGTGAATTGATTTTAGTAGTGGAAAATTTTTATTGGCTAAAAAAATAAGATTCCTATTACATTTAGAAAGATATCTCTTAGGATTATCAACTTATTTTGCCAGGTTTGTAGAAACAAATAACGCAAAGTCCTCAATTATTTTTTATGATCAATAAACTCATGCCAATTCTATAATGATGGATATATAAATCAGTACATTTTCATAGTGAATACTCAACAGGTATTACTATGTTAATAAATTTCCTTTCCCATAATAAACATTCCAGAAGCTCTAATGATGATAATGTTGCACTTCAATGATTTTTATTCTGTGTTGAGCCTAATACAGAGGCTGATTTATAATGATATGCATCTTAGACCTATGTAATGCTGTAATAGATAAAAAGAAGAAAATAATAACATTCATGTTTCTAAGAATAAGACAACTTGTTTTCCTTTAATATTTTTATTTCAACCAAAGGTGGATACATTTCTGCAAACAAATTTTTCTTCTTGATTATGTAACTCCTCTATTTCTTTCACTCTTTAAATCATTTACTTTCTTTTTATTGGTTTCATCCCTTCTTTATTTCCCTGTTTATCATCTTTATCTATTACTTTCTCTTTTTTCTTTTTTCTTAATATTTATAATGGATTCTTATCCAGAGTGACTTGTCATTAATTTTTTTAGCTGCTTACTAGAGTTTGCTTTTTTTTTTTTAATTTTGACACTTTTGTCTTTAAAGCTTGAGTAAATTCCAACTGCTGACTAGATAAAGCCTCATTTCTTTAGGATAACCTGAGATGATAGTCTTTACTTTTTTTCAGTGGGGATCAGGACTGTGGGGTCTGAGAAAATCACCTGTTACATTAGCTTGTGAAACTTTGTCATTTTGTAATGCCTTGTGCTCTTGGGACACAGTAAAACTAAATATTACATGGCCATTGTGACAAATACCCTGTGACTCAAAACAACAGAACATGTGATCACATATGTTTTGTTGACTGCAAAACCTACAAAACTATATTGCCCTCATAATCCATAATATTTGAACTCATTGTTTTTTAAGTATAAGTGGTGATTGATCAAATAAAGAGATGAGGATGCTGAGAACCTGAGCATCAGTATTTGATCTTCTACCGGGGGCACTGAACCAGTAATGGCAATTTGGTCCACTGAGTGTTTGCCTGGCTTCAAAGACCATGCAGCACAGGCATCTGACTTCCGCTAAGCTGGCACCCACTGAGAATGAGCCAGAGTAACCCAGGGGTGGTCCCCACCCAAAATGTTGACAACTGGGAGAGTATGAAAATGAACAGCCCCATAAATCAATGAAAACAAAGGATAACTGGGTACTTGGCTCTTCAAGGTGCTAGCTCCTCCTCCTTTGGAGTGTACTGTTAACTTTAACTGCTGTACTGCTCTTATGCCTGTCTCTGCTTCTGGAGTGAATGCTTTCTTTCAGGGAGACAAGAAACTAACAAACTTGGTAGCAATATGAGTACCATATAAATGATTTTGAGTGTGCTGATCAAGTTGTTCATTTTAAAGATGTTTGCGTAAAGAAAATTAAATTTTTTTTTATAATGAACAAAAGGAAGTCATTTTACTTGATGTTTTTATTTCATCATGTATTTCTTACCTTTGACTCCAGAGCTTTACATCTGGTTTAGGATAGGCATCTACTCTGTGTCAGTGTAGACATTGTTATAGATAGCACATTAAGGAATTACCTTAGACTGTTTCTTGACTTACACAGTACTGTTTTTAGTTTGTTTCTTTATTTTGCTTTATTCAAAAGTTAAAAGCTTTTTTTTTTGGGGGGGGGAGAGGGTTCAAACTTCAGTGCATTACCTGAACATATAGTTCATACAGCTATTGAATTCAGTCTTCTACTGTGTGCCTTCTTCTGAAGTTTTAACTCTTTTGTCACTAGTGTATTTGCCCAGGAAGAATTTTTTGTTGTTGGTTTGTATACATATTTATTTAAGAGACATGTTTTTACGTGGGGTTGATAGGGACACCAAAAGGCTATGGAAAAGCAATAGTGACTAGAATAATATATAACAAGTCAAGATCTTAAATGGAGCTTCAATAGTTGACAGAAATAATAGGAGGTGGTGCCTTAACTGATTGAATTTAGAGCTGGCAAACAGAATTGACATCAATTGAAAATAACCTGCATAGCATCAGATGGACACAAAAGGTAATACTCAAGAGGAGAAAAAACAAGCCATCAATAACAAACAAAAAAATCTGTCTTCCCTGCCCCAAATCTCTCTTCGAAATTAAGGATGTAACCAAATGTGCAAAACAAAAGAATAAGTAATTCCCCAATAACAGGAACTATAAAGTTGGGAATCCTCGTGTAACTTGTCTCAGCTTCTTTCTTTCAAGTGGAAGACTCACTCACTTTCTTGAGTTTTTTTTTTTTTTTTTTCTTTCTTTTTATTCCAATAAACACTCTTCTTACTCAATGTTTAGAGTAGTCTTGAAACTGCTTATGGAGAATGAACTCAAGAACTTAATTTGTGGGGCCAGGAAGAACTTGGAAAGTGAGAGGAGGAAACAGGCTGGGATTGGGATTGCAGGAGTAGCTATCACTTCTGGGGACAGGGATTCCCTGGCACTTAGTGAAAACCAAGGTCAGGTTGACTGACCTATTAAGCTGTGGCCCACACTTGGCATCTCTTATTCTTCTACAGTGTCCACCAGTTCTGGAACACAGGCACTTTCATGCCCCATATCAAGGTCCTACTTTTTATTCATTAAAATTATTTAATTCACGAGACAATCTTACAAAAATTTGAAAAAGAATTATTTTTGTAGCTTCCACTGATTGACCAGATTAAGTATGCAAATTTGTCTTCTGTTACAGTTTGATATGTCCACTTGTATTATAGGAACTTGGTTAATCTCTATTTCAAGATAAACTTCCCCACAGGAATAAATGTAATACATATACACTGCAGATTATCAAAGAATTTTCAAGATTTTTATGTTACTAAAATTATCTAATCTATTACAGATATTCTCTCACATAGCAGCGGTTGTTTGACATATTCCTAGTGTATTATCACCTTTAATTTTTATTCCAAAATTCATGATGACTCTGAGTTTATTTTTCAGTACTAGGATTGGTAGGTGGTTCCAGAAATAAAATGTTTACATCTACAAAGCAGATTTCAATTTTTAAGAAGAAAAATTAAAATGAGAGGAAAATATTTGCTAAAGTCCTAGCAGCACATATGATTCATATAAACAGCAACATGTTTCATACTAACTTGCATAGTTTAGTTGCCATTTTATGTTTGTCATCTGAAGTTTAACTTTTCATATGGCAGTAGTGTATACGCAGCTTTCAGTATTTGGTTTGCCAATTTTTAGTTTATGCAATTGCAGATGAATTTGAAAACAAATATTGGATTTATATTTTTGTTAATAGATGCAGTATATCTATGGCACTTCGCAACATTTTTTATATTTCAAATGTATTGTGCTAGTCTCCAAAGTTAGCTGCTAAAAATTCTTCCCTATACTTCTATATGTATTATTTTTTATCAAAAGAAAGAGTTGTTTTTCTATTTTCTTATATCTGGATCAAACTTATTTTGACTGTTAAAATGAACAGAATTGACACTGTGCTCTGTTCTTTTCCTAGCTTGTATGACATCTGATAGCATCTACTGAATGATCATCAAAATGCTAAAGCAAGAGAGAGCATGAGATGAAAATCAAGGCTCATAGTCAGCACCAATAGCCAGTCATATGAATGGGGCATTTTTTGTTAATCAACCCTAGTCAGGTTCCAAGCTGAATGCAATCTCATGAATGGTGCAGTACAGCAGAACCTTACAGGTATTCTTGACCCACAGAATCCTAAAAAATAATATATAATAGAGGATTCTAAGTCTGAAGTGAGTTTGCTTTAGAGATCTGATACATGCATATTATGTATTCATATTTTAAAAAAGTATAGTGTATATGCAATTAATTAACAGATTATGTGCTTTATTTTCTCCTTAGTTGAAATTATCAGAAAGAGAATTATAAGAAATACAATGCATATTTTTCTCCCAACAATGTTTTATAAAATTGACAGTAGTGTAAAGCATCTCCCTATTTCTTTTCCATAAGAATTTAATTTATTTATATATCCATCTCTGAAGGATATGCCCAAGTGTTACTTCTTTCATTTTCTTCTTGTACCTCCAATTGTTAAGTCTATGCAGTAGTTATTTTCTAAATCTACTATCTTAAGTCATTCACATCTTCTCTGTCTTCTCTCTATGTTAAGATATACACATTTTCATTGTTTTGTGTTTTGCTTTATTTCTCTGCCAACTGTTGATGAAACTAAACAGGACTTCTCTCTTTCGTATTCTAAGTCAAGCCTCAAAATGACTATTTCCTAAAAATTTCTGAAGAGATTCACTTTCCTTCACCTTACTGACTATGTAAGAATAAATTATACAAAAGTAATTTATGAACTATAGTCTCTGTGCCAATATTTGAAGAATAAATAACTTTTGCAGAAGTATAAAGTGTTTTTTAAAATAATTACACTTCTCATTTTGCTACCACTATTCTGCAGGTAGTAATTAGTAATCCTCTTATTTTAATGCTCATTGTAAAAAATTTAAATTGTGTAGACATACTAGAGATAAAATATACAAATATTATATATCCTTTTAACAAATTAAAAGAAAGAAAAATGACTAAATATTGATCTATAGTTCTCTCAGAGTTTTTGGTGTTTATCTTATTATTTTAATCATTGCTTAGCTGCTGGAAAAACAATGACATATTTATATAAACAATTTTACTATGTACAGGCAGGTGATTAATAAGCTAAGTATAATTAGTCTCAAATGAGATAGTATATACAAAAAGTATTTTACCTTTAACGTGTCTTTTAGTCTGCAAAGGAATCATTTTAATGTTAGTAATATTGCACTTACAGTAGCTATTTTTAAATAGGGATTTTTAAATTAATATTTTGACAAAACAAAATATCACTCATTTCCAGAAAAGTAAAATAAATATAATTAGGAATAGAATATGGGTAGACATTTCTATACACTAGACTCTTAAATAGCAGTCTTATTACCCTAGGTAATAAAATTTGAAGAATAAGAGAACAAGCTAGAATGTGGCTATATAAATAGTCTTTTTTTTTTAATGTATACCTAGGATATCATTCAATCAGAGAAAAATCTTCAAATTTTAAAATCTGTAGGTATTGACTACTTGTAACTAGTCTTACTTTTTAATCACCTATTTAACTTCTTCTTACCCTCTCTTAGAACGTTATGTTATGACCTTTTTTAAAACATTTTCTAAGTATTTTATTTGCTGTCTTCATAGGAATTTTGTGGTCTGAAAATCATATGGTTTTAAGAAGACAAATTTTTAAACATTTATTAGCATCAATTACATTAGACTCTTTTGGGTGAAATCCAGGAAGTGACGTTTTAAAGGAGTACTATCAAGTTCTTATACACACATGAAAGTTTTAGCAAAATTATGCTTCAGGGTGAACAGAGAAAGGAGCATTATATTAGTTTAACTATTTTATGTTGAGAAAAAAGAAAAATGTAATTTATTCCTTTGATGAAGGTAAAGGAAGTAATTGTTCATCTCTATTCTATTTTCCAAGTTATGAGACTATCACACAGATATGATTAGTAATATCAGGGTTTTCTACTGTATTTTAGGAGGAAGAATTATAGTTTTTTTTTAAGATTTTGGATTAATATTGCATGATCTAAATTTATTAAGCAGCTTATATAAATGTTGTGCAACCAACTAGAATTAGGTATTTTTCTTTAATTAATAATTTTTATCTGCTAATTTATTTTTGTAAAGATGTTCTAAAATTTCCTTCTTAAAGATTTTTAAAAATATTAAGAATTATATTGGCAAATTTATACTAATTTTATACTTATATTTCTCATATTTCTTACATTTTGAGAATTAGAACCATTTCATCTATTTTTGTTTCTAACAATCTCTATATCATGTTTTATATACTATGTTATCTGACATTACTCAAAGTCTCTTTGAATTTCATAGCTTCTAAATCAAATGTTGCTTTAACTTACACAATCAATGATTATATAAGTCAGAGACCTGGAAATGAATGGCTGGTTTATTGTAGTCAAGGTAAAGAAAATCATCAAAGAATGGAGAAGCATCCCCGGATCATCAATATCCAAATACTTTATAATCGGTCCCTCTCATTGTCCCTTCATCCTGCATAGTAACATGATGCAGTTATGAGCTCCAGCTGTGAAAGAAGGTCTACTCCATAGGAGACACACTCGTTGATAGAGGAGTAGTCCATAAGAGAGAGGGATGGAGGTGGAGAAACAGAACAATCTCCACTTTCTTGCTTCCTAGGGCACAACATGATCAGAGAATATTGGAAGATGGATTTGAAGGGCAAAAATCTGTGCTTGTTCCCTGTTTAGATAGAAAATCAAAGTATGTCAGCAACTCAGAGATATTATAAAAATCTAATCAGATTCTGTATCTTTGCAGTGGGATGTTAGTGTAATCATTACCAGTTGACTTCATGTAAAGTAAAAGGAAAAACAAACACATATTAAATAATTATTTATAAAATCCCAATTCCTTAATTTTCTTGAAATCTAAGATAATATTCAGAGAGACCTTCTACCAGTCTTGTTTCTTACCTTTCATTCAGCTCTATTTTGCATTGGGAAATTTTGCTTTGTATATTTTAATATCCCCTTCATAGTTTCATTAGTAAAAGAATAACAAGAGAATGTCCAGAGAACGCCTTGAGTCACAAATGTAGTCTGACTTGCCACAGTGCATCTCCTTGTATTCTAGATCAGTTCACTTTGGCAAGCAGTTGGAAGGATTCTCCTTTCTTGAAATGAAAGACTTTACTAATTCAATGCAGCAAAATAAGGGATGTTTTAATTTTGATTGTTTTGATACCACTTCTAGAACTAAAGTTGTTATTTGTTTGGAGTGTCGTTGCCTAATTAAGTTTATTTTAACCCACAGTTATTCTCCAAGATCCATCTGATTTTCGCACTGATCAAATCACAAATTAAAGGGCATGTGATAGATTTGATCACCCTAGGATAATTCAGGTCTTTAATGCTAGAACTTTTCTCAAATATTCAGTGTTTTTTGTTTTTTGTTTTTTTTATCATCTTGGGTGAGAAATGGGAGGACATTCTACTGGTTCTGTTTATAAGATTAGTCTTTATTCTTCCTTTGATACTTCACTCTGATAATATGTGTCACCAGTATACATTTTGGAAGTGAGAAAAAAATAATTGTGACTTTTTTCTTTAGTCCATTAAGACCTCTGCACAGTGAATTGGGACTCCATTTCTTACCTGTATTCCACTGTCCTCATTTTAACTAGAAGACGATAGCAACATTTTCATGTCCAAGGACATAGAAAATAAAGTCAGTTCAGAGACACAGGTCTATTTTCCATCCTAGAGTGAAGAGTCACTTTAGTACGTTGGTAACATACCTTTTGGGGGTATAGCTGAAATAAAATGAGGACTTAGAGTGAATGTACATTAGTGTTTATTTTGCAACCTTTATTCTCAAAAGGTCTTTTTGTCTCTAAATCAGTCTAATATTGGTCAATTTTTTTCTACCAATCAGGCTCTTAAAGGACACATATGACACATTGAAATAGGTCAGTTATAAGTAATTTAATATAGGACCTACAAAACATATATGGATACAATTAAGAGAATCAATGATGAAGGTGAAGCAATCAAGGATAATGCATTCTCTATAGTGGAAAGCCCTTATTCCCATAAGATTCAGAGGAGCAAGAGGAAAGAGTGGTTTCACCAGCAATGGTTATAAGCCTAATCATGAACTTAGATTTTCCCTACAGAAGACATAGCTAAATGTGAGATAAACTAAGCATTACAAAAAAAGTACATCTGAATGAGAAGAGTTGGAGAATAATAAACATGTACTTTCAATTCTCCTTCCTCCTTCTACTCTCTTGCTGGGTGTCTCTCTTTGATTTATTTCAGCCAAAAGGTAAATTGCAAGTGGATACAGATGATGCGGTCCTTACAGAATGGTATACTAAGACACTCAGCAAAGCAGAGAAAGACAGAGACTGAGTAAGTATGTAACTGATCTTGATGAGCAAAGAGAATAAGCTGTATACATAAGCAATGATACACAACATCTCCCCTAAATGTAAGATGGGGAATTCACTGTAATTGAAGGAACTGAATAGCTTAGACAGACCTTTACAATTCACATAAGCCTAACCAAGTGAGAAAATAATTTATTCAAATTAAGAGGAATTTCTCAAGCATTCTGCAACATGCCTATTTTCTTTTCCTTTGGTGTTGTTCTGACTGAACAATGTCATATCACAATAATTTTGTTAATAAGTGACTAGACTAAATGCAATTGAGAAAAATTGTCTAATGCTACAAACACAGATTGATTCTGTGAATAAATTACTTATAACAAAAATTCTACAAGATTGCTACTAATTTCATAGAAAAAAGCATATATTTTACAAAACAGAATTTAAATAATTTTAGATAAACATATCTGTAGCATCAGTTAAAAACAATAAAAGCACAAACATCTGTTTTGTTTTTAAATAGAATTCGTTGTTGCAATGACTTTATCAAAACAAATTCACTATCCTACATCTGAGTATTTCTTGGTAATGCTTTTTATTCAATATAATTTAACAAACCTTTCATCAGCATATTTTAATATCAGTCCTAACTACTACCTCACATATTAATAATTTCATAATTTGTAATAAGGAAAGTCACTGACATGATCTAGATAATCTGGTGTGAAAACTTTTATAAAATGTTTGAATCTTAATATAGAGCTATGAATTCATGTCTTGTACTAGAACTGAAGTCTGTGGGAGTGAAAATTAAAGAGAGAGGCATGAAGTGAAACAGAACAGATCTGGTATACCCAATGATTCATGACATGATTCAAAAGTAGAAAAAACTTATAAATGATTCCATTTCCTTATAAAACAAGTGCTAGTGGATTTTTATTGATACCATTCAAATCTCTCCACATGACAATATCATTATCTAAACTTAGAAGCAGTAGTCCCAGAGGTGAAACAGGGAAAAATGCAAAAAATATCTTTGACTATATTTGGTTGAATAATCCAAAATGAAGTGTTCTTTTGGATTATTTGAGTACTTTGATTCAGTACATATTTATTTGACTTTCATAATGTGTAAAAATGGAATTTAGGGAGGGCAAGTACTGAGCACCTGAACAACTGAGCACTTGAAAAACATTCCTGTATTATTTCTAATTTCTGTGTTGGGGTGTGGTCACCTCTTAAGCATTTAAATTTTTTTTGAAAGTGCAGTGGCCTGACTTTTCCACTAAAATTGCTCACAGATTCACAGAATTACTTCTTTATATAAATATGTGTCAAATTATTTTTAAGATATTTTCAAAAGGAAAAACAGTATATCAGAAAAATTAATATTTCTATATAGAAAATTACATGTGTCTATGCTTAAAATTAAATGAAAACTTTATTTCCTTGATTAACTAGGGAACTTTTAAAATTATTATAGTTCATTTCCCTAATATCCATATTGGTCTAAGTCATAGAATATCTACTGTCCTTAATATTTTTCTGCTTCTCTATAAACAAAGAATATGTATTCACAGGGATAATATATGAACATTCTAGAAAACAAAAGGGAGAGAGTGAAACAACTAACGTTATTTTCAAGTATGTAACTCAGATGTTTTACACCTTGCTAATGGTTAACTCCATTGACTTGATTTTAATCACATGACTACATGTAGCTGCAAAGGACACTAGAAGGTGCTTGAAAAGGTAATTTGTTTTGTTAAAAACAAAGCGAAGGAAAGAAAGAGATAAAGAATATTTTGCAATATGAAGAAATTCATAAACATTATGAATATGCTGACAATAAGCTACTGTTATTCTTTAAATTACATTTTAAAATTCTGATATATTGCCCAATATGAAAATTTATTTTACCATTTACTGAAATTAAATCAATGGGTGTACCTATAAACTCCCAAAATTTTATAAAGAAGTCTGTTTTAAGGAGTTTTTTTAAAAAGATAAACTCAATTTATTATTATAAAATTTTGATTGAAGAGCATGATTTTTAACATTATAAAAGTTTCAAATATGCAGAATTATAATTTAACATCCGTACATACTTCATGACATTGACAACCAAATATCTAACTTCTATCCACTATCAAAAAATAATAATTGACCCCTCTTATCTATCCTCCAAAGGGGAGTTTTAAGTGAAATAACAAAATACTTATTCTTCAACTTTGTGACAAAAGTCGGCTAGCATATTCTTGCTACATATGTATTTTAATCTTCTGCTCTGTTATGTTTTTCATGACGGCTAAAGTAATTGAAAAAAGTAAATATTTCTAGCATATTTCCTACCGCTTCAATGTAAAATTTGTATTTCAAATGAATTTAAATTTATTTCAGGTAGCATAAGGGGAATGTAGAAAATAAAGTATGAAAGTAACATTTATACAGGATCTACTTTTACCAAGAAAACAAATTGCAGCCCAGATCTTAGGTATACAACCATGGTAAGCCAACTTTAAATAAAATGGTTTTAGGATGTAATATAAAATCCAGATTGATTATATGAAGATGCAAGGAGACAAAGAAAATGGATTCAGAAAAATAGTGCTCTAAGGTCATCTTGAAGATAATACCCTGAGATAATGCATTTTCCATATTATTCTATAAATTGATAGCATTTTCAGAAAAGATGTGATTTAAAATCACAGTAGCAGGGTGCCCCGGTGTTTTCACAGTTAATTCCACTGCCTGTTGTCAGCATGCTCCATATACATCCCAAGGACCAATGTTTGCGACTCTAAATTGACTGGAAAAACAAACATGGAACAACTGATTTAAAATGGGAATTAAATGCTTCTTCCTCATCTTTCTTACTGTATGCCCTCCTCTTTGAACTTCCTGCCGGAAACTTTCCTTAAAAAAAAAGAAAGAAAGGAAGAAAAGCTTCTTCTTACCCTCTCTCTGCCTTCCTGCAAGCTTGCTTCATTCTAAAAAAAGAATAATTAATTAAAAAGTAAAACATAGTAGCATAAATAAATGTGTTTCAAGCTAACTATAAAAAGAATTAAGTTCACCATTTTGAATATGCATGGGGCCATCAACTCTACTGAAGCAGAATATCAGATTGAAATGGATAATGAAATGAATCTTAAAGAATGCATTAAATCCTACACTTTTACGTGACAAATATATATTTTTCCATTTTCTATGAACTTCTCAGAACAACTAGAGCAATTTGGGCTTTAAGACACCTGAGACTAGGGCACGGGGTTAAGATTAAAATGATAAGAATCCCTTTTTCTTTGACCTAGTACTGGTATACTCTTGAAAATCACTTCAGCTCTTTAGGCCTAACAAAAAGCATAGAGTGCTTTGGACAAGATTATCTCCAAAGTCCCTTCCAGATCTAACAATTTGTGATTATGTCTGTCTGACTCCTTTCTAAATTCCAGCATGCTTTTATTGCCAACATTATTTACTTCTTCCATTTTTCTACCTTATCTTTGAAATGTTTTTTTAGGGTTTATTGTGTGAGCCAGAGCGGGGGGAAATATGTTTTTTTTTGTACCTATGAATTTTACCAAACATGAGATACAACTAATTATATCTTCTTTATAGAAAAAGGTAAATTTTCACAGGACTGTATTTCACATATTTCTAGAAAGCACACAATATAGTGTGTCAAATTGTTATTTTCTCCTCTATTTTATATATTGCTTTTCTTCATTTTTAATTTCATAAACAACCTCATGATCTTAGTTAATGCTTATTTTACTAAGCTATTTTTAATTATGACTCTACTTATGCAATTTCTTCTTCATGTTGAGGATGGATTCCATTTCATAAAGTAATGTGACAGTGTTCAAAATAATTAGTTGTGGTAAACTTTGTTCCATTCACTCCCTGTTAAAACATTTCACTTAAAAAGGAATTTGGTTAACCATCGTATTGTCATATCAATTAGACTTTTTAAATAAAAATAGCACTTATTTAAAAAATACTCAAAACTCAGATTCCCTTTAAAAACCTTTGCTTGATTTCTCTTACAGAGACTGTGGATTTGTTATTTGGGTGTCATCTATCTCCATTTTCTGCAGGAAATAGACACTTCACTCTTCTCCCAAGTATGTTGCTCACTTTTCATTCAACTCACTTGCACAAGGACCATAGGTTTAGTGACATGAGGTGATTTCTCATTATATTAATTTACATTTCCCTAATAACAAGAGAGGAGTTACATCTTTTCATGTGTATGTTGGTCATCTGTATGGTTTCTTTGGAGAAATGTCTTCTCATATCTTTGATAGATTTTTCATTGGGTAGTTTGTTCTATTGTTGAATTTTATGCACTATTTATATATATTGGAAATAAAGTCATTGTTAGATGTATGATATGTAAATATCATCTCCTAGTCAATAGCATGGCTTTTTGTTTTCTTGATAGTTTTGTTAACTGTGCAAAAGCTTTTAATTTGATATAGCCCCATTTATTTATGTTTTTTTTTTTAATTTCTGTTGTTGGAGTTGTGCCCTCCAAAACCTCTGAGGCCAATGTCATGAAACATATTGCTTATGTTTTCTTCTATTTTTTTTTTTTTTTTTTTTTTTTTTTTTTTTTTTTTTTTTTTTTTTTTTTTTTTTTTTTTTTTTTTTTTTTTTTTTTTTTTTTTTTTTGGTTTCTGGTTTTATATTTTAGTCCACAATCAAATTTGAATTAATTTTTATGTATGGTATTCAAAAGTGATCTAAAATCATTATTCTGCATAAGACTAACTAGATTCCCCAACACTATTTGTTATAAAAGATTTTCCTTTCTCCAATGTGTGCTCTAGACTCCTCTGTTGTAAATTAACTGATTATATATGTACGAATCTGTTTCTGATGAGTCGGTTCTATTCCTTTGATCTGTGAATCTGTTTTCAGTCTATCCAGTACCATAGAGTTTTGATCTCTAAATCTTTATAGTATAACTCAAATCTGAGAGTGTGTTATCTTTTTGTTCTTTTTTCTGATGATTGCTTTGACTCTTCAGGGTTTTTTGAGATCCCCGCAAATTTTTTAATTTTTTGTAATGTTTCCTTGAAAAATGCCAGAACTTTGATAGTGATTACACTAAGCCTGTGTATTACTTTAATTAAGGTGGTCATTAAAACAAAGTTAATCAGCTATATCTGTGAAATATGTCTTCATTTCTTTCTTCTGTTATTTCTTTTAGCAATGTCTCATAGTTTTTATTGTATAGGTCTTTTACCTCCTTTTCAAAGTATTTAATTTTTTTTTAAATTTCTATTGTAAATTGAACAGCTTTTTTTAATATTATTTTTCTACCTTATTGTTTGAATATAGGATTCAACTTATTTTTCTATATTAATTCTGTAGCTGATCTTTACTGTAATCTTTTATTAATTATAATTAGTTTTAGTGGATATTTTAAGAATATCTAGCAACTCTGAGATATGGTGATTTATTTGATACAATAATCACAAATACTTATCTGTGAGTGCTATTGATAACTGTTTTTCTCAGACCATGACTATTAAACATATCTATCTACCATCAAAATCAGGCAAAGTGGTATTAAGGATTACCCAAGGGATCACTGGAAAAAAAATGGCTTTCTCCTTGTTCCAACCATTATATAGTAGTGACTGCTTCCTCTAATCATAGGGGCTACTTTATAAAGGGTTGAAATATAAATTTCAGCAACATTTCTTGTTTGATTCAATTCTTCAAAATTGTGATTTCCCAAGTCTTTTTATTTATAAAAGAAGTAATGAATGCATTCACATTTCATTTTTGCTAGGTATTAAACTAGAATCTGAACTGAGAAAATAAAACTTGCACCAAATTATGATCATTACTCCTAATAAAAAAAAAAAAACAACTATACACACAAACAGGTGGGACTTATTAATGGATTAGAAGTAGGTGTCAAAGTCATCTTTTTAATAAATAGGGTGCAGTGAGAGGACAAGAAAAGCAAAAGTGCTAGATAGCAGAGGAGCCCTCAGTAAAAATGTACACAAACTACTGGATGCAACAGTAATACAAAAATGCATTTTGCCATTTGATTTTCTGATTTGGATATTTAATGATTTATTTTACATTTGTGTCAAGAAAGGTTTAATTTGAGTATTAAAACTACGACTAATTTCCCCATAATCTAGAATCAAAATTGTTATCTGTGAATTTTGCAAATCTTCGATTTTCACCTCCTCAGCAATAATGTTTAATGTTTAAATTAATCTAAATCCTTATAAGACAGAGCTGCTCAGCAAGATTTTTAATGTTATGTCTAGTCATGTAGCAATATTAATAAGTTTTCTAGAAGATAATTCCACAAATGAACAATAAATATTGCTCCTAAATTATGGGACCCTGCAGAAAGAAATCTTGTGCTATAAGAGGTAAATGAAATTCTCTGTTGCAATATTTCATTATGCAACATGATTTAAAATATCATTTTGCTAGGAAGCACATAAATGTAATCATAATAATAAATTACTAGAGTAAAGGGGGAAAAGACTACATGGGTACACAAGTCTCACTGCATCATTAACACACCAGCAATTACAGTTGAAACAAAATTCTCTGAAATAAAAATGTGGTACAAGGAATATCTGATGTTAGAGAATGAGTAAAAAAGATTTGGAAATCTTGCTTAATGTGAGTGATTAATTTAATGAAGGCATTGTGTCTTTTAAATGGAGCACCCAAATTTTACATGTACAAATTATTTTAATTGTAGCATAGCATACAAATATTTACCATTGTTGTGTGCTATAGGTGAGGCAAAGCTGAGTGGACATTATCAAGCAACATTTAGCATTATCAAATCAAACAAGGATAAAATAGTGATGTGAAGTACGTTACATCTTTACATTGGTTATATAGTCATAATTCGTAAACAAAAATAATATACATAATGTAAAAAAAAGAAGAAAACTTTTAAATGTAGTGGAAGAAACATTTTCTGGTTTTCAGTGAAAAAGAGATCTTTAAATAGAAGCATTACATTTGCAGCTGATAAAATCCTGGAGCTATTATTAGTCATGTATATAGATTCTGTTAAGATAAGTATTTCATACTTTAATGTTTGCATGATCTCTAAAAGATTCAGTGCAACACCTTCAGTATTCCTCCTCTCTCTATCAATGTGTATACATCTTGCTGTGCATGTAGTACCACCATTTTTGTCCTTTTTTCACATAACTTCCTTTCACTCAGTGAAAACCGTATCTTTTCATTCAATTCTTGTGGAAGTTTCCTTATTTAAATCTATTTGGACTTTGATCAATTTATTCATTACCTGAAACCATAATTGATGTTTTATTGCTTTCTCATATTATACTTTGTTGCCTGAAAACTTGTCTACTTCAATACAATCAAACTTTTTCAGAGGTGTAATCTGAGACATTTCCTAGGGAAACATCTGATGCATTTTGGTGATCACATCCTTATAGATGACATCCTTGTTGTCACACATGACCTACTTGAATGCAGATAACATTTCTGCTTATTGAATAGTAAACGCACTGAGGTTTGAGTGTCAAAAGGAGCTTCTTTCTCCCAGAAGTGTCGTCTCTCTTTTGAGCTCTAGCTGCAGTGATTGACAGAGGGATTCACTCTCATAGACGAAAGAAGTCCTTGACTGCTTCCTGACTCTTACGAAGTTGAATAGATAGAATTTAGTTCACCACCTGCTCTTACTCTCCAGCAGAGTCTCATGTTCTGTATCCACTTTCTGACTAAAGGATTGTTCATCTCTGAGTCTCAATTGACTTTTGGATCTGAATACTCAGCTACTGAAGATCTTTGACTAATGGTGGCACTAAAGGTCAGACTGAACTGGTTATTTAGAGAAGAGGAAGTCAGCAAGCTTTTTATGAACTTTAAGCATAAATTGGAAATAAGGATTTGTCCAGAAAATAGAGGGATAAAAGGTCAAGGGAGTTCTTTTTTTCTTTTTAATATAACATATTTTTATAGATGAATAATATAACTTGAGGGAGTAGACTAATGATCATTAGGAAAAGAAGATTCAAGAGAGAAAATCCAGGTCGGGACAAAAGTTTGGGTTTTTGAATATGCAAGTTCTATTGTCTTTTATAAAGACTTGTGGAGAATATGGGTTTTAATCTAATTTTGTTCTTAACCTTGATTGTTTAGTTCTATTTATTTATTTATTTAGTCATTTGTTTTGCTGATTCTTAAGTGTTTGATAGCTCTTGGATTTTACAGCTCTTGGGATTGTGTTCAGATTATGAGAATATGGTAAGATTAATTGCAATAGTCAGGTTAAGAGTATTTCATTGGAAGCAAAGATTGCCTGCTGACTGTTGGAATGTGGACAGTGTTTGGAGGACAGGAGGTCTCACTGAATGGATTGCCGATCAAGAGCGAGCGGCAATCTGTCCCTTCCGTATGAAAAAGAAAGTTGCATCCTATTGACCAGTCCAAACCAACTCTGGAAAATCTGCCCAGCACAGTGTTCAGTATTTTTAGATATAATGTAGTCAGTTTTCACTTGGAGTCAAGTCTACTATTTCCCCAAGTGGGAAGTGGGAAAAGCATCATGACACTATGAACCTTTCATCAATTCCTCTCAGTCAATGTGATATTAGCATATTGTAAATTTACTATTGTCTGATAAAACTCACCCCACTTTATATTTAGAATTGAGATTGACTTATAAAACCATTTCTCTTGAAAATTCATGTCTCCAATTGTCAACATTTAACCTTCTAAACCAGCTATATATTGTTTTGAATGAAAAGATTGGTTATACATTTTAAAGTACACTTATAAACTTCCTCACTGATCATTCTCTCCTTTAAAAATCTTGCAATTGTTTTTGATCTTTTCTTTTTTTTAATGCTTCCTCCTGAATATATTTTAAAAGTGGTTGCTTTGATTTCTGTTTTGTTCAATGACTCACTTTAAATATGGTAAGTTCTGTCACTTTCTTATGTTTTATTTTTTTTACTTAGCAATTTTGTCTATTTCCTTTCCACATCTTATATTAAAATATGTAACAGAAATGTGCTACTGATTTTAACTTAGACAATGAATTATATTATTAAAACATATGAAGCAATTTCATGAATTTTGCAATTAATAAAAATATGTTCTTGTTTTTTAAATGTATGTTGAAAAGCTTAATTGGTTCATTTTCTTCTTTTCTGTGTAAAATAATTTCTAAGAAGTTTCTTTTCCAAATGAAGCAATCCTTTTTCTTCATTCCTAACAAATGCTAAAAATGGTAACTGTCCCTAGTGCCAATACAAGTTTTGCTTGTGTAAACTGCCAAATCAGTTCCCGTGGGTAGAATTTGACAGCTGTATAATGCCAACTGCAAATTTCTCAACAGCTGAGCACAGGAAGAAATTCCATTTGAAGATCTGAAAGTTCAGGAGAAATTTAGTTGAGTAGTAGGAAATTCACATATTGGAATAGACACAGGTGTTTGAATTTTCTTTTTCCCTCTGAAAAGTGCCAATGACAATAAATGCTTAAGATCTAAATTTTGCATTGCACAGTATGTACTCTTCTATATCCTGGCCTTTTTGATCTTCTAGTTGAATGACAAATAATTCATGGTTTCAACAACCACTTAAAAAAAATTCTTTTTGGTCAGAAGTTGACTATCACCTTTCATTTTGTACATCAATGTAGAATTTTATAATTTAAAAGTAACATGAAGATAATATATATATATATATATAGATGTTAAAATTAAAAGTTTCATAAATGACATCTTTTGCATACAAATCTTACACAATGCTTAATTACTTCTTTGATCACGTTGAAATCAATTTCTTTGTTATTTTATTCATTTGTTAAGTGTAAGTCATCTTCCAGCAATAGTTTATAAAATGAGTTATCAATCATAATAAATAAGAAGTCTACTCTAGAAATTTTGTTTATTTCAATGTATCAAGGAAATCTAGGCAATAAATGCTTTGAAAATAATGTATTTTTGGTTTTGCTGCATAAGAATACATTATAAGATTTTTAAAAAAGACAGACATTGGTAACAACAGAAGGACTACCACTTAGTAGTAGATTTTTACCTATTCAGTAATGCCATCTTCAAAGTTTAAAAATAAAATGTTTTATTGTGCTTAACATATAGTAAGGATTCAATAAATGTTTTATCTTTTATTTCAGTATTAGCATCAACTACTGTTATCCAGATTTGTGAATTATGTGGTATGTGAATGCAGAAAGGAAGCCTTATGATATCTTGGAAAGCTTATAAATGCAGTTTTGTTTCTGTGGTTTTGAATGTTTATTAAAAATGTCTAAGCATCTAGGGGTACACATTTTCCTAAAATTGAAATAGTTCAATAATGTGGTCTTTGAAGAATTATATTTGTTCGATATGACTGAATCTAAAAGTGACTAGTAAAAAAATTAAGAAACTTTGTCAGGATTTAGATCCAAGAAATATTTTTGTCATGTGACCACTAATACTAGAAATGTCAGATTCTTTCATATGAGCAAGAGAGGTCCCGAATTTCTATGCAGTTGTGCTGCTTTTTGAGACACTACTAAAATATTTGAAGAATTCTGCATTCTTACTTGATTTCTTTGTTAAAAATATTAGTTAAAAAGGAGTTTGGGGTTGAAAGAAACAAAAATAATAGAATTGAGGCATGCCTGGTATGGTGGAAGTTGGTTTAAGTTCATATGCATTCCAAGGTCCTGGTTTTGTGTTTGAACCATGGGAGAAGTGAAGATAAACAACCAAATAAAGTGCTTCTTTCTCCTCCTCTCCTTGACTGTCTGCTATTCCATGCCTTCATTCCTGTCTGCACGTTTCAGAAAGCAATGGCTTATGGCAAAGGAAGCAAAAGCAAAAATAAACAAATGGGAATACAGAAAACTAAAAAGCTTCTGGACTGAGAAAAAAAATTAGAATTGAAAATCCTGCAGAACATAATATAATTCAGGCACTCAGCTTTAAAAATAAATTAAGACCGTTGTTAAATCTAATTCTGATTCAGCTTAACAATAAAAAAGAAGCTTTAGGTAAATTATAGATTCTAAGATCTATTGGAAAATTATGATCTATCCTGTATACTTAGGAAATTTTAATTTTAAATACTGTTGCTACCTTATAAAACTAATAATGGACCATGTCTTTAAGAAATAAGACACACAATTAATAATCAACAAATATTCAAGAAATGAATGAGCTTATATATACTCCGAAACTAGTAACTACTAATAAATTATTTATAAAAACTGATTTTATAGAAAAAATAATATTATGTATACTTAAGTTGATTAATTTGAAAAATTAATAAAATGCTTTGGTAGTAATTTAGCAGAAACAAAAGTCATTCTTTCTTTACCATATCAATAAATTCTGAAGTATATTCAATCTCAAGAGACATTGCACCAGTTATGACCTCTACTTCTCAGTACAATCTGAGGCAACTATAATGATGTGTTCTTTCAAAAGTATAAGAGAACATTAGTTATGCTTTAATTCACAATGAACTCTTGCAAAAAAATTAACTATGCTCATCTAATAAGTCTGTGTTTCTTGAAAATTTTTCAGGTCTGTTCTAGCTCTCACACCGACCTTGTTTAATTTGTGAGTGAACTGTGCAGAGGGGTTCATGGACAAAATAATTCAATACTGCAATACTTTAAAAAAAGGCTTTTCATTATGATGTTTAAGCTGCATAATTATTCACATACCATAGAGCAACTGTCATTTTTGGCATTCTTTAGAGCAGTTTTCTCTGGCTACATATCTTTTTGCCAGAGAGATGCAAAACCATGCCACATATATACAGTTCATCAGATAGCTGCTCACATTGACCAAAAGTCGGCATGTCCCAGAAATACAATGCCATATAGACTCTTTTAATAAAAAGAAATAGATAATGTATTCAGTTTTGAATGACAGTACAGCTATCAGATCAAATATATATATATATATATAATTTTCCTTCGCCTTAGCTTTCTTGAATAAATATTTCTTAAATGAAATTTTTTTGTGCAGAGTGTCACTAACTTAGAACTGTCAATTCCCAAGAGTTCAATGTGAGCATCTCATAGTTTTCCTCCTCAAATATCATTTTGTTATGTCACTGTGACATGTTAAACAAGTGTGAGTTCTTATAAAATTCACCAGCTATAAACTATAGAGGGTAAAACAAAAACAGACACTACTTTATGTCTCTGAAAAGATAGTTGTTCCTTCAGCAGATCAATATGTTACCTGAACTCCCATCACACCTAATTGGGAGAAAATTGTGACTATGCAATTGTTTGTCTAGCTGCAGCAACCACCTGTTGATGTATGTATGTTTTTGCATAAATTCACAAGACACAAAAGCATAAAATGATTGAGATCATGATATTTTTACCATAACTGGCAATACAAAATGCATGTAATAAGATTTTAAATGCATGGCAACAAAGACGCCAACTTTATCTTTCAGTTCTTTTATCATTTAATTCTTACAAATCTTCTAACCCTTTCTTCAAACTTCATGAAACAGAGGTGACAATTTCTATAGATGCTAAAAATCTCTTCAGAACAACAATATCTTTTAATAACTTTCTCAGATGCTTCTGAAGAATTTCACAAAATATTAGATAGTTTAAACTATCACATTGCAGAAAAACGAGAATTATTTATGATGCAAAAGAATAACAATTTATAAGTAGTTATCTTGAAAATTTTGCTTAAATAATAAGGGAAACTTTTACACAGTCAGATAATTGGAAGAACTCACAGTCTTCACAGGGTGAGCTCATATAAGATTTTAATGAGGGAAAACAAATGTGATATAGTGAGATAATTATAGCAAAGGCAAATATCAGAGTTCAAAACTTCTTGCTGCGTTACCAGGGCCTGTTTTCAACTAGACAGCGCGTGTTCTGTCTTCCACCATCAAGAGACATAATGATTTCTTATTTCAATAAAATAACAGTCCTGTCTAGATTCCTCTGGTCTCATATTCAGAATCAAGCTTCATGACTATATTCAATTACAGAAACTAAGAGACTAAAATGAAAACATGTTTAAATCACAAACAACTATAGTGTCTAAAATCAGTATTAACAAGCTGATTTAGTCCACTCTCTAATCTGTCTCAGATATTAGTAAAGGATTATATTGATCATTAGATAGTTAATGTAACTAAAATTTGACAAAGCTAAACACAATGCTTCAGACACGTTCAGAGATAAATCAGAATACAACATATCACCCGATATCAAACATATCCTTACAGAGAGGGAAACCAATGTATAAGACATTTGATAAAACATAGAAAAAAATAAATTCATAATAGAGATATAAGAATTAAGTTACAATATCCCAAGCAGTTTGAAAAGAGTTATTTTGAAACATTTAGAATGGTAGTAAATAGTTGTCACCTATGAACATTTTAACCTTGATTGACTGTGGTTATGAAATAGAAGAAATTACATTTGTTTACAAATTTTGCATGTAGCTTTGATGACATGTGTAAATGTCTGTGAAAGTACCTTCTGGACACTTAGCAAAAAATTTCCTTAATAAAAAACCTTAAGTCATAAAACACATTGAAGAAAATAAATACATAGAAAAAACTGACAATATGGTTATCATTATGTCAACTCCAGAGAGATCTTTTGGAAAGCAACACTCTATGACAAGAATACAAGCAAAAAATAAATAATAATACACAAGACTAAAATTCTTCCATACAGTGAAAAAGAATCATAACAAAAATGAAAAGGCAACCTACTAATTAGGAGAAGTTATTTGCACATCTTATGTTGGACAAAGCGTAATCACTAGAATATATGAAGCTCATAACCTCAACAACAACTAAAACCAACCGAGTCAATAAATGCACAAAATACATGAATTAATACTTCCTAGAAATGACACATGGATGTTCAATAGGCGTAAAGAAATACATTGTATATCTTAACATTTGAGAAATGTAATCCAAACCATAAGAATTTATTACTTCATACCTTTAAGGAAAACATATAAAAATGACTAGAATCAGTAAGTGTTGAGGAGGACACAGAAAAAAAAAATAACTATAATCTTTGTAGGAATGCAAATTAGTGCCACCTCTATAGAAAATAATATGGAGATATCTCAAGAAATAAAAGTGAAATGAATTTGATCTAGCATTTCCACTTCTAGCCAAATATCTGAAATATGGGAAAAAAAAAAAACTAATCAGAAAATGAATTTGCACCTTTATGTTCATAACAACACAACTCAAGTATAGTCAATAATCAAGCTAAATAACCCTAAATGGGTAACTAGATAAAGAAGACAGTATATACATTCAATGGAATTTTACTCGGCTATTGCAAATAATGAAATACTGCCATTGTCAACAATTTGAAAGGATTTGATGTTTTTATGCTATGTGAATTAAGTCAAAATAAATAAAGGAAAACATAGATTCATTCATATATGGAAAATAAAGAAAAAAATAAATCATTAAAACACAGAAAATCTCTCATAAATCTGAGGATAGACTGTGGAGCAAGAGGGAAAGAAAGAGAGAGTGAGGAGGAAACTTGACATTGCAGAGGTAAAGGTTATAGTGGTGTCTGGTACTAGAACTCTGCTGCTGCATATGGTGTGATATACACATGACTGAGGAGTGAATCTACTCTCCGAAAACCCATTTAGCATTGCAAATTAATGAAATATTAAAAAGAGAAACAACAATTTGCAAGATTTTCATTATATTTAGTCCAGGTCTACGTTTCCATTATTAGAAAATTTCTCAAATACACCAGGGAGAAACAGAGAATGAGGCCAAGGAGTTGGAGAGAGAGATGGAAAGGGAGAGGGAAATGGAGAGAGGGGAGGAGTGAGGAAGAGAGGGAGAGATAGATATACCCATCTTCACATCTTAAATGCACAGGTTTAGCATTTGCTTGTGTGCATGTGTGTGTGTGTATACGTGTGTCTGTGTTGGCGGGTGTGTTAGTATTAGCACAAAAGGTACTCTCTTTACTGATGGAAAAGACTTAGAGGTTACTTCTCTTTAGAAACCTAAGCATATTTACTTCCATCATTTATTTTCTACCTGCATAACTCACCAAAAAAAAAAAAAAAAATTAAAGAGAAATAAATGCTACTCTAAATTAATAAAATTTCAAGCTTCACAAATGGGTGCTGCTACCAAATATTTCCATTAATTCACTTTATTCTTCTGTTTTGACTTTAGTTGAACAGGTGATATAAGAATGGATGTAGTTCATTAGGTCTAAAGATGAGCCAGTTTCTTAAACTGCAAAATCTCTGTTGAAGTGATATGAGAACAAAATTAAAGGGTTAATGATCAAATCAAAAAAATAATATTGAAATATTATCTATAATAATGATATTAACAAATACAGTCCCCTTATGTTGGTTGTGGCTCACCTATTTTAGTTGTATGTAAGTTCATGAGTTAAAGATAAAGTAAAATAATAGTAAATATGTGTAGTTCATCATTGCAATATTTAACAACAGAATTCCACTATTTGATTATTACCAACTATATACTTTCCCCTTTACTTTCCAATCATTGTGGCATTTTTAAATATAACTTTTATTTCTTATCACTTTGTTTTTTTTTTTCATTGCAGAGAGAACTTTAAATTTTAAGAAAATGCAATGTAAAATTATGAATGCCAAACTGTCAGAAAATTACTCTAAATTTGGATAAAGAAAAGAAGATAACTTAGAGATTTAATCTTAGAAACAGCATTGATATTTACTTGAAATCCTCACTAACAAAAAATAGTATTTGTAGCATGCTTATTAATAATACTAAAAAATAAAATTACTTTCATTTTCTTAAATATTTCTGTTGAATTTTGGCCAAATTCAAGTGTTCTGGCTAGGACTTTTTATTCCCTTGACTTTATCATTTTTTTATTAAACAAAAATGCACATGATACTATTCAAAAAAAGAGGAAAAAGAAAGAAGCAATGCCTGCTAATACAGGTGTCATGGTCTAAAACATTAAGGGGATACTTTAACTTACTTTGTAAATACTAGATGATGTCATTTCTTCTTTTATTTTTTATTATTAAATAAAATTTACTGAAATAATTTTTATAACAGCATTGTGTATCAGGTGTGCATCATCTTAAATCAATACCTGTGTTTATATGTGTGTGTGTGTTCACCAATAAAACATCCTAATCTATTTTAACTTTTTTCATATAATAACTACTTACATTGAATATTCTAATACCCTGTATTCTATATTTTAATAAGAATATTTTATAACTCTCTTTTGATGTATATCATACTATTTGCTTTCCTTAGCAGCTCTATGCTCAAGGAAACAAAGACATCTGACTCTAAATTTTCAGTGTCAAATTTCTCTCCCCACCCATCTTCCATCTTTACTCATTTTTGCTCTTTGAAATTGCACATTATTTCTTCAATCTCACTTGTAGGAATCCCATCTATAATAAATTATACTAAAAAATGTAAAATGATTGCAACAATTTGCCTGTAAATAGACTTATTGAAAATTTTTATCATTGATCATAGCAAAATAATATTTTAATGAAATGAGCTTAATGACAAATGATTAAATTTGCAATGGAATAAAATGTGGTCATTTAATGTGATTGTTAGAGAGCTTCATTCCCTATAGAATATTGATGGAAAATAAAACACTCAGTTTTCAAATAGTCTATAAAATAGTATCTGAGTTGGTGCCCTTTTCAAACTCTGGTGTGTGCACAAGTTTTCTCACATCAATTCTCAGACACCAGTAGGTTGTCCAAGAACATCTCCATCATGTTTCCATGATGTCGCTATCTGTCCAGAGATAATATCAGAATCCCCTGGTTAAAATTTCAGTCTCCCATGACTACCCTCCACATCAGATATTAATCCTAAATTCAGAAGTTGTGTGCTTCTGATCAATTTGTTACAGATTTGAGATTCTTAAGACTCTTTCCTCAGAATTCAAATGACAGTCTGTAAATTAGAGATCCCAGGACATCTTCTTAAGGTTTGATCAATTTGCTAAAACTTGTTAAATAGAATAAAAGTATCCCAGAGATTATTAATTTTAAAGAGTTTATTCTTAATTAAATAGAGGATTCAAACTCAGAAAGTCTGACAGTTCTGTAAGGATTGCCCCTGGTTACAATTCTAAGTGTGCTTTTTATAACAAAGGCCTTCAAGCAAGTTTTCTAATTTGTATGGAAATCACAAAAAAGGTTGTGTTCTGTGCCTGTGACTCTGAATATTATCTAGAGATCAAGAGAGACAAGCAAAGGGGCAAAGGGTGATTAGAATTTTATCTAAACCATAGGAATATAATGATAATATTTGGGTATGTTAAGAAAGACTTTTATTTTTTCCTGTAACTTTTGACACTTAGAAGTGAGAGTGACCTGTTTAGTCAAGTCCCTGCTGTCTTAACATGGTTTCTTCATAGAACTGATTTTTTTTCTTTAGAATTTTATTGAAGTAACTTTGTTTTACAAAATAAAACAAATTATGTGCATTTCCCCATATGTGCATGTGTGAGTGTGTGTTTGTGTGTGTGTGTGTGTGTGTAAAACGAACCCTGCTCTCCACCAAATCACAAGTGAGTATTCTTCATCATTGTCTAGTGGGCCCCACCGCAACTTACCCCACCTCATCGCAGTCCCTATTGGTAATTGAAATTCTGTTGCAAGTGTCCATTAAAGGTTGGTTATGTTTCATCTCTTTCTTTTTTTGTCTATTCACATTTCACCAATGAATGAGATCATCCAGTATCTATCTTCATTCTTTTGTCATTTCACTTAGCATAATCCCTTGTAGATCTATGTATGTTGATTCGAATGATAGGATTTCACCTCTTCTAAGGGCTGTGTACTATTCCATTGCATATATCAGCCACTCTTCATTATTCATTTATCTAACATTGGACACACAGGTAGATTCCAGTTTTTAGATTTTGTGAATAGAACTTCAATAAACAAGGGGGTGCATAAATCTTTGCATATTAGTGTTTTTGGTGTTTTGGGTGCATAGTTAGACATGGATTGTCAAGATCATATGCGATTTTCATCTTCAACTTTTTGAGGAATCTCAGTACAGTTTTCCATTAAAATTACACCAATTTGCACTCCTACCAACAATGTAAAAATGTTCCCATTTCTCCACATCCTTGCCAAAATTTGTTGTTTTGAGACTTTTGGATGATAACCAATCTCTCAGGTATAAAGTGACATAGCATTGTTGTTTTGATTTGCATTTCCCTGATAGCCTGCAAAGTAGGAACAACTTTTCATGTGCCTGTTGGAGATCTGTATATTCTCTTCAGAAAAAAACGTCTCTTCAATTCCTCTTGGCTTTTTTTGAATAGACGTCTTTTTTTTTGTTATTGACTTTTATGAATTATTTTAATATTTTATATATTAAGCCCTTGTCAGAAATATGAAATGCAAATATCTTCTCCAAGTTAGAAGATTGTTTTTTCATTTTGGTGATGTTTTCTTTACCTGTGACGAATATTTCAGTTTGCTGTAGTCCCAGATGTTTTTCTTTTTGTTTCCCTTAATACTGGAGTTGAGGCCCCTAAGATCTTTTGAAGGTTGTTGTCATGGAAAATATTTCCCATGTTGTTATCCAAGAATTTTATAGGTTCTGGTCTTATGCCCAAGTAGCTGGTCTATTTTGAGTTAATCTTTACCAATGGTATTAGGGAGTTGTCTAAATTCATAGCTTTGCATGGGCCTGCCAAATTTTACCAGCATAATTTATTGAAGAGACTTTCCATTCCTCATTGTATGCTTCTCCATTCTCATAGACCAAATACCTTCGTAAGTATGAGTCATTTTCTGGTGATTCAGTTGTTCTCCACTGAGCTGTTTCTCATTATTTCGGAACCAATCTCTTTTGATCACTATAATTTTGTAGAATGCCTTGATGTTTGGGCATCTAATCCCTCCGAAATCACTCCTTTCTTTCACAATTTCTGTGGCTATTTGGAGTCCTTTGTTATTCCATATAAATTTTAAGATATTTTGTTCTATTTCCTGCATATAAACTCAAGGGATTATAATGGGGATTGCATTAAATCTCTATCTTGCCTTAGGTTTTAACAATGTTGATTATTTTCAACCATGAATAAAAGTCTTTCCATCTCTTTGTATCCTCCACTATTCCTTTTAAGAAGGACTTGTAGTTTTCATTATATAGGTCTTTCACTTTCTTTTAGCATATTCCAATATTTGATTCTTTTTACTTCTATATTAAACAGCATGGTTTTCTTGATTTCATTTTCTTCTGGAAAGTTGTTTATATATACATGTATATATATATATATATATATACACACAAAGGATTTCTGCATTGATTTTGTAGTCTAACACTTTATCATATTCATTGGTTAATTCTAGTAGTTTTTTGACAAAATATTTAAGGTTTTCAATGTATATAATCATGTCATCTGCAAATAATGATAACTTTACTTCCTCCTTTTCAATTATGATTTCTTTTATTTATTTTTCTTGCTTAATTGTTCTAAGAACCCCTGTACAATATTAAATATCAGCTGTCAGAGTGGACTCCCTTGACTTGTTCCTGACCTTAGAGGAAATCTTTTCAAATTTTTTATCATTGACTATGATGTTGGATGTAGTTTTATCATATACGGTCTATATTGTTGAGGTATGTACTTTCTATCCTAGTTTATGTAGAATCAATAACGAGTGTTGGATTTTTTAAAAAGCTTTCTTTACAACTATTGATATGATCATGTGGCTTTACTCCTTGTTCTTACTGATATGGTGTATTACATTAATAGTTTTATGTATGTTGAACTATCCTTGTACCCCTGGAATAAATTCCACTTGGCCATGATAGATGATATTTGTGATGCATTGTTGGATTTAGTTTGCTAATATTTTGTTGAGAATTTTTGCTTCTATGTTCATTGGAGATACTGGTGTTTAATTTTCTTGTTGACATCTCTATCAGCTTTTGGTATCAGTGTGAATTAAGCCTCATAAATTGTATCTGGAAGTTTTCCATGCTTGGAATACTTGGAAGAATTTGAGAAAAAAGGTATTAATTCTTCACTGAAGGTTTGATAATACTCATTAAAAAAGTCATCTGGTCCAGGGTTTCTATTTTAAAGGAAACTTTTGATTACCTCTTCAATTTGTTTGCTTGTGATTACTCAGTTCAGGCCTTCCAATTCTTCCAACTTCAGACTTGGTAGACTGTATTTTTCATAAAATCTGTCCATGTCCTCGAGGTTGTTGAGGTATGTTGTTGGAATAGAGCTCTTCATAGTAGTAACTTACCATGTTTTGTATTATGGTGTCTTTTGTAACTTCTCCCTTTTCATTTTTTTCATTTTTGATCCTAGTTATGAGAGTTTTCTCCTTTTTTTTGAGAATGAGTGTCTACATTTTGTCAATTTTGTTTTTTCAGAGAACAAATAAAACAGTTGTTTTCATTAATCTTCTGGATTTTATTTTTTCTATTTCATTTATTTCTGCTTGATTTTGATAATTTCCTTTCTTCTACTGATATTTGGCTTTAATTGTTCTTTTTCTAATTGTAATTGTAAAGTAGCTTGTTTATTTTTCTTGTTTTCTGACATAGGGCTGAATTACAATGAACATCCCTATTAATAATGCTTTCATTGCATCACATAGATTTTGGTAGTCTGTGTCTTTATTCTCATTGTCTCTACATATTTTTTAAGTTGCTCTTTGATTTTCTATTTACTCAAGAATCATAAAGAAGCATGCTTATTAGTCATTAGCACTGAGAAGGCCCAGTGGATATGTTTCAGAACTTTTATAAAGGCATTAATGGGTGGAAGAGATGTAAAGAAAGAGGAACTTACCCACCTTCTACTGAGATCTGGACAAAGTAAGAGACTCCACAAGTCTTGAAGAATTTTCCAAAGATCTTAATGGATGGAGCAGATGCCAAGAAATAATTATCATTGTGGTTATGGCTCCATCTTGTTTTATGTTAGTTTGTTTGTTTGTTTGTTTGTTTGTTTAGGTGCTAGCGCACCATAGGGTCTAGTTATATAACCTTATCAGTACATCAAAGTGAGGGACAGGATTAGGCAGTTCCAGGAAAGGAATCAGAATTGTATAAACCCAGTAGTTAAGGCAGTTGGGGTTATTTCCACTTAAGGTCTGGTCTGCCCTTATCTATTTACTTCTAAGGGTTTACTTTTATTCAGTAAATTCACAAGATTTGCTGTATATACATCTTTCTGTCTCACCCCTGAAATATTTCACCCTAAGACAAAGAACTGAGGTTTGAGAGTCACTGGTATAAAAATAACTGGTTTCACTGGCATAGACTTGCTCCATAAGTATTCATAGTTGTCACTGATAGGTAAGGGAAGCTATTTATCCAGTGTCACAAGGTCCTGAACTGTTGCCTGCTATGAGACTGATCATACCAAGAGACTAAGTCTAGACCAGGCCTTCCATTTTGTTAGAATAAAAAGTTAGGACAGGCAGTCAAATGGTCACAAACTTCAGGCAGAAAAAGTATGGGTATGAATATCTGAATAGCAAAAATGTTGATGACCATGTCAGCCCCAAAGAACTATGTAGTCAAGAGGCAGAAAGAAACTACAGGGGATAGTAAATGTATAAGACTAAATTTGAGGAAGGGGGACTTTGAAACTATCTCAGTTAGGTGAAATACATGAGTGGCAGTCTTGAAATGATCTGCCACATGGGCCCCTGTGATAAGAAGGGAGATTATAACCTTCCTAAGAGCATGGACAGTATGCTTCAAATTGCACCTGTCAGAACAGTTGAAGTTGTCCATTCAGACCTCTTTCAAATGTTCTTTCCTGTAGCATATTACATCCTTGCTTGACTTTAATTCTCTTGTCTGGCATTCTGAATTCTTATGTGAAAGACAGGCGCTGAGGACCACTCATTCACTCAGGTAACACCTTTGGTGTCCTTCACTTGGATTACCCCATCGTCTCTGTTTCCTGTAGTAAGATTTTTTCTACTTAGTGTTTACTCTGTCTCTTTCCTTTATGGTCACAACTCCTAACCTTTATTAATGGGATCCTTTTTGCCAACATTATGTGGGCAAGTATAATTCATTAAAAGCCACAAAGGTAGGTGTCACCTTCTTAAATAGCCTTTGAAAGGTTTACCCCTCAATTCTAGGTTAAGAATCCCCAGGTCTTCCTGTCTTAATAGACTGAGTACATTTCTTTGCTCAGTTGGGAGTTCCTTCTGCATATCCCTCTGAATCATGATTTCTTAAAGGACTTGGACGCTTCAGGTCATTAGATTAAAAGCTGTGAGTCTTTCCCCTTGCTCTATTTTAACTTCAAAATGGTACTGAAAGTCACCTATAAAAATTAAAAGGGTATGACCAGGGTGACAACTGTGTAATCTAATATTATGAGTCCCAAAGCCTAGTCCACACTTACAGTTATAACTTCACAACACCCAGGATCATACTGTTCTGGTTCAACAATCTACAAATTCAACAATCTATGCCACCTATTCAGTCTCAATTGGTGTCTTAAACTGCATGCTAGGCTGCCTCAAGGCTCTGATTGCTCTTGCTGCTTATGCTCTCAGATTATTCCTAGAAATAAGGGAAATATTTTTGAAACCACAAAGGGGACCATCTTTACCTATTTGTTTCTTAAGACACATTTATAAACAGCATTTGGCTGACGTCCTTGCTCTAAAGCTTCTGATTAAGGTCAGGGTAAAACTTTGACATCGAACATTACAGGAATCTGTCATCACAGGATGGATTCTTGTGTTCTTGAGGAGAATATTTACTCCGAGAAATGATGACATTTCACAGTTTCACCAGGACTCAAGACAAGAGAAAGAAAATAGAATTTTTATTGGCATTGTAGCAAAAAAAAAAAAAAAAGATGGAGGTATGGAATGAATTATCTCTATAAGAGTGAATTCAATTAACCTAATAGCAAATCACTTCCCACGCTTGCTCTATAAGTAGAAAACTCAGTGTTATATGATTGGTATAATTAATGATAAAAAACAAGTTAAGAACTAAGTGACAAAATGAAAGTAAGGATGGAAGATAGTTTACCCCCAAGAGTGCAGGTTGGGTTTGTCCCAAAGGATGAGTTCTAGGAATTTGGACCTATATAAGGCTTTAGCTGAGTTCCAAGCACCTTGGCTCCACTCAAGGACATTTTAGGGAGGCTTTCTCCCTGATGACCCACAAGGGGTCAAAACCACAGATGTTTTATATAATGATCATATTTGAGCTATGTTCACAAAAATGTGAACCCCTTACTCTTTTTAATTAGTAGGTTCCCTGACCTTTAAGTTGATTGATAAGGTACACTTTCTCTAACTTCTCTGTTTTCTTTCTGCTCCTGTTTTTCACCCTTTCCTCATTCCCTACTCATGGCTAAGTGTTCCCTAGCAAATCAAGAGAAGCACTGGTGTTTAAACTATTTATTAGATTCCAATTGGGCATGCTTTTGGAGTCTCTTAAAAACTGGACCTAGCAACATTAGCTTTTCCTCAACTGTCAACAGTATTTGGAATACACAGATAGACAACCTAAGGAACGCTTTCTGTCATTGGAGGAACTGAGGAAGGGTGCCCGAGGCTACTGTTCTTTGCACTACAGCAGGAAGTAACTTCGGAAGATAGATAACGACCTTTGACTTCCCAAAAGAATTTGGTAAGAATCACTTAGTTTGGAGAGTATTAAGACAGGCAGTTAAGTAGACATGAGCTGGGGTAGACAAAGTACATGTATGAGTAACAGGACAGCAAAAAAGGCAAGTTATGCAGGCAACACACAGAAAGAAACTACAGGGTATGGATGATAAAATCATGGGCATTTGTGGATTGACTCAATATATAGCCCCTCTCCAGTCAGTGGAGGTCATAAGTGATACTGGAATTTCTAATTCTGTAATCACTTCTTGGCTCCCATGACATGCAGACCACACGCTTTGGCTCTTCCACAAGCTACCATGTTAAAAGACATTTTTTTTTACCACTCTCAATGCAAGAAATTCCAAGTGTTGGGGAAATTGTTAGCTAGGAAAAATGGATGAAGACCAAATATGTATGAGACATATATCTTGGTTATTTTGATAGTAGGCCAACAATAAGACAGACTAATACTATAATGAAAAATATACCATGAATCTGTAGAGGGAGAATGTGTGGCCTGAATACAGTATTCTCCAGGTTTCTTTTTAGGCCAAGATTTTCCAGAGCAACAAAGACCAGGCCAGTTTCTGAGTGCTAGAGGTTAGTTACTTCCCTAACCCTCTGGAAAGATTCCTATAATCTCTTCATCAACCTAGTGCTTTCCCCAAGAAAAGAAGAATACCATAATGCTGGAGGCCAATTCATAGACCTGAAGAACTTCCTGGAACCCTTCCAACACATACTTACTTCTACTTTCAACTTCCTTATTTCTGCTGATTTCTGTTATCTGACTAATTACATACTGGAAAGGTGGTCTGCCCAAAAACCCTTTCCCGAGGGTATAAATCTGAGGAGATTTCAGTCTGGAGTGTAGACCTTTCTGTCAATGGGATCTCTACTCTCAGGCTTTTCATGTGGGGATTCATTGCTTATCATCTCTATAAAGCAAGTATGAAGATGTAAAAACAGTAGATAAAGATGACTGGACAGCCACACCCAGGGATAGTGGGGATGAGCTTAGATCTAAAACCTTCCTTAGCAACCCAGGTGTAAGAGACACACTCCTTATTACTCATGCCAGAGAACTCCAGGGAACTCTCATGAGAATTCTAGGTATTACAAGAGCTCTTGGCAACTTTAACTGTTATTTAAACTCACAGGAGAACTGCAGTTACTGATTACACCCATAAAGAGAGGTCTTACCCCTGGTATTTATAAGAGGCACGTTTTGGTGGCTAATTCTCTTTTCTTCCGAAACCTGCAAGCAATGTGAATCTTAGTTTTGCTGAGCTGCTTCCAATAAACTTGCCATGTGTTGCTAGAACAAACTGTGTCTCCTTGAATTCTCTTTGGGACCAACTCCAAACTCACTGGTGTCAGACATCTGCATAATTTGGTGGCCCTGTATGGGAAAAAAGTGCTGATCCATAGCACTGCTGTTATTTTTTCTTTTCATTTTTTTTTGCTTTCTATGGAATCCATTAAGTCTGCTGCAACTTTCCCCAGACCCCCTCTCTCCTCTCTTTCTCTCTCTCTCTCCTCTCTCCCTCTCTCTCCCTCTCCTCTCTCTCTCTCTCTCTCTCTCTCTCTCTCTCTCTCTCTCTCTCTCTCTTTTTCTTCTATACTCTTGGATAATGAGTCAGACAAGTTCACTTTTTCAGAGGCATCTTATTTGTGGTGCTCACTTTGGAACAGAAAGACCTTGACCAGGGCAACACTCTTATGAGAACCTGAAACGTGTTGAAACCACTATTGTCACACTAGACCCTTAGGAGTTCTAAGAAGAATGCTGTTCAACTCTTCTTTTCCTCTTCTCTCAAGTCAGCCATCATTTTTCTCTCAGGAAGTAACTGGCAACATAGTGTAGTTTTTAAATGGGAATGGCACTAGGCAAAAACCAGGGTAGAACTTGGTTTCCTCAATTTTCTCTAGTTTCCTTTATATTCCTCTCTTTTCCTTTTCTCATTACAAGGTCAAGTGCCATTTGTCAATATTAGTAGAGAGAGCCAGGCTCCCACCCTTTCATTTCTTTCTGCCCCCATTTCATCTCTCGTCATTTCAACCTTGCATTTTCTTGGGAAATAAAGTTTTGGCAACCTGGCAAAGACTGTCTAGGACTGAATGAAATTTAATTGAAGCTGCTTTTCTGTAATTCCCTGAGACTAGACATTTGTAACCACAGATTCCTTGGTCAGAATGGAGTCAGGTGAAACCTTAGCTAGGTTATTTTATTACTCCTCTTTCCGTGGGTCAGTTATCACATATCATGGGACCAGGATAGTCAGTTAAAAACCAAAAGGATGGATTCCATGTTCTAGAAATATTCCAGGACTGGCTAACTAGGCACATGGTCAGAATTGTTTGATCTATCAACAGGCACTTTCTGCAACCTAGGAAGGCAGAGAGCATGTAGAGTTTCTGATACAGAAACTCTCTGTTTCTTCACTTAAAGCCAAGGAACAATCTCAGAAATATACTAGTTCCAGCTGGGAAGGGACAAGAACCCCAAATTATGTCATAGTCCTAATGATAATGAAACCTCATTATAGGTTGGAACCATGGGAACACCTAATCTGTTCTTAAGGATACCCAACTAAAATACTTTTTACCAATATTATTTGTAAATAATGTTTATTCGTTCACTCATCCAGCCCATAAATAACCTTTAAATGTAAGGCTATAGTCCACCAGTGCTTAATAAATCAGATACATATATCAAGGGAAGGGTATAAACTACTCAGTGATAAAGGCTAACATCTACATTTGGCAAGCCCACTTGTAATTTTGAGTCAGTAGGTACTATGACCAGGCATCTTATGCAGAGGCAGAGGGGAAGCAAAATACTGCATTATCTGAACCCTCTGGTTCCAGAGCTCAAGAGTTCAGGGAAAGACTCTTTGATCTAGAGACGTCTGACTAAGGAATGTCTCTGTCCTGCAGGATTCTGCAAGAATCTTGTGTCCATAGTCCTCTGCAGGAACTCTCTGCACCGCACAAAGAGAAGGAGACATGTGGGTTCTGTCACAGCTCAAGCCAAGAAGTGGCCTCAGGACTATCCTAGTTTCTGCGGGGGATGCCATAAGAACCTCGAATCATACCACAGACCTAGTAGTAGCTCAAAATCACATTCCATTTTAAATTGGAGTCACGGGAAACGACAATCTATATCTAAAGATTCCCCACAGAAATACCTTTTTACTAATATTACTCTTAATATTAGTTTGTTCATTTGTTCAGTTGAAGAAACTTGGAGACATATAAACATAATTTGGGCTTAAAGACATTGATTTTGAGTTATTCTATACTTATGAAACAGAATTCTTTGATTATGCAATTATTTTTGCTACTGGGAATAAATTTCTTTCAGATTCATTTGTTAAGCTAAAATACATGCCAATTTGGTTTAGTCACTATAAAGTTGAACTTATAAATGAAAGTAATAGGTTTAAAAATATACATGAAGAAAATATGTTGGCTCATCTTATGAAATCAAAGAGTATGGCCTGACTTTAAAAGATTGATCTTTTAAGTGGTAACTCGTTTAACTGTGCCCATAATTAATTATTTTGCTGTAATTTATTTCATTTATTTATTTTCTCATAAGTAAATCTAATTTTACCTGACATATGGTTCTGGTTTTGAATAAAAAATAAAAGCTGTGTTTTTGTGGTTGTCTCCGTATGTGTTTTATATGCTGCTGCAATTTGCTCATGTTGTCAGTCATGAAGAATTCCTTTTATGGGGTACTAAATTCAAGAAATAGCAAACTAATCTGGACATTTCTTTGGGTTTAATTATTTAGGAATATTGTTGATAGATAAATCGAATTTTTTTTAATCGAATTACTTGATTTATCCAAAAAATTTATTAAGATATTTGATTATATGCAGACAAGTTATGTCTTAGAGCAGGGAGATATATCAGTATGAAATGAAACTAAAATATTTGTGAGGCCATAAATTTTAAGCTTAAGTACGGTTGTTCCAAAGTGTGGTCACTCTGAACAAAGTCAAATAAATTTAAAACTGAACTGTATTATATCTTGATGTAAAATCAATTTTTAAGTTCTTTCTTCTGCTAAAAGGACAAAATGCCTTCTTAAATTGTCATCAGTTTTAATAATAAATTGTAAGCAATCCAAAAATTTTACCTGAAAATCAAATTATCCTTATCAACTCTCTACTAAAACTAAAACTAAGAGCTGGGTTCTTCAAAAGTATGTGCTTTTGACAAAATAAGTAAATATATATTGTTATATTGTTTTAAAACGACTTCCCCAAACTCCCTAGAACTCAAATGCTGAATGAAAAGTTTTTTTTAAGAAAAATGTGGGATTTCTTAGAGAGCTCATCAGATAACCAATACAAATAAATTATTTTGTCTTTGAAGAAAGTGATAGTAAACAAATTAGGCTCTTTGATATGGTTAAATATTTTGGGAAGCATTGTCAAAGTAAAAGTATTGCTCAAACATCTTTGCAAAATTTATATGGAAGTCAATAATTTATGCCTGTGTTATATAGGTTATATAAAATTCCTAAAAGATCTACTGTGTTTACCTACTATTCACTATTTTAAATATGCAAAATATAAGAAATTTTATCAACTCTGTTATAACCAAATCCTTAATTATGGCCATTTTTAATGGCCATTTACAGAAACTATTGCTTAATAATATTATTCAATACCAAAACATTATATGTGTTCATACTTTACCAAATTAAGATAGAGTCTCTGCCCAGTTTTAACCTAAATATCTGTCTAAACATTTCAACTAAACACTTAAACTGACAACTGTCACCCTTATTACAGACTCATTTTTGCAAAGCAAAATTATTCTGAAAGATGTGCCTTGCCTTTTGAATTTCCTTAGGTGTAAATAGTAATCTTAAAGTATCTTTATTTCATCATTTGGACTATGCACTACTCCATAGAATAAAAATAAATCATATTGGTTTCTTCTCCATTCCTTTTTCACAGTGTAGCATTTTTAGCTCACTGTCTTGTCTAAAGAGATTTCTAATGTTAAATAGGTACTCTTGTGTGTGTTAACTGCTGCACATTGGTCTATCATACTTAAGCACACATAAATTAATTTCAAGAAATTGTTACATTATGAAATACTTCAATGACTTTTGCTTCAAATTCAGAACTAAATAAAAACCAAAATGCCATAACAACTAGGGTACATAGTTTTACTGTGTGAATTATACTAATGCCTGGAAGTTTTGTCCTACTAGATTTCCCTATGCTACTTAAATACTAAGAGGCCAATGTTTGTTTTGTGCTTAATTTCTATTCTTCTACTGTGATTTTACCTTACTCTTAATGGAGGCTCAAATGCAAAGCAGAAGGAAACCTAGCTTATAAGCTACAATCTTAACTGTGTTTTAACCTTAAGTATCTTATTTTTAATGCCTTTCTATATTTCAAAAGTTGTTAACATCTTGTATACTAGTGATTACTAGGGAAGGGATCATTTATCCTGTTTCCTGGTTGGATGGAAAGCAACTGAAGTTAAATTAGCCTTTCATCTGCCTAAATTTCTCAAAGCCTGATGACTGTGGCCCAAGAAGTTAGAGGTATACAGTAAATACCTCTTAATGTCAACAGTCTTATAAAACCACTGCGGCCTCAGTGTAACGCACATCTTTAAACACGGTCATTTTGCCAAGAACAGTAAAATGAAGAATATTGCAAACTGTGCACACTAATGTAGAATGAAATTATGTGTTCCAGGTGAAAAACCAGATAACTGTGAGCCATTCTAAGACCTTAAAACATCGCTTCAAAGGAATCCCTTCAGATAAGTAAATGTAGTAAATGTAAACAAGTCTTTTATTATTTTCCTAGTCATCTGCCTCTTAAAGTTTACCTACATCAGGAAAATATCTATTCTACCTCTGTTCGGCATAAATCTCACCCATAATATGAAAGTCTTTCTAAAATTTGCTTGTATCAATTGCTATATGTCTATGAAAAGACACTCTCATGCATTTCCCTCATCTTTATTCTTTTAACTATCGTCTTCTTCCATAAGGCCTAAATATACTATGAAGTTATCAAAATTAGCCTTTTAAGCTCTTAAAATTGAACTTGTTCTAGCCATTTCTAATACAAAACAAAAACACTTTTAGTCCATATTTCTCTAAAAGTTATAACAGTGCCCTTGTGGTCCTACTCAGATCTTTCATAGATCACACTTTTAAAACTTCTGCTCCTCATATTCAAATTCTGCCCTATAACCTGTTGGTAAAATTTGTTTCTTCTCATCTAGGGTCAATAAAATTGCAGCTGCTTCAGCAAGCCTATGAACTTTTGGAAGAAAGCCTGCACCAAGTGGACACTGCATGTGCTCGATTGCATCATCTTGCCTGCTGATCCCTCACAATTCCTCCTCTTTAAGTTACCTTAGAATAGAAATGGTTGGTCCCTAGGTGGGGTCATCTGTAAACCCATGTCCAGATCAATGGAATTAAAAAAGAGATGACTATTGTATTTCATCACCCAAAATATTTTTGGCCTTATTTGGTGAGGGGGGAATGATGTGAGGATGCATAGCTTAAAATATATAGTATGTAGATGTAGAAACAGGAAATAAGGATGACTGCTTATTGCTTGCCATCCTCGCTTACGTATAATGAGGTTGGGTTTACAGCAAAGACCTTCCTTAGCAACCTGGGTCTAAGAGACTTACTCCCTTGTTACTAATGCCAGAGAAATCCAAGCAACTCTCATGAAAATTCCAGATAGCACCTATGAGAACATCAGCTCTCATAAGGGCTCCAAGCAAATTTACCAGCTCTCTCAACTCTTAGAAAAGCTGCAGTCCCTGAGTATGCCCATAAAAGGAGGTCTTTCCCTTGGGGATATCTCTGGGCCACCATTTTTATGGAGAACTCTTTCTTCTCTTGAAACCTTCTAGCAATGCAGATCTTAGTTTTGCTGAGCTGTTTCCAATAAACTTGTCATATGTTTCTGAAACAAGGCATCACTGCTTGAATTATTTGTGGAATTAACTCCACACTCATTGGTAACAGACACCCACGTACCTCACTTTCACATTCTTTCTCCTTCATTTTCTCTAATAAACTTATAAAACTGAACTTCTTAACATCTAAAGAATTCTTTCCTGAATTGTTTGCCACCAAACCCCTGTTGACTCATATTAAGTCCACTCTCAAAACACGATGGTGTACCTTAGGACCTTGGCTCTTGAAAGGCCATTCAAAACTTAGTTTACTTTAATGTGCTAGCTAATGTATTTCTTGACTATAGAATAGATAAAAGCTAGAGGAAAGTAGATAAAGAAAATCCTTGACCAGACTAAGTGCCTCAGAACCACTTTATGGCCTAAAAATATTCAGAAAGACTATGGCTGACCTAAAGGTGAACTTGCTTCATATTAATACTAAACTCACTGCCTAGAACAATTTCGCTGCCATTTCTTGAACATTAGACATATAATAAGCATGACCAGGGATGAGGAAGACTGGCTTTTTGTAGTGGGTAGGATTTGTCCTCAACAATTTATTGACAAATTGCTACTTATTTCCTTAATTGAACTCCAATAAAGCCGAGCAGGGCACTCAGAAAAGAGTGTTTCAAGGATTATCTTGATTTCTTCTTGTTACAATCAATCTTTGTTTAAAGGAAATTGAATTTCTGCCTTGGTTGATGCTCACCAAGGGATTCAGTAATAATCTGTGTGCAAAATAAATATTTCTTATAATATACAGTATCCTAGTATTCATACTCTAAATTATATTACAGCATAAAAATAACTAAAAAATAAATAAAGTCCAAAAGATATGCACTGATGTTAAAAATTATATTTCACCAATGAAAATTGTGACTATTTTTATTTTTATTATTCTTAATATTTTTTTACTATGAGCATGTATTATTTTTTCTTAAAATAATTCCTTAAATGTAATATCAAAAATAGGGTTACCAATAATATACATCATATTTTGCCAGTTCCTAAACATATTATGCACTAACTCTCAATGTGTTTATCACCAAATGAGACACACACAGAGACAGACATGTAGCTGCAGACACATAATAAAACTTTTTGATAAAGTTGAGTATAAGCCAAGTGCTAAGGATAAATGTATGAATGATGAAAATGAGATAATGCTACAAAGCAACCAATGAGATAAGAGAGACACAACAGTTAAGGAGAATTTAAGAAGAGTTTATTAGCCAGCAGCTGTACAAGGAAAAGCACCATCCAAATCATACAGCCGCGAGTGTATGTAGCTCAGGGTTTATATAGGCACATAGATCCCGGATGTTCAATTATAGATGTAAAACAAAAGCAGTTAATTTTTTTTTAAAGGAGTAACTGTGGTTTCGCAAGTTCTCACATAGGTGACATTTTTAACGTTTTTCCATTACCTGAGGTCTCCTTTTGCACAACCAGCTCCACCAGCCAGGTGCCAGGAATGTCTTGGAGTTAAGCTAGAGCATTGTTATTTTGTTTCAGTAATAGATATGGTCATATCCCACATAAAGTCATAAAAGTGTGGCGATAAACAAAAAGCAATGCAGCAATATTTCACTTCTCAGTTATTTTCCACAATAGGCAAGACAGGATTAAATCATCATGGACTAAGCATGAACAGTCAATCAGAAAAACTTGCCAGAATTCCTGTGGTTTAAAAACTTTGTAAAAAGAACCCTCAAGTTGATCTGGCTTGAACTATTTTGTAGCCACTGCACAGAGACACCTAACTTCATCCTTAAGGCATCCTGACTCATTAAAATGCCAAGTGACACTGAAATATTAACTTTCACAACTCTCAGCACTATCACAGATCTAACACTGAATGTAAATGGTGAGAAAAGACTTGACACCCCTTTTCCAGGAATTATTTACCTTTATGCAGAAAATTTTAACATAACTCACTTTTCAACCACCTGTTTCCACCTCCAAGAACCTTAAATTGCTCATAAGTTCAATGTACTGACCAATACATGGATTTCTCACCAGCAGAGCTCCTAGGATCCTATTGATCTTCCAGTAAACTTGCTTTTCTCTTCAGATTATAAGTGTTTGTTTTCATTTCATGTTTGAGCATTGAAGCAAGGATCTCAACAACCCTTTCCATTGACAAAAACAATCTTCATTACAATTGGTAAAACATATACAGGGAGATATTACAAGGATATTTAAATAAAATGACTTTCAGACCTAGTCTTGAATTGTGTTTTAATTAAAACTTTAAGTACTGTAACTGCTTTCAAAGATTGTTCCTCAGTAATGATTTCTTCTTCCGTGATTAATCATTTGGGGGAGGGAAATTTTAGCATTAACATTTTAAGTTAATAATACATGATGATGATAAAGACAGACAGAAATTCTTAGATTTATGGTTGCTTTGAAATGTATTAGCAATGCTCTCCACCACCACCAAGAGCTGCTCAGAATTTAGATTTATTCTATTTCATTCCATAGTATGCTTCTATGCTTGTCAAAAGCATGAACGCTTTTCAAAACCTGTGAGTAAAATGCTACATATTAATTATTTAATGATACATGGTTGTAAACTTTCTTGGGAAGCAAAATTAGACATCTGTATAAATAATTAACTGAAGTACCAATTTAATAATTTGTGAGTTAAGATTTATGAGAAAACTGCTTAACTAACATTGGAAAACTACTGATCTGAAAGAATTCTGCCATTCAACAAATATTTATTGAGCATTCACTTCATTAGTTTAGAAATATAATTATCAATATGGCAGCCATAACCACTGTTTTAACAGAAGATTTTATAGGGAAATAAATAGATATTAATCAGGAATTCTAAGATTCCTAATTGCTACTTATGAGAAAAATGTATTGTCACAATTACAAATGAAGGCTTTGCCAAAAGAAGCATTGCATTTTAAACTTTGGTGACAATTGCTAACTGTATAATAGAAATATGAGATAATGATAAATCAATATTATTCAAATTTTATTTATTCATAGCTTTAAAATGTTTTTTATTGATATTTAACATGATTGTGTCTAGATAATTTTTTTCCACACAGCAATTTAAGCAAAATGAGGTCATGGGAAACTAAAAAGAACTATTCAGTTTCCAAAATTATAGTTCATACATAATAATGGCAGTTCTTCATTCTGGGAATAGTTTTTGTTGTTGTGTTGTGTTTTCATTTTAACAGATACAATACAGAGATCTTAGCATTTATTTTCTTGATTTTCATTCTCATTGCCTTTGTAATTCACACTTCCCTGAGGCCACAAAAGTTCTTTGCTTTGAAAAGATTTCCTTGTCCCCCTTTCTTTGTTATAAATGTAAACTGTGATAGTGTTAAGGAATTAATTAATCAACATAGGTGACTTAAAAAACTTAAAGCAAAGCAGGATTTGCAATTTAGATGGTTTAAATATTGATACAAGAGAATGAACTTTTTGTTACCTGGGACAAAAATAAAATTGACAGGTTTACTGCAATGACTAGCTAACTAAAAGTAATAATAAATGCATTAGAACAGAATAATGATATAAGCACAAATTTAGCTAAAACTGTTGGAGAAAAAGGCATCCACCAAATGCATCACTTGCCCTAGGGTCTGTGGAATAATAGGAATTTGCAATTTTTTAAACTAACTCTTTTAACTCTAAGCATAGCTCTTATTAATTTGAGGTTTGAATTAAAATGTTTGAGAGAAGAATAATACATATTCAAATAAGAAACAATGTGACATACTTTGGAAAGACTCTTAGTTTAGAAAAAAGTCTTTCACGTGCACACAAACATACATATGCAGTGTCCCAATTTGTGAGTTTCTTTTTAGAATAGTTCAGGAGACTAACAGCAACAAGGTTACATACAGTGCACAAAAGCCATAGCGCTCTGAGTTCTGTGAGTGTTATTTTGGTAACAATGAGGTTCTATTTTTAAAATAATAGACACAAAATATATTTTCTCCAAAGTCTCAGTAGGAATTATTAATAGACAAATGAAATATGTCAAAGTATATTTTTGAAACATTCAACTTGTATATTGGTTACCTATTGTTAAAAATAAAATTTAGCTCTCACATACAGGTTAAAACAACACCCTTTATTTTGCTATTTATGAGGACCAAGAATCCAGTTAAAGCATGCCTGAGTCTTCTGAAAGGCTTCAGTCCAGGTGTTGGCGGGTCCTGGAGGCTGTCAGACTGACAGCCGCAGTTTCTCGTTGGTTATTAGAGACTTCTCAGTTCTTTCTCATAATGATTATCATCCTACATATCTCAAAACAGCATCAAGCTTCTAAAAGACAGGGAACATCTGTCCACCAAAAATGTGTTTTTATCCTTTTTATTTTAAACACGAGTGTTATATTATTTACATGGATTTTGTTCCCATAGCATACGATATATCCTCTAGGTATTGCCTAAACCACTGTATTGAATTGGAAGATACTCAGTAGCTGCTGAGATTCTCTACTAAGAGAGAATCTACAGTGATGAGTCTGAAGAAGCATGGCAATATATAACATAGTGGTAGTTTTAGTGAAGGATAATCATCATTATGCAAAGTTTAAAAACAGTTGATATAGCTATGGAATTGTGGCAGACACTTTTGCTTTTCTATTTCAAAGACATTTCTAATCATGTCTCTAAGTGTTTTCCTCTTCATTTCCTGGAGAGCTATATAAACTGACTTCCCCAGTCTCCCTGACAGCTAGTTGTATCCAAATTACCTCTTTTAGCACACAATAAATAAACAGATAAGTGTGGACATCAGGATGCTCTGGGGGAAAGCAGTTAGGTTTTTTATTTAAAGAAAATTCTTGTCTAGTATATTTCCCTTTTTTATTCAGCTTGAAGACAAAAAACTTCTTGTTGCATTACTTAATATTTAAGATAATCAGTTAAACAACATTAAGTAGTGATGATGTTGAGCAGCTAAAAAAAAAAAGGAATTAAATTGTTATATCCGTGAGAATGTTCTATTTCTTCCAGCTAAATAAAGTCTTAATGGTAGAATTTTTAATGCAAATCACAGAAATAACACTAATCAAAGATAAAATTGAAATAATCTTTGATTAAAATACTTGATAAGTACTGACATTTAGATATTAAAAAGTTCTTAATAATGTCATGATGTAATATTCCTACAATAAAATTAATTTTTAAAAAAGCCCTGAAAAACTGAACAGAAGAAACTCACCAGGAATATATTTAAGGTGTGCATTGTAGATGTACAATGGTGAAGTAACACTTAGGTCAGCCATCTCTGAAGAAGTGTAATCCCTATAAGTTCCAAGGAACTCAGTTTGCATTCTAGGCCTGGGGGTAATAAACAAGATAAACAACAGAAAAAATGAAATAAAAAGCTTCTTTCTCTCTCTTCCTACTTGCCTGCCTACTCACCTTTATTTCTGCCTGTACCTTTCCTTTTAAAAAATGTATGCTTAAGAGTAAAGTCCCATCTTTATATAATACATTGTTCACCACTATTTCATTTCATCACTACTTCCTATTTGAATTACCGGGGAATTTTGGCAAAACACACATTTTGATTCTGTAATACTGCATGGGAATGGATATTCTGCATTTCACACTTGTTCCCAGGTGATGCCAATGCTAGAGATCCAAAAATTATACTGCAAACATAACCTATGGCATGTTCTTTAACCTTATCTGCTATATAAATCTATTTATAACAATAAAAAATAAAGGCTCTCCATCTGTGGAAAACAGTGGCTTTGTCATTTAATTCATTGTTGAATCCTCTTTGTCCATAACTTCTCTGCAAGTAACAAATGTTAAATTGGTCTTTGTTGTCTAAAAAATGTGGATATCAACACAAAAATGAGCTATTGCCTGAGTGAGTGTAAGGTGTCTATAATAATGCATTCAGAGCTAGCAGAAGCTGAATAGATGGAAAATATGAGTATGGAAACTCTTTACAGCTATTTAGGAGTGATATGTAAAGTGCTGCCATGCCTTATACTTGCATACTATTAACACTTTAGTAATAAATATATACAATCTACTAACTGGTGTTTTTCCAATGAATTAATTAAATCGCCTAAACAAGAATGTATTTTACCTACTATAGGTATTGAAACATTTTTCTTGAATAAAAATATGCCTTGAAAAAAATATGCTTTTTGATAGTCTTTGTGGGAAGAGGCAGAGATGCTCACTACTGTTACAGAAATATATTCAGTTGCTAAGATGCATATTTTGTATTCAATTAATCTAGAGAAAGCTGAAGGATTAAAATTTGATATGTGGATTAGAAACAAATGATTTTATAAAAGCAAAAAGAGAATTTACAGCATTTTTTGCACTTTGTTCGGATTAATTCCATATAGAATATTGATTTTATAGAAACAAAAGGAAAACCTATTGAAGTATATCAGTGTAATGTGTAAGAGATAGATTGTGGTGATCAAGTAGAAAACTTTTCTTAGAAGACACAATGATTAACCCATGGAAACTAGAAGTGAGAGAAAATATGTACATACATATACACACACACACTTTATATTGATGGGAAAACTTTCAAATGCTCTTTTAATTTTTTTACATTTTGCCTATGATTAAGTCAGATGGTTATTCATTTACAGAAAACAGATGGACTGTGAACACTTTTAATAAGGAGATAATGTGAGATTTAAAACAAGATCAAACAGACAGAAAATGATCTATGTGAAAGGATGAACTATATATTTCTTCCACCATAGTAAGATTATTTTAATTACTTATTTATGTATAGGTTTCATGTTTTTTCTTGTTATATAAAACTATCAAAGATGGTATATAATAAAATGACACAAATGTAAATTTGTACTATTTATTGAGCAAATCAGTTATAGAATCATGTAGTGTTCATGATTATATTGAAATTTTTGCTTTACAGAGCTATCACATTTTAAGATGTTCTATATTAAAGCACTTAATGGTCCTTTGGATATCATAAGATAAAAATACATTTGAAAATCCATTTACTAAAAAACTGCTATGTATTTATACAACATTTCTGCTGTTACAAATACTGATACTCTGGACATCTTTGTAAATGCCTCCTTGTATTTACTGAGCATATAAAAATCATTTTATACATTTTACAAAGTATATTTTTAAATTTATTTATTAATATGAACATCTGTCTACTATTCTGACCTACAATTGTCTCTTAAAAGGGATGTATTTTCAGAGTATAAGTTAGCACATCAATAAAGTCTGTTTATTTCCAAGCTATTTGATATTTTCTTTTCAATAGACTCTTTAGTTTAGCAAGACTTACTATTTTTGCTTTCAATATATGCTTTAAATTTTCCTTCTGTATTAGTTTTTTTGTTGTCTTCTACTCAATTGCATTATGCATTTTATTTAAGCTTACTTTGGAATTTCCGGCTGATTTAAAATAATCACATTTTCATAAATAATATGGTCTTATGTCTTCAGATTTCTTCTCTTATCAAATGTGTAAATGCTTCTCTCTCTAGTGTGTAAATTTTCCTAAATGTCAGGCATACTAGTTTGCATATAATTAATATAATTTGATTAAAGATAGTCAGAGGTAACTTTATAATGTGGAGAGTCTTTAGTTACACTAGTTTTCATTAGTTTTGCTTATAAATTAACTCCAGACATACAAAGATAAAAAGCAAGTTCATTTCCAATTTTAGGAAACCTATATTGAAAAAATCAACAGTAACATATTAAACAAATTGTATAAACTACATTATTCTATTTATAATCATAAAATTTCATCATTATTTTCAATATAAGACTTCTCATCTTCCAATTTAAACCCATTACTTGCTTAAATATCAGTGAGAACTAACAAAAGCCACCTAATAAGGTAATTGTTGTATATTAAAATATACTAAATAATCTCACAATATTGATTCTGAATTCAACTGCTTTGATTTTTTCCATATGGAGACTATTCCCTTTGCAAATCTTTGTCCTTTTCAGAATCATAGGTATTTAATGTAGAATAGCTAAATACAAAATCTTTTCAAAGGAAATAGCTTTTGTGAGTCATACACTGCTATTCTCAAATATATATTTTTTAATTTATTTATTAACATTATCAGTATTCATTTGTACCTTCTTATAACACCAGAAAACATAAATATATTTGTTGAAGAAGAACAGTATTGTACTAAACTTTACATATTCTATTTATCCTCATTTGAAGAAAACAACTTTTATATGAATTGAGTCTTTAGTATCTTTTGTAATTTACACATTACCAAATAGTGTTTTATAATCCTTAAGCAAGTTTAAAAAGTTGATATGATTTGTGTCCCCCAAAATTAATATGTTAAAAACTACACGAGTAGAACCTGGAGTGTAACTCTATTTGGAGATAGTGTGTTTTATGGTTAACTTAAAATAAGAATATTAAGGCAAGCTCTAAGTCAATATTCTTGGTGTCCTTGTGGATAAAAGAAATTAGTATAGATGTACACCTAGGCATGAGTATGTGAAGAAACAGGGAGAAGACTATCATCTACAAGTGAAGAACTGTCTCAGGGAAAAAAATATATTGATCTCAGAATTCTTGTTTCCAGAATTACTAAAAATACATTTGTGCTGTTCAAGTCACTTAATTTGTGGCAGCTTGCATGGAAACCCTAGCAAATCAATACAATATGCAATTAAAATTATAGAGTAAATAATGCTTCTAACAAGTAGAATAAATAGTATAGAACAAATGCTCACCAGTAGAAAGACAGATAAACAAGCTGATTATTTCATGCTAGGGTAGACTTTGCAAATTGGTGTAGATTTATATGTGCTAAAATGAAAAGACAGTTAACATGTATGGTTAAGGAAAAATAAAATAATAGTAAACAGGCAAACTGTTACCAAATATTGTATTTCTTAGAGTATATATGTTGTAGCAAGAAGAGGAAATATAGAAAAATGATGAAATAAATAATACAGAAATGAGAATTAGAATACATTGCAAAATTTTTGACTGTTGATTATAAACAACATTTTTTGCTTAACTAGAATTACGTATTTTACAATTTACTAAAATTCCCACCAGTGCAGTCAGGTTTTACATGACAAGGCAAACTAACATGAGCTATGGGATACAAACAAATAATGATAATGATAAATCATCAAGTCAGTCTATTTCCACAACACTTGAATAATTATTTGTTTATTATACATTATTCACCATTTGGTGTCTTATTTTGTTACTATTAAAGTATTTTAGGGGTTTTGGAACCGTGAAAGAAAATATCATGGCAATGTTTACACTTAAAACCACATAGAAAATACTGATCAAGTTAGATTTTGTTCTTCTTTACTTTCTGACTTTTTGTTATACCCTCTTTTGGTTGAGGTGATAAAAATTCTTGGAGTCTTTTTCTCCATCTGAAGTATCTTTCATACCTTATTCAGTGGCAATAATCTGACAAAAAACATAGATAAAAGAGATACATCTTTAATCTTACAAGCTGTCTCCTTGCACAGAATCAGGAAAATGATTTTTTTTTTTCTTTTAAGAGTTGTCAGCATGTTTGACATCTGTAGCACTGTTTTTGTTTTTCCTATTGAAATCACGATTCAACACACCTGCCCCTCTGATACTTCCAGACTGATGAAATAAAGATCTCAGTGCTTTTCAGTCACAGAGCTCACCATGTTTCCTTTCTTTTTTGTTTGGTTCAAAATAACATTAATAATAAAGCTTATTTTAATATGATATATGTGTAGAAACAAAAATTGAACAAAAATTAATGATTATACTAAGAACAGTGAATGATATTTCCTTAAAAATGTTATGATTGATCTTAACATAACCAGCTTTTTCAATAATTTATTCCAAATTATCTTCTATGATTATCTGAACACCATTTGTGATATTTAGCATAAAAATAAGTATGTATTTGTCAGCTGTTGCTGAACAAAACTGAGTGCTATAATAACCATATATATGTAGGTAATAAAATTTCATAAAGTCTATAAATTTCAAAGTACTACTTTATGTAATTTAAAATAAAATTGTTTTATGGGCCTTGAATGGCCGCTAAATAAGGGTATTTGCATTAGAAAACATAAGACAGTAGCAGTAATCCTGTTGTTTTAGTTATTTATAAAAATACAAAAATAAATAATAGAAAAAATATAAAGGAATTCAATGCATATGAGTCTGATACCTGCCCCCAACCTGCAAAATTATAGAATATGTTGGTGAGTGACATTAGAAAAATGATAGAGCAAGTTACTTCAAACTCTCATTTTCAAAAGAAACGTTCTTTTAAGGTATAAGAAGTAAGAACCAACTTTGTCAGGACTCTGAAAAACAGTCAAATATTTAGTGGAAGTCATGAAAGAAAAGGCAACTTGAATAAAGTAAAAAAAAACTGTGAGGAGTTTTACCTGTTCCACACCATCTTTAGTGTGGTCAGAATCTTGAAATGGCCTCATATGCTGTTCACAGGTGGAAGCCTGATTCCTGGTTTTGGAAGGAACACAGCAGATACTATTTACTAATTATTCTATAGGTCTTTAAACTGTCTGAAAGTTACCTATAGGAGTAAATGCTGAATGTTCAACATTGATTCACTTATCGTGAAATTCACTCAAGAAGCAGCAGATATTGTTTAAAAAAATATTGGCAGGCAAACTTACAACCTATTAAGGATTATGACATACATTAGGCTGGAGAAAATGAGTAAAGATAATGAA